>JAWNLD010000646.1:0-600000 GCA_035041545.1 Drosophila colorata
TCATATATTTTAAGGAAGAATAATCAAATCTAGGGCAATAGAAGATATAAAAAAACCACTTCATGAAATCCTTTTTTATTTTGGCGTACCGAAAGCTGTCGTAATAGACAACGAAAAATCCCTCAACTCGGCCTCAATTACATTTATGATGCAGGACCAATTGGGTATCGAGGTATCAAGACACCACCCTACAAAAGCGCAGTAAATGGTCAGGTAGAAAGATTCCACTCAACGCTATCAGACATTATGATATGCAATAAAAGAAAACAAGAACACAGAACATTTGAAGAACTGCTTAACAAATCAATATACGACTATAACTACATATAAAGTACGCCGTTCAATGGGCGAAATTAAATTTAATCAACACATTCCTACTTGGCGAAAAAGAAATAGAAATAATAAATGATAGTTTTGATAAGAGCAACATGCCAAATTTAAATATTGAAGAAATGTTAGAATTCTCAGATGTATCCATTTTGCATAATGCAACAACTTTGTTTTATATTATTAAAATTCCAAATCTAGAAAAAACAGAATACAAAAACACAATAATAAAGCCAGTAGTGAAAGACAAAAATATTATAAACTTAGAATTCAATGAATTATTTCAATGTAATAAAATTAATTGTAAAAGATACGATAATATTAAAATTTGTAATAAGTCAAAAATTGTAAACTTGACCACAAGTAACTGTATACCTAAGTTAGTCAGCGGAGACCAAGCGCTGTGTTGCTTTAGCAATGCAGACCATATCCCGCAGATCGAAGAAATCGACGATGGACTTATATTGGTCAACGACTTCAACGGCACTATTAAATGGCAAAACGAGGAGAAGCACGTGAGAGGCACCTACTTGCTAAATTTCTGGAACGAAACCTTGTTTATTAACAAACAAGAGTTTAGCAACTTAGAGGTCACAATCATGACTCCAGGAAATCCCACAATGCAAATAACACCAATAGAAAATGGGAGAATTAAGATTCTTTCTCTGGAAGCGTTGAAAGAATTGCACATCAATAACATAGAAAACATGCAAAAACTTCAGACAAATAGAGTCGGCCTTATAACTTTGTTCACAGTTGCCATCCTTCTTACCTGTGCATTACACGTACTGAAGAGAAAAAATAAAAAAAAAATACTGCAACTGAACAAAGAACGAGAGAGCCCCAGAAAAGAATCAACGCAAACCCAATTACAAAATACAGATACTAGCAACTTCAGATTCAACAACATACCCTTCTTCTGATGATCGCTTGAGGACAAGCTTAAATCAAAGGGGGAAGAGTTAACAACAAATAAATTCACAAAGTCCCAATAAGAAGCATTGCAACGCCTCATAAGAAGTGCAGCAAAATGCTGAATTGGTGTCTGTGTCATTTTCTCCACGCGCCGTCCGGCAACTGCCGAAAATTCCAAGAAGAATTGCCCAACAGGCCAACAACATCAGCAGCAACGCCGCTGACAACGCCGCTGCCGCTAAGCTACAGCTTACTAGGGCTAGAATTGATTTAAGTTTATTTTAGTTGCAAATTGACTTCAAATAAAGAGGACGTAGTTCCTAAAGTTATATTTTTTTCGGCTTTTAATCAAAAAGAAAATTAACTGGTAAAAAGGTTTTTGCCCAAATGTATGTAACAGGCAGAAGGAAGCATCTCCGACCCCATAAAGTATATATATTCTTGATCAGGATCAATAGCCGAATCGATCGACGATGTCCGTCCGTCCGTATGTGTGATCGCGTCAATCTAGGAAGCTATAAGAGATAAACTTTTTTTTCAAATATAGACTTGGCAATGGCACACGCGGATCGAGTTTGTTTCAAATAATCGATTACCCACACCGTTTTTCTAAAATCGAAAAAAATCTAACTCAACTTCAACTTTTTTAAGCTTTTTTCGCCTAGTTTGAGAGATAGAGACATCAGATCTGGTTGACATGAATATTTTAATACACTGTAGAGTCAGGAGCGTTTTCCTGTCCAGCATGAGAAATAGGGGGTTGGGGGGTGATATTCTTCGAAACCACGAGCCGTAGATTAACTTCAGCACGTCGTAGGTGCAACCGTTTATTTCGATGTCTTCTAATGTACTGTCTTAATAAGTAAAGTTCAAGCGCAGCTTGCCCAATTTCAGGTAGGTGTAAAGCATAATAAACTACCGTAATAGCAATGTGAACATTAGAGTGGACCCAAATAAGTAGAGTATTACATTTCAATTAACTTAAATTAATAAAGGGGCATTTTGCCCCAACATCCCGGCCCAATTGAAAGACGCAAGCCTTTCAAGACTCTGGCAGCAGGGCAAGCTTGTGAATCGGTCGACGAATGACTCCCTTGGGGGTCCGAATATCTACTACTCGAATTCGCTGATCTTGTCCAGAAACCGCAGCCGTCTCGCGTCCCATTATCCACATTTGCGAAGGCACATTGTCCTCGTGTATCAGAACCAAGTCTCCGACAGAGACACTGGCCCTGTGCTTGGTCCACTTGGCGCGTGTCTGCAGCTCGTTAACGTAGTCAGATAGCCAGCGTCGCCAAAAGTATTGCTTGATGCCACTAACCATGCGCCAGCGATCCAAGTGACTTAGTTGGTCGTCATTGTTACCTGGCGTAAGCGCACCCAGGTCGCTTGGGTCAGACGAAAGGGATGTCAGGGGGCGTGAGTTTAAGATGGCCTCCACCTCCACTGAGACGGTGACAAGTTCTTCGAACGTCAGGCGGGCATTCATTAAACTGCGAGTCATGAGACCTTTGCCGCTCTTGACGGCCGCCTCCCATAGGCCTCCAAAATGTGGTGCCCTGGGGGGGATGAAACGAAAATTTACAAATTCGTTAGCGCAGAAACTAACAATAGAACGTTGATTATCTTGCTGGAAGAAAAAGTCGCGAAGTTCATTCAATTGATTGCTCGCTCGCAGCTAAAACGGCATCTGTTGATAAGTCGGACACCACTTCGATATGAACTGCTTTTGTGGCAAAGCATACGAAAATGGCAATGTAGCTCTTACAAGGGCCCTTACCACGAATGCGAAGGTATACATTAACCGCTCCACAGAAGTCCACCCCGCAGTGCGCAAACGGTCTCGAGGCGGTGAGCCGCTCCACTGGCAGTGCTCCCATTAGTTGCTGTTGCAACCTTGGCTTGTAGTGTACACAATGTACGCATCCTCTTACGACGTTGCGGGCCAAGTCTCGAGCGTTGACGATCCAAAATTGCAGACGCAGCAATGCAACGAGTGCCTTTGCGCCGGCGTGGTAGTGATGGCGGTGCAAAAACTGCACGTAGTGCCGAATGAAGTCATCTTCACTGGGGAGTAATATTGGATGCTTCTGTGCCTCTGGAACACTCGACAGCTCCAGACGGCCACCAACTTTCAGCAACATGTATCCATCGGTAAGCTGCAAGAATGGATTTAGAAATTTGAGGTGACTTGATATTAGCTTGTTCTTGTGTAATGCGTGAATTTCGTCGGCAAAGTGCTGTTGCTGGAGATTCCAAATGATGCAATGAAATGCACGCTGCAGCTCTTGAGGAGTCGGCGTTGGTGTATTTAACTTCGTCAAGCTTCGTGTAGAGCAGCTAAAGCGGAACATCCATGCAACTATCAGTAAACAACGGCGATGAGAACTTATGTTTCGAAGTATGTCGAGCAAAAAATTGCCATTGGCTATAGTCTTAAATACTGATTTGCGTTTCTCTTGTTCTACTACCTCAAGATCAGGCTTAGTTCGTGTATCCTTTGGCCAAGCACTGGTACCTTGTGTCAAATACGCCGGACCCAAAAACCAGATCGAATTCTCCAATTCCAAAGGTGTGCATCCCCTGGATACCAGATCGGCAGGATTGCAGTGTGTTGTCCGCTGTATATTCTTGGATGTCCAAAACACGGTTTCCAACAAACGTTGATATGGTAGCTGAATGTTGCTGTATCCAATGCAGAACTATCTGCGAGTCGCTCCAAAGATACGTTGTGTGCCTTATTGTAAAAATGTCTTTTATTTTGACGTAGAGTTGTGCCAGAAGGTGCGCGGAAGCTAATTCCAATTTTGGTAGTGACAGTTTCCGTATTGGTGCCACTCTAGATTTAAATGTGCTTAGCCGTGCTCTGACCTTTCCGTCCACAGTTATCGTACGCGCGTAAATGCAGCATCCATATGCACGAATGGAAGCGTCGCAGAATCCATGTAGCTGTAACTCCAGAGTTTTTGGCTGCATGCAGAACCGAGTATAGCCAAGGACTCCAACGATTGAAGTGAAGCAGAGAATGCCTTCCAGGCTTGGCATAGTGCTTGTGGGACCGTCTCGTCCCACTATAATTGAGTAGCCATAGTTCCTGTAGTATAATCTTGGCAGTAATGATGACAGGCGTTATCAGTCCTAATGGGGCATAGAGGGATGATGCCAGCGATAGGATTGTTCGCTTGGTGACGACATTAAATAAACGTTTAGGTCGAAATGCAATAAGCAAAACATCTCGCCGTTGGTCCCAAGTCAATCCTAAAGCGGTAATAACCGAGATCTCATCCAAATTTAGATTCTTAATGGTGCTGTCATCAAAAAACTCCGGGTGGTTTGAGTGCCATTTTGCCAGCTCAAACTAGCCCTTGCCAAGAATTTCGATGATTTCTGACTTGAGCTGTCGTAGACCTTCTGTTGTGTCGTGTCCACACAGGAGGTCATCCACGTAAAATGATGATTTTATAGCCTTTGCTCCAAGTCCTTCTTTATGCGCATGTAGATCGGCAAGGTACGTCATGCTTCGTATTGCGAGATATGGTGCCGTTGCCGTTCCGTAAGTAACTGTGTTGAGCTCATATGTGCGAAGTTTTTCATCTGGTGAAGTTCTCCAAAGTATATATTGAAATTTACGATCACGTTGGTCTATCAGTACTTGCCTGAACATTTTAACGACATCTGCTGTGATTGCATACCTGTATGTCCAAAAGCGCAGTAGAAGTATGTAAAAATCTGGCTGAATGGTTGGCCCTACCATTAACAAATCATTAAGCGATCTTTGCGATGATGTCTGGCTCGATGCGTCAAAAACTACCCTTAACTTGGTCGATGTGCTATTTAGTTTAAAGACGCAATGATGAGGTATATAATTGTGTGGCTCATCAATCCTTGGTGGATCTACGAGGCTCATGTGCTTTAGGCGTTCCTATTCGGTCAGAAACTCCACGTAGGCTGCCTTTAATTCAGAGTTGCGATTCAATCGGTGCTCCAGCGCTTCAAATCTCTGCTTAGCCGACTCGTACGAGGAACCTAGGTAGCTTGGATCATCCTTATATGGTAACCGCACAACGATTCTACCATCTGCTTGTTGCTTTATGGCTTGAGCGAATATTTGCTCGAACTGACGCTGCTCAGGAGTGAGCTTATCAGTTGACTTGTGCACATCCTCGATACGCCAAAGTCTTTCAAGGTTTCCGTTAATGGACTCCTCCAACGAAAGCGAGTAATTGTGTACCTGACCTTTGTAGCCTTCATAGCGTCCAGACACAATCCATCCGAGTAGAGTTTTCTGGAGTGTGGGCAGGCAGGGGCCCAACTTGATCTGTCCTACTGCAAGAATTTCAAAAAAGATTTCAGTACCAATGAGAAGATCAATACGGCGTGTTTTGTTAAATTGCTCATCTGCCAGCGGTGTGTTGTTAGGCAAGTTCCACGACGAGATATCAATGTCGGCATCCGGCTGGTATGCGATGTGCGAGGTTACGCAAAAATCGAGAGGCATCTCGAAGGTGTCCAGACGTGATTTAATAGTTGCAGAGGTACCAAACTTAATGTGTGTATGTGATTCACCAATGCTGCATATTCTCATGTGGCGTTTGACCTTGGGCAAGCGCAGCGATTGAGCGAATTGTTCTGAGCTGAAATTCACTTGTGAGCAAGAATCTAACAAGGCGCGACCAATCCTATAGTTTCCAGACGAATCTCTCACATAGACGATGGCTGTGGCCAAGATGACTTGGTCTGAAGACCCGTTGTTGTGCGTGTGTGTGATGGCAACACTGGGGGCTGTTGTAATATGCGAAGAAAAAACCGTTGGCAATGCAGGCGATGGCTTACGCTCGGCAGTCTCTCGATGCAACAGTGAATGATGAAGGCGAGAGCAAGATCGACTTCTTTGAGTGGATGGGCATTTAGCTGCATGATGACCTTTGCCAAGACAATTGAGGCAGAGTACAAGGCGTTTTGCTGCTTCATAGCGCTGTATGACAGACATTTCTCTGAACTGATTGCAGCGCGTGGCACGATGCTCTGAGCTGGAACAAAAAGTACATGATTGAGTTGTACAATTAAATGATAGATCTTGTCGTGGTGTGGCCTGGCTGCGTGGCTTGCCGCCAGTTACTGTGCGACTTTCAATAGATACGGCCTCACCAAACGATTCCAGATATTGGCAGTGTTTTTCTACTAACTGTACGCACCGATCCCACGTTGGCAATGTAGAAAAGTCCAATGACTCGTTCCATTTGCGCTTAGTTTCCAGATCCACCTTTTCCATGACTATAAATATCAACATGGCCTGTGCGATTTGAGCTTCACTCCCTAACGATTTCAGGGAATTGTAAAGAGCCGTAGAGCTGTCAATCAGACTGCGAAGTTGTTGACTGCTTGAGTTTGTGATGTTTGGCAATTTAAACAGAGACGAGATATTGTCCAAGAACACCAATGTTGGGTTGTCGTACCGCTGATTCAAACGCACAAGAGCCTTATGATAATTTTCCTGCGTCACTTGAAATGCTTTCACAGTTTCTAGAGCTGGTCCTTTCAAGCAGCTGATCAGCTGATTAAACTTTTCGATATTTGATAGGCAATTTTGTTGATCAATCAGCTGGTTAAACAACGTAATGAAGTTTTTATAACCTGCGTAATTACCATCAAATGTCGTAGCGTGATTCTGGGAAATTTTACCGACGGTGAAAGGCTTGATATTGATGGTGCAGCAAAGGTTGAGTCTTGACGCTCATCGCTGAGTTGCTCCTTTATACAAACCTTGATGCCTATGTATATTATTAATATTTTGTTATTATTCATATTTTTTCCTTTATTATTTGCTTAAAGTAGGCTTCCAAGATTCCCAGACGGCAGTTTAGCTCAGCTGGCGATGGCGCTGCCTTTTCTTCTCTTTGCTTTGGATCAACAGCGCTACGAATGCGGCTAATATTGCGACGAATATTAGTGCGTTGTAGTTTTAGACCTTCCAAACTCATGTTAATTTGGTTCCTTTATCAAATAATCTAGCTAGAAAATTCAAATTATGTTAATTTCTTAAGTTCCAATTACGCTGAACAAAAGCGAGTACGAAAGATAATGTGCTGAATAACGAAGCAAAGTAAAAGTTGAGCACAGCGAGTTGCACTCAAGTTTGAGTGGCGTTTAAATTGAGTGACAATCGGGCAATGTGTATGTGTGCGAATTATCGGCTGTTCTTGCACGTCGAGATTGACAAAGCGAAAACTGCTGAAACGATGATGACTGTACGATGTTACAGATCGGTGATGCGATGGCAAGGGGTCGCCGGGCGAAAGGTGATTAAATATACGGTGTCTCGGCGATGCGACGATGGCAAGGCAAGGCTAATGAAGGGCACAGTTAGCGCGATGTATGCCGGTTGAGTTACGAAACCAGGTAGAACCAGGTAGAACCAGGTTGCACGATTATTGAATATCACTGTCCCACGTTTGGGCGCCAAAATGTAGAGTCAGGAGCGTTTTCCTGTCCAGCATGAGAAATAGGGGGTTGGGGGGTGATATTCTTCGAAACCACGAGCCGTAGATTAACTTCAGCACGTCGTAGGTGCAACCGTTGAACAAAACGTAAAGTAAAATTTTACAAATTTGCCACATATATGCCAGTTTTATGTTACCATATCGAGTGAGTCCCATGGGGCATTCTGCCACAAGAATATTTGCCTCATTTTCTTAAATGGCACAATGTGGCAATCATGTGAGTGACGCGCTCACTTTAATCGACAATCGAGGCGTTTAAATGACGTACACTCAGGGTCGGCAACTCTGTAAATCAAATGTCATTATTCAGTTTGTTCATTTGGTCGAAGTAGTTTTCTTAGCATATCTCGAAGACTTTAAGAGCTAGCGTCAACAAATTCAGTTTAAAACGTGCACGTGAAAGATACGCAGATTATTTATATTTATATTATATTATACCTTCCCCATTCGTACCAAACGCAAATCAAGTACTACAGACTTGCGCTTTGGTTTGAACATATATTTGGATTATCTTATTAAGCACTGAACATTTCATAACGATCATACTAGATTATAAGTTATTCGAGAATTCGTTTTGCATAGTGGGGACTCAGAGCAGCCGACGTGTAAAGTGCGTTGTGTGTGTGTGTCTATGTGTAACTTTGTGAATGTGTGTATGAATGCAAGCCTTTATGCATTCATACACACATTCACAAAGTTACATAGACACACACACAAACGCTACACGTCGGCTGCTCTGAGTCCTCACTATGCAAAACGAATTCTCGAATAACTTATAATCTAGTATGTAATGTAATGTAATCTAGTATGTAAAAGTAATGTATTTAACGACAGCTTGCCGCTGGGTTTAGGGTATCTCTTCGACAGACACTCCCGACTACAGCCATCTTACTTGTTTATGCTTATTTCGTTGATTATGAGACCTAGATACACAACATTTTGTTCTAATGAATAATTATATATATACTATAGCACTTGAAGAATATATTGTATTAAGATTTATCAAAATCGGTTAAAGAAAACGTGTGGTAAAATTTGACAATCCAATTGGCAAAGAGTGCTGCAATAAGATCTAGGGATTAAAGTTTGGGTTTTTAAGTTGAGTATACCATAGGTAGGTCAATGCTATTTTAAATGATCGATAACCAGCCATTCTCTTACTATCGATATATATCGGTTTTTATACTCGTTCACGAAGTCAAACTAGTATATTGGGTTTGTGCAATGTCCGTCATGCTGTCCGTCCGTCTGTCCGTATGGACCCAATTTTTTTCGCCGCTATTGAAGCCAGAGAAATTTGAAATATATACTCGTATATATCCCTGCGTCAGATAAAGTGTTAACGGTTTCGGGGTGCGCCCACTGGGGGCGTGGCAATTCGGTTAAATGTATATATCACTCTCATTTTTAAAGCTAGATGCTTGTATACCGACAGATTGCTGATGACCTCATCTAAAGATCGCATCAAAACTTTTTTGGCTACGCCCATTACCGCGCCCACAATGTCCAAAACTTTATATGTGCACAACTTCAATGATGCCAGGGCAACATTGCTAGCGACATCTATTGCATACTTTGGTGCTTATTATTTGGTTTCATAAGAATAGTGTCGGATAACTGTTCAATTTTGTCACATGAGAAATTAAGTCACATGAGAAATTAATTGGCCAGCGACCACTGGTCGGTAGATGGCGTTTAGTTGCTAGACTTTTTCGTATTCCTAGAATTTATGTGCGGCTGTTTGCGATTGTGAACTTGTCATATAACTTGAGTTGAGTTTTGTCACAACTTGATCAATAGGTAGTGTGATGGTGCAGTTAATTAATTAATTAAATTGATTAAGTTAATCAAAAATTTAAATTTACTAAATTAATTAAATATTCAATTACGTCCAAAACTTGAATTTCGTCACACCAAAAACAAGTGATCGATTGTGCTCGGCTTTAATTCCCGCTCTTGATGCAAAGGCTGGTCTTGATTCTTCTAATAATTCAAACTTTATTCAGTTCATAACAATTTCTTAAAATTATATTCTTTTTGCTTTCTGTTAGAATTTTTCATATAATTCTTATTAAATATTTTAACTTGATTTCACACTTGAGATTGAACCAACCGGTAGGCGTTGGTGTTTAACGCGAGGTCTGCGTGTTAAATAAATAAATAAAGAAGTTAAACTCTTGCTAGTGAGTTTAAGACATTTTTCTCTTTATATATACCCATATAAAATGGGTAAATAGGGTATAATGGTTTTGTGCAAAAGTATGTAATAGGGAGAAGAAGGCATCTCCGACCGATAAAGTATATATATTCTTAATCAGCGTCACTAGCCGAGTCGATTAGGCCCTGTCCGTCTGTCTGTCTGTATGAACGTGTCGATTTCAGAGACTACAAGGGCTAGAGAGCTAAGCTTGGACTTTCTAGATTCGTATATATCATACGCAGATCAAGTTTTTTATAGTCAGTGTTTATCGATTTCTTTTTTACCCGGTTTTTTGAGCATATTTCAAAAGCTATACGAGCTAGAGTCACCAAATTTAGTTTAATATGTTCTCGTAAAGGATACGCAGATTATGAATATCGGATTTTGGATACCTCCCCCCATTCGCCCCCATTTAAAAAAAATCAGAAAAATCGCAACTCAAGTACTACATACTTCCTGAAAATTTCACAACGGTCTTATTCTAAGTTTAGAAGTTATTTAAGAATTAACTCTTTATAGTGGGAGCCAAGCGCAGCCAGAGACACCTGGACATTCATGTACATTCATATGAGTGAATAATTTTTCGAAATCTAATGCATTGTTTGTGCATGTGTACCATTTTCTAAGTTTTTGACGAAGACAATTAGAATGTTGCTGTAGCTCGGTGATAGAGATGTTGCCTGGCGAGCTACCAGATGTGTGTTCGAAACACACTTTGTGGAGTTTTTATGTAATGTTTATTTAAATTTATATTTTATTTTTCATTGATTTTTTAACTTAACACAGTTATTAGTCTAAGGGCAACCTAATGCTGGGACATCAACGATTTGAAATATTCTGGAGCAACAAAATGGGGAAAATTTGGTATTTGGTATTTGGCATGCACACTCTCAAAAAGCCTTCGCAGATCAACTGCAAGTAACATTTGAGTGATATAGTGTCCTATTTTCTAAAAATGTTGCGAGAAATTTCACGACTACGGCATACTAAACTTTGCTTGCAAATATTAAAAGCGAGCGCGAAGCGCGAGCATAAATTGTTATTATTAATTTTTATTTTATTTTACTAAGTGCGGCTGTGGTGTCGTGTGTATGAATGCAGAGGGGCTTAATTAAATTTATGTAAAGACAGCTCGCCGCTGGGTTTAGGGTATCTCCTAGTGGGGCACTACCGACTAGAGCCATCTTACTTGTTTTTATACTCGTTCACGAAGTAAAACTAGTATATTGGGTTTGTGCATTGTCCGTCATGCTGTTCGTCCGTCTGAACGCACAGCTACTCCCGTATTAACGCACACTATTGCTGGAGACTTGAAATTTTGAATGTATAATGTCTATTGCATACTTTGGTAATTATTTTTGTTAGGCTTTGACTGCTTACAGACTATGAATGCTACACTTTTTCGAATTCTTAGAATTTGTGCGCGGCTGTTTGCTGATTGATTTTGTACTTGTCATATATGTAACTTGAGTTGAGTTTTGTCACAACTTGATCAACTAGTACTGTGGTTGTGCAGTATAAAATGCAGTTAAAATTATTATTTTTAAATGTTCGCATTCTCTGTCATGTATATATATACATACAAACATAAATATACATACATAAATACTTAAAGTCTTTAATATTAACACAATTTGAACAGTTAACCTTGGTCAGTTTTTTGTCTAACATAAAACTAAAATAACATAACATAAAAAGCGGTTTCTGTATGCACTTTTCGGCGCTGGCGCTATAGCGGCCGAAGTTAGAAACAGTCTCCCAGGCCAAAGATTTCTGTTATACTCGTTCAGTTTCAATTGGAATTCTATGTTGTTTCTTATCGGATAGGTTAGGTTATTATATAACTGAACGAGCATTTCATAGAAACTTTTTTTTTTTTGTTATTTTTTACTTGTATATTATTATTATTATTAATACACATAGTGCTAGGGTATATGTTTTAGTTGTTATTACACAGTGAAAGAGTAATCCGCTGTCGGTTACACCCGACTTCAACGATCTCAATTGTTATACCCAGAGCCCATTGCAAATAGGTAAAAAGGTTTTTGCCCAAATGTATGTAACAGGCAGAAGGAAGCATCTCCGACCCCATAAAGTATATATATTCTTGATCAGGATCAATAGCCGAATCGATCGACGATGTCCGTCCGTATGTGTGATCGCGTCAATCTAGGAAGCTATAAGAGATCGACTTTTTTTTTATTAAATATAGACTTGGCAATGGCACACGCAGATCGAGTTTGTTTCAAATAATCGATTACCCACACCGTTTTTCTAAAATCGAAAAAAATCTAACACAACTACAACTTTTTTAAGCTTTTTTCGCCTAGTTTGAGAGATAGAGACATCAGATCTGGTTGACATGAATATTTATACTATACTGTATACTATATATACTATACTATAGCACTAAGAGAATATGTTGCAAAAAGTTTCAACAAGATCGAAACACAGAAGTTGTTAAACAAAACGTAAAGTAAAATTTTACAAATTTGCCACATTAATAGCAGTTTTATGTTACCATATCGAGTGAGTCCCATGGGGCATTCTGCCACAAGAATATTTGCCTCATTTTCTTAAATGGCACAATGTGGCAATCATGTGAGTGACGCGCTCACTTTAATCGACAATCGATTTTAAATGACGTACACTCAGGGTCGGCAACTCTGTAAATCAAATGTCATTATTCAGTTTGTTAATTTGGTCGACGTAGTTTTCTTAGCATATCTCGAAGACTATAAGAGCTAGCGTCAACAAATTCAGTTTAAAACGTGCACGTGAAAGATACGCAGATTATTTATATTTATATTATATTATACCTTCCCCATTCGTACCAAACGCAAATCAAGTACTACAGACTTGCGCTTTGGTTTGAACATATATTTGGATTATCTTATTAAGCACTGAAAATTTCATAACGATCATACTAGATTATAAGTTATTCGAGAATTCGTTTTGCATAGTGGGGACTCAGCGCAGCCGACGTGTAAAGTGCGTTTGTGTGTGTGTGTCTATGTGTAACTTTGAGAATGTGTGTATGAATGCATAGAGGTTTTAATGTATGTAACGACAGCTCGCCGCTGGGCTTAGGGTATCTCTTCGACAGACACTCCCGACTACAGCCATCTTACTTGTTTATGCTTATTTCGTTGATTATGAGACCTACAGACACAACATTTTGAGCACTTGAAGAATATATTGTATTAAGATTTATCAAAATCGGTTAAGAAACACAGAAGTTTTTAAGAAAACGTGTGGTAAAATTTGACAATCCAATTGGCAAAGAGTGCTGCAATAAGATCTAGGGATTAAAGTTTGGGTTTTTAAGTTGAGTATACCATAGGTAGATCAATGCTATTTTAAATGATCGATAACCAGCCATTTTCTTATTATCGATATATATCGGTTTTTGTACTCGTTCACGAAGTCAAACTAGTATATTGGGTTTGTGCAATGTCCGTCATGCTGTCCGTCCGTCTGTCCGTATGGACCCAATTTTTTTCGCCGCTATTGAAGCTAGAGACTTGAAATTTTAAATATATACTCGTGTATCCCTTCGTCAGATAAAGTGTTTAAGGTTTCGGGGTGCGCCCACTGGGGGCGTGGCAATTCGGTTAAATCTATATATCTCTCTCATTTTTAAAGCTAGATGCTTGTATACCGACAGATTGCTGATGACCTCATCTAAAGATCGCATCAAAACTTTTTTGGCTACGCCCATTACCGCGCCCACAATGTCCAAAACTTTATATGTGCACAACTTCAATGATGCCAGGGCAACATTGCTAGCGACATCTATTGCATACTTTGGTGCTTATTATTTGGTTTCATAAGAATAGTGTCGGATAACTGTTCAATTGGTTTGTCACATGGGAGATTAAGTGGCCAGTGACCACTGGTCGGTAGATGGCGTTTAGTTGCCAGACTTTTTCGTATTCCTAGAATTTATGTGCGGCTGTTTGCGATTGTGAACTTGTCCTATAACTTGAGTTGAGTTTTGTCACAACTTGATCAACAGGTAGTGTGATGGTGCAGTTAATTAATTAATTAAATTGATTAAGTTAATCAAAAATTTAAATTTACTAAATTAATTAAATATTCAATTACGTCCAAAACTTGAATTTCGTCACACCAAAAACAAGTGATCGATAGTGCTCGGCTTTAATTCCCGCTCTTGATGCAAAAGCTGGTCTTGATTCTTCTAATAATTCAAACTTTATTCAGTTCATAACAATTTCTTAAAATTATATTCTTTTTGCTTTCTTTTAGAATTTTTCATATAATTCTTATTAAATATTTTAATTTGATTTCACACTTGAGATTGAATGGTTGGTGGCGTTGGTGTTCAACGCGAGGTCTGCGTGTTAAATAAATAAATAAAGAAGTTAAACTCTTGCTAGTGAGTTTAAGACTTTTCTCTCTTTATATATACCCACATAAAATGGGTAAATAGGGTATAATGATTTTGTGCAAAAGTATGTAATAGGGAGAAGAAGGCATCGTCGACCAATAAAGTATATATATTCTTGATCACCGTCACTAGCCGAGTCGATTAAGCCCTGTCCGTCTGTCTGTCGGTCCATCTGTCTGTATGAACGCGTCGATTTCAGAGACTACACGGGCTAAAGAGCTCAGCTTGGACTTTCTAGATTCGTATATATCATACGCAGATCAAGTTAATTTCAAATGATCGATAACTTGGCCCGTTTTCTTATAGTCAGTGCTTATCGATTTTTTTTTACCCGGTTTTTTGAACATATTTCAAAAGCTATACGAGCTAGAGTCACCTAATTTAGTTTAATACGTTCTCGTAAAGGATACGCAGATTATGAATGTCGGATTTTAGATACCTCCCCCATTCGCCCCCCATTTAAAAAAAAATCAGAAAAATCGCAACTCAAGTACTACATACTTTCTGAAAATTTCACAACGGTCTTATTCTAAGTTTATAAGTTATTTAAGAATAAACTCTTCATAGTGGGAGCCAAGCGCGTCTGCATGAGCATATCTCAGAAACTATAAGAGCCAGAGCTACCTGTACATTCATGTACATTCATATGCGTGAAGACTTTTTCGAAATCTAATGCGATTGTTTGTGCATGTGTACTATTTTCTAAGCTTTTGACGAAGACAATTAGAATGTTGCTGTAGCTCGGTGATAGAGATGTTGCCTGGCGAGCTACCAGATGTGTGTTCGAAACACACTTTATGGAGTTTTTATGTAATGTTTATTTAAATTTCTATTTTATTTTTAATTAATTTTTTAACTTAACAGACTTATTAGTCTAAGGGCAACCTAATGCTGGGACATCAACGATTTGAAATATTCTGGAGCAACAAAATGGGGAAAATTTGGTATTTGGTATTTGGCATGCACACTCTCAAAAAGCCTTCGCAGATCAACTGCAAGTAACATTTGAGTGATATCGTTTCCTATTTTACCATAGGATGCAACAACAAAACGCTGAAAGCAACAACAGTTCGCAATGTCCTGTATTCTGTTTTGATCGAGGTTTCTGTGCATAGATGCGTTCGTGGCCATCTTCGCGGGGCGCGGGGTTTAGCAACGAAGGAAAAAAGCAAAGAAGAGTGCAGATCATAGGCACCAGCCCACGACGAAAAGAGACAGACACTTTTTCGTCGTCTGTCTTCATTCGTCGACGCAGTGCTGTTGTTGTTGCTTAAGCGAGGCGAGGCGTCAGAAGCTAGAACTTTTGCCTGCCTGAGTAGCATAGTAAAAAAAAATCAGATGGTCCCTGATTCGGCGCGACGACGTGACGTCACATCGCCTTCTTTTCGGCATACAAAAGAAACTTTAGCTGTGACGTCGCGTGTTGAAATGTAGTTGCAACCTTCAGATATTCATGCATGTTAATGGGTCGCGCACACATATACTTATGCATTGGCTCGACAATGTGTGTATTATTTTGGCGCGTCGAGGCATAGTTTCCCTTTTTTATGTAAATACTATACGAAATGTTTATACAAAACATATTTTAAATAATATTTCCAATTGTAATGAAACAAATAGGAACTAACATTTTTTCCTCACATTGATATATAATTTTATTTATAAGTTTTTTAATCAGTACTAGCAGCACTTAGGAAAAGTTAAAATACCCTATTCAGGGAAGGGTGGGCTGGTTGCCTAAAATTTAAAAATTATAAAATTTGGCTGGCCTGCTTCAATTAGAAACCAAGCCAAGAAGAAAAAGATGTATGTTTGTGACTTTGCAAGGCACAGCAACAGAATATGCGCGCATAGACAACTAGGCGTTGCGTTTCCATTTTGTGTTTGGAACCGCCCGGCTAAAAAATATGTATCGTTGTTATCGTATATGGTTTGACGTTGCTTTGAATCGGCGCCAAACTTGTCAAAATAGTTTACAAACTGCAGCTCCTCGCACAGATGCGTTCTCGTCTTCATGTAGCGATTCATATAATGCACCCTGTCAACAAATAATACTTGTGAGTACTCGCAAAATAAAACCTTTTACAAATGGATACTTACCGGATATTTCAATTTTGGACAGCCCGTTGTCTCCTCCGGATGATAGAATCACGCCACGTGCACCACTCTATTGCTAGCCGTTGTCTCCCATATGGACTCGATGCGCCCAATGTAAGGCTGATCCGGTCTACACGTGGATAGAAATACTGCACAGTCCCCGACCTACAATTAAAGAGCAATAATCAACGCTTTCCCATAATAAAGTGAAGTTTATTATGTGACAGTTACAGTTACAGTCTCCTTGCCCCTATTGATTGTTTTGCAACCCAACAATTGCCGCTCTGACAAAAACGCTGCAATTACTGCTGCTCTTCAAGTTGTTGTGCTCAACCAGATCGTTGTCCTTGGCCTAAAATAAAACAATTATGAGATTATAAAAGGTTTAAAAAGAAGGGACATTAGGTCGTGATCTGCTCCATGTCCAGTTGCTCTGCCTTCACTTTAAACTCGACCTTATCACAACTTCTTTAGGCTTTTCTTGTGGCGCTTCTTCTCGCTGTGCTGCGTGAACAGCTCCATGGTGGTCGTCAGCGAGGTTGTGTTATCGCTGTTAATGCTGAATCCATGATAGCTGTGCGATGGGGCTCCTGCGGTGGTGTCGCTGCTGCTCATCGCTCCACGTTTCTGCTTGCCTGCAACATACCCGTAAATAAAGAAGAAATAAAAAAGCAGGTCTTGTCCAGGCATTTAATCCCAACAATGTTTGGTTTCATCTCCCAATTAACAGTAAATAGATGTCAGTATCCTGGTCAATGCACCTACAATGGGATAGTGGCTAAGCAGTAATCGCATGTTTTTCAAGCGGATCCTGCCGCTGTCGCCGTCTTCAAACTCAACGCTAACAAAGTCCTGTGGCATCGTTGACCCCGGTGACATCACTGCCGGAGCTGCATCTGCGGCCGCTTCTTCGATGTCACGGCCTAAATAGAGGCAACGATACTGCTGGCTCTAATAGACTCCAATAGGCACACTATCCACACTTTTGGGCGAGTATATACTTCAAGTTTCGTGTCTTTAGCTTCAATAGCGGCGAAAAAACTGCGTTCATACGGACAGACAGGCGGACAGCAAGATGAACATTGCATAAACCCAATATCCACTTTTCACTTTGTGAATGAGTATAATAGCGAAAGTAATACTCTTCACAGATTATTATTAAAACTTTTCCAGCAAACTTTCGTTTTGATTTCAGTTTAATTTTTTTTGGTATAAATACCTATGGCGCTAGTCGGTTAAGCTCTGCCAACTTGTAAAATATAATTTGGCACAAAATTTTGACGATATGTACATGCTAACTTATGACAATATGTAAATGAGCATAATTCTGATGACAAATAACGACATAAATATTAAAATGTAATTTTCTCAAAAACCCTACTACCAATTTGCATAATTTAAAAAGTCAAATTATTGTCTGACAAATGTTAAATGGCTGCGGCACAAGTGCTGCCATCTAGCTTCTTTTTTTTTTGATTATGACGAAAATAAATTATTTACAAAAAATGCAAATATCTCTAAACCCCCACTAACGATTTTGATGATTGACAAAGCAACATTTTCGTCCTTTTGGGCTATTCTCTTGAAATTTTTTTTAATAAATGTGCAAGTAGTTGCAAATATCTGCCAGCTATTTTGCGTATGTCATTGAATGAATAATTAAAAATATGAGTATATGTATATTTATTAGCATTTATTAGCTGAATAAAATAGAATTTGCTATATATATTTTATTGTTTTTTGTTAATGTTAATTATTTAAAAGTCTAAGAATATCGTAAATAAATCAAAACAATTTTAAATTTGTATACTTCCCGCCAAATATCTTCATAACATTGCATAACACCGAATCCTGGCCACGGTTCCGTTCATATCTGAACTAACAGTTCGATAGGCTTAATGAATGAACCATCTGAGGTTGGTTGAGAATTTCTTAATTTTCTATAAAACTGTACTAACGATATTTTTCAAATGTATGTTAAAAATTGCTTAAAACATGTACCTTTCATCGTGCATACAGGGTTTTGTGGCACATTATCTTTAAATGACAGTATTTTTGAGAATGGTAAGCACTCAATTTTTTAACCCCTTATTTTGCGCATATTAAAAGACTTAATATAAAAGAAAGTGTATTTATTCAATAGATAATTTAATTCTTAACAATTTTGCAATTACATTTGTTTGATTTAGTGCCGAAAAACATAAATAAGCGCCAGTCAAAAATGTGGTTCCGGCCCGTGAACCAAGTTCCAAGGAAATTTGACGCATGTCGCTAATTTGACGCACGTCCCAATCTCGTTCATCGAGTCTATTGAGTCCCATTCTCGTTCATCGAGTCATTTGAGTCTAATTCTCGTTCGAATTATTTGCATCCCAAAATCGTTAAGTCGTTCAAATTGTCCGTTGCTTTAAATTTTTTAATTGTTTTTTTTTTAAATTTGATTAAATTCCTAGTTGAATAAAAAACAATTATTGAAATTAAAATAAATCTGACTTAAACCCCTCTTTTTATTCAACAATATAAGTAACAAAGTAGAAAATAAGATATATACATTGGCATCTACCGGCAAACTCAATCGTCGTCTTTAAGTCATATCGTCTACTATACGATTTGAACGAACGACTCAAAAGCAAATTCCATTGAACGACAGAACGATTTTGGGATTCGAATCAGCTAAACGGGAATGGGACTCAAATGACACGATGAACGAGAATGGGACTCAAATGACTAAATGAAAATGGGACTCAAATGAACGATAATCAGGGATTAAATTCATACGTTCAGTAAAAAGATTAGTTCAATCGAACTTAGTCTGAACTATTCGATACAACTCTAATGCCGATTGCTTTGTTGGGGGCAGGACATTGGAAGATTTAAACCGCTACTACGATCTGCTCGTAAGTAGTGCAACCTTGGACATTTCAGGCAACAAAAACAACAACGGCTACGACAACCATCGCAACATTCAGCAGCGGCTGCAGGAGCTCTGCCTTTATAGGCAGAAGTTGTTCCGCACTGGAGCCAATCGGAACACTTTCCAAAACCACCAATCCGGCCTTGCAGCCCACTCCAGTTGCATGTCTGGCGGGGGGCTACGTTGTTGTCCGTATCTGTTGAAAAGGGAAGATACCATTGACAAACCTCAACACCAGTTATGTTGGTGGTAGATCTGCTCCCAGTGCCTCCCCGCAAAAGACAACAGATATGCTCCACTTGCGCGTCAGGAGGACACCTCTGCCATTGAAGACGATGAGATGAACACACACAGTTCCAGAAGTCAGAGATATAATTGCTATGGACTCTCATGAGTTCAAGATCTTTCCCTCTGGATCCCTAAGAATCTACGACAAGGATGCTGACACTCACAGAGCCGTTATCCGCAAGCTCACAGAGGTCACCGTTCAATTTACGCATTTCTGCCTCAAGGAAGACAGACCGTTCCGCGTAGTGATCAAGAACATGGCCGCTTCTACTCCCAGGAACAAAGTCGAAAAGGTTTTTACGTCCCACGGCCACGTTGTAGCCAATTTGCACAACACGGTGATCAGGCTGCCCATAAGTGATGCCAGCGCTGACTCCAACTACGACCCGCCAAGTCGCAACTTCCTGTATGTAGATATAAAGTAGGCTCCCAACAATAGGGACACGCTGCGAATCAACAAGCTTGGCCATCAACGGGTCCTAGTCATAGCGTCAGGCAATGTTTCCGCTTCTATGAATTCGCCTCCATTAAAAACTACTGCCTCATGCAGCCCAAATGCGGCAGGTGCGGCCAGCCTCACTGGACTAACTCGGAGCAGTGCCTGGCCAAAACGGTGGCAGACCTGCGTCGCTTAAGCTGCGAGTGGAACCATGCTGCATCCTATAAAGGGAGTAAAGCCTACCAGCACCGACCTAATGCCAGCTAGCTTGCAATCTTGCCCCTCCGTTACGACACAATCAACAACCAGCAGTTCGTACCTTCCCGAATTATTCAACAGGGCCCGTCGTATGCTGCGGCCTCGCCCAGACCCAGACCCCACGCGCGCACTTATCAGCCCACTGCGACACCAAGGCAACCACTGCAAGGATCTCAGACGCGTCCCTCAAGAAGCCTCCTCCAAGGAGTCCAGTCAATACCACCAAACCTCTCCTGGAGCCGAGCTGAATTCGATTCCCTGTTTGGCCAGCTTGGACATAAATTTACTGTCGGAGGCGACTTTAACGCCAAAAATATACTGTTCAAGCTGAGAGCAGAGGCAGTGTGCTGCATGAAGCGCTCACTAGCTGCTCAGGCTAGGTCCTGGCCACTGGGACACTCACCCACTTCCCGTAAAACGAGCAAAGTACTGCTTCTTGTATCGACTTTTTTTTGTACAAGGGTATCCCCAAGAGCGTATTATTAGTACGTGAAGAGTATGAGCTCTCATCCGACCAGCTGCCACTCCTTGCAGCGGTCTCTACGTCTGCTCAAAGGATCCAACAAAAAGCACTGACTTGTCACAGATCTAAATGATATAATCAACTTAAACACTCACATCCTAACAGCCGAAGACGCCGAAGTTGCAGTGCAAACCCTGTTGGACCAAGTACATGCCGCTGCTGCCAACGCTGCGCCATTACAAGTGTACCCCACACACTCAGGCCAGCACTCAAGGACGCTTTCCCTCATCGTTGAAGGCCTCCTGTCTCTGAAAATGCGGCTGAGGAGGGAGTACGTAGACGCAGGAGCCCAGAATCGACAGGATCAACAGCCATATAGCTAAGAGGGTCAGGAAAAAGTTGACTAACATTAAAAAAAAACCACAGACACCATGTTGGAGGGGGAATAAAGCAGGAAATTAATGTGCTTAACAACAACAAAGCCTCCGGAGAAGACTTTTGCGACAGTCGTTCAATCAAGCTGCTCCCACACAAGACGGTGCTATTCCTCGTACTAATATACAATGCAGCCCATTGACTAGGTCACTTTCTGGTGGACTGGAAGAGGTCTCAGATCATTATGCTGTATAAGTGTGGAAAGCCCCATGACAGGTTGGAGTCGTATCGCCCCATCAGCCTTCTGCCAGCTTTCGGCAAAATCCTAGAAAAGTGTGTTCTAACGAGGATCCTGGAAGCATCTACTATAAAGCAAGCAAACCCGAAGTAACAGTTTGTATTCAGGCTCAAACATGGAGCACTAGAACAACTCCATCGCGTAATAAGCTTTATACTGGATGGCTTTCACTGTAAGGAATATGTAGTGGCCGTATACCTCGCCAGGCTGCTCTCCAAAATCAAAGGCATGCTCATCGAGAGCTGCCTAACTAATAGGAAATTTCAAGTTGTTCAGGAAGGCGTGGCTTCCCAAACCAAGTACATCCGAGCAGGCATTCCTCACGGCAGCGCTCTGGGCCCAACGCTTTACAGCCTTTATACGCACGACATGCGTACAGACAACATCCCAATTGAGGACCGGCAGGACCTGCTCATTGCCACATTTGCGGACGATATGGTTCGCCAGGAATCGATGTGTATACAATGCAACATATGTACTACAAGAAGACCTAAGGCGTTTTGAAAGCTGGGGCGTCCGGTGGAACATCTCAGTTAACCCAGAGAAGTGCGCCACAGTGATCCACACAACGGACTTGATAGTTCGTCAATTATTAATCTTATACATAACCCTAGTTAATTCCAAGTTAAACTAATTGTAAAATCACAATTATCGCTAAGCCTTGATCTCTCCACTTTGATAAAAGTTGCCAGCTTACACTAACAAAAAATCAGATAATAAATAAAAATTAAAAAATAATTGCCGAGAAGTCGAATTTTAGTTTTCCATTATAAAGAAAAATCATTGGAAATTATACAGTTGTGACGTGGGTTAGTTTATGATTATACATACATACATGTATGTATGTGTAAAGAGTAATCTCTATGGTTGTGGCTTTGTTTTCTGAGTCATTGGACTTGTTAATTATTCGGATTTCTCTCGTTAATTGTTTAATGAAGGCGTTCTATGTCCAATATTCCTGCTTTACTGGTAGTTATTGTCAACTTTACTCTTACCATTGTCTACTATAAGTGAGCCAAATTTAGAGTAAATGTAAATAAGTAAGTAAAGTACCAGAAAGAGAAGTTGAATTTTTATTAATTTTTTCATATATTTCTCTTATTGTGAGGGGTTCGGGAGTTATTTCCATTTGTTATCTATTACCTCTGTGTTCTACTTTGCATGGGATGCAAATGATGCATTCGTTTGCTAAATTTTGAATTATTTCTGAGAATCTGCGGTAGTAATTTTTTTGTGTGAACATGTTATGTCGTACCTGTAATTGTGATTATAAAGTAATATCCGGCTCGATCGACCAATTTTGATATTCGCTGGACACCACTATGTATGTGAGTGAACGACTCTACGCAGGTATCAATTCGATGTTGTTACTCACTTTCCCAATAGCATCAATCCAATTACAAGGCACAAGTACTTTTATTTTAATATTTATTCATTTTTTTCGTATTTGCACTTTTTAAATCAACTTAATCTCTATTACACTCTTGGAATATATTAAGCGTTTATCGGTCGTTGCCACATCGGCTTAACAAAAATGTTCTAAAAAATGCACACTTTCAGTGTATGCATATTTTCTTAAATACATAGATATTTAAATTTAAATGTAAACAATTCACAACATTCTCCTCCCATAGTATTGTAGTTACACGTAAAAATACTTTCCACCTTACATCTTATTGTTTAGGGAGTACGTCTAAGACAATATAATCTACATTAATCTGTGCTCGATCTTTAGTCCTTTTTCGACTACATAAGAGAAAGTGAAAAAAGATTGTCACTTTTGCCAAAACAAATCTGCTAACTTCTGAGACGCTTTGAACATGTTTAGCAACTTTAAGTCCCTATTGGTGGCATCTGAGTAAAATGAATGCCTATAGTTTGGTCCGATTAAAATACTATTTGCTCTCAATGGTTCGGTTTCAATTAAGTCCGAGGGTATATTTTATATATAAGTGGTCTGCTATTTATCATAAATTCTGTTGGGCTAACAAACTTTTTTGTTAGCACTTAAGTATTTTTTATGCGTTCAAAATTCAATAAAATGAGAGTTAATTTCAATTTCAAACTTAATTAGTTGCAATAATTGAAGCGAACATGCAATTATATATGCGAACGAACGATTAGCGTTAAAAAATGCGGTGTGATATAGCGAAAATATTAACTGAGAGTAAGTTTGCAGCGACGCTAGCATTGATGCGCCAGCTGCTTAGCATAAAGTGCAAGAGGATAAATGACCGAGATAAGACGAAAATAATGATCTAGATAATTAACAGATAACAAGTTTGAGTTATATTATGATATGCGAGAAGCGCCAAAAGACAATAGAGTGACTTTGCTTGACTCGCAGGACAAGATACAAGAAAAAACCACTAAATCCAAATACAATTTTTAGCTGCTGAGCTGAACATAATCCCCCCGTTGAACGGTTGAGCTTCATCAGGATCGTTAAGGGGGAGCAGACACAGTTTATTAATTGCTCGTTTTATATTTCATTCGTCGTCTTGAGAACTGTAACGCGTGAGATGTCATCTGTTCCCTTGACCAATTCAACCAATGATATCGAATGATTAATGATGAAGATTGATATCGTGGAGAGTCACACTAGGTTTAGGAGCTTGCCATTTATCCCGCTCTTGAAGAAGATATAAATAAACTGGTGCCAGCTGTCCATACGGTTAAAGTTGAGCCGTGTCACATCAGGCTCTTTGAATGTGGATTGTGGGCCACCAATCAAAAAATGTGCTGGTGTAAGAATATCGATGGATAAATCATGTACACTTAAGCGAAAACTCGTTGAATGGCAGAAATGGAATTCACGTATTTTCATCTCAATATGGCATCATCAGTATGATCTTTGTTGAGGAGCACTCTTCGGCCTAACTGTAATATTGGCTTCTGCAAAGAATGTCAGCGGGATTAATAGCTGTCGGCACATAATGCCATTGGAACTCCTTGTTAGTTCCTGGATGAGAACTATCCGATTTGCAACAAATATGATGAATTTCGACAAGTCATCTCGGATCCAAGATATTGACGAGTCTGACTAACAATGGAACGTACCTGTAAACAGCTTCATTTGAGCTACCTCCTGCATCAATTGAGCTAAGAGAAGTGCACCACAAAGCTCGAGTTTTGGTACAGTAAGAGTTTTCAATGGAGCCACTCGTGACTTAGAGCAAAAGAGACGAGAAACCGATTGCTGTCCCTTTGAAACCACATATATACAAGCTCCGTACGCAGTAATGCTGGCATCGCAGAGGCCGTGGACATCTACGTACACGTGGACATTACTGAAAGAAGCTAGAAGACTTGCATCCCAATCTAAATTCTCCTTCCAAAGAAGCTGCAAAAAAATCTTGGCCTTTAAGATGACTGGGCCAATTAATCCAAGTCGATAGTAAAAGCGAGCAATAGCGGGCAGATCTGATCTCTTGCAAAGCTTCAAGGTCTGATTGGCATAAAGGAAAACATCTATTTGTCAGTTGACGGATCCCAAGCAAGGCCCAAGGTTTTGGTAATGTCGCTTCTATCAGTAAATTTTAGAAAGGAGTCCTTATCCTTGTCAGGAACGCCTTTTAACACAGCAGAGTGACTCGAGCACCATTTTCTGAGTTCGAAGCGCCCCTTAGAGAGGATGCCTTTTATTTGGTTTACGACATCGATTGCCTCTTGCACCGAGGCACCGCCAGATATGATCATCTACATACAAATCTCGACGAAGAATTTACGCACCATTTGGAAATGAAGATTGCTCATCGACTGCTAATTGCTGAATTGAACGAACTGCAAGAAAGGAAGCTGGTTTCGTACAATACGTAACTGAGTTCAACTTGAACACACTTATTTCAGATTCAGTTGAATCACCCTACAAGATGCATTGTAGGTAGTTATCTGGGGACGAAACTCGGACATAACGATACATCTTGCCAATGTCTCTAGTAAGGGCAACAGGAAAGGTACGAAATCGCATTAAAATATTAAACAGCTTAGGTTGTACGACGGGCCCAGCCATTAACACTTCATTCAGCGAACATATTCCCAAAATCGCCGAATTAATTGATCGGCTCGGCTATCAGACTCAGTTCGGACATCAGGCAAAACACAATTGGCCATAAGAGACGTGCCGTTTTTTCGTGCGCCGCCACCTTCAACTATCCATCCAACGCGTGTCTTTTGTAGGAGAGGCAATTCTGGTAGCAGCTTGATTTGTCCGATAAACATTAGTTCGTAGAAAAGGCCAGTTCCAATTAACAGGTCAACTCGGTGGGGCTTGAAAAATAAAGGATCAGCGAGGCGGATATTTTCAGGTACATTTCAATGAGCTGTATTAAGGGCGACACTTGGCTGGCTATCAGCTATAGCAGGAGCTACGATTGCTGTGATGACTGCAGTACAGTAACAGTACATCCGTCAGTAGCAAAAGGATAATTTCCAAAGCCAGCAACTGCTGCTAGAGATTGACTTTTCTTCAACTGGAGCTGTTGACCGAATCGAGACGTAATTAAATGCAGCTGTGATCCACCATCCAATACAGCACGACACGGAGTTAAAGTCCCAGAGCGATTATTACCCAGAACAATAGCAGCGGCCAGGAGCGCAACATCGCTGCTGAGACTGTGGGTAACAAGTGAAGTAGAGGCAGGGGCTGAAGAAGCTGGAGTGCAAGTTTGAGAGATCGAAGGCAAATATCCAATGCAATAATGTATGGTGTTTGGAGTCACATGTGCGACAAGTTCCAGAATAACATGTTCGTAAAAGATGTCCCTTTTTTAAAGCAGTTGAGGCATAGGCATAACATGTTTGCTTCCTTGAGACGCAGCTCTAGAGATAAATTGCCAAATCTGGGGCATTGCCATATATCATGCTCTGTGCTGTTACAAAATACGCCACAGTGGCCCTCGGTTAGTAGCAACTACCGGGGTTAGTTTTTATGTTCTTTTCCACCTTGAGAGCTCGGCCTATAGGTTGCCATAGCATAACCACTCAGTTATCTGCTCCAAAAATGTGGCAATTTGTGCCCTTGACGAATTCATGTTTTGCAAAAAAGCGGTATCCTCCTTCAAACTTTGCCTGAATCCAATTCTTACTATGATGCATCTGGTTCGCTGTCCGGTCACAGCACGAATATGATCATTAAAGTTGTCAGATTTCGCAGCAGATCGATTCTCATTCTTTTGTTTCAAGCAATTCAACGAGAAAAACCTCTTTTGCTTCCTTGAGACGCTGCTCTGGAGATAAATTGCCAAATCTGGGGTATTGCCGTATACCATCCTCTGTGCTGTCACTAAATACGTATACAGTGACCCTCGGGTTAGTAAAAACAAGTGTTGTTCTACTGGGGTTAGTCTTTATATTCTTGCGCACCTGAGAGCTCAGCGTATAGGTTGCCATAGCATAATCCACACTCTACAGTAATCCGCATCGCTGCTCCGAAAATGTGGCAATTCGTGCCCATGACGGAATTATGTTTGCAAAACGCGATATCCTCCAGCTTCTCTTCTCACTTTGCCTGAGTAACAGGATACCGTTTTTGCAGCAGCACCTGGACTGTGATGCATTTAGCAATTGGCTGTCCAAACTACTCAGAGCACGAATATGGGCATTAAACTTGTCAGATAATTCGCGCAGCATACCAGCAGAGCCATTCTCAACTTTGTTGCGGCAAGGCCGGCAACACTCTGGATCTGGTCATAGACACAACAGGAAGAGGATCACTTAAAAGTGTGGAGCTGGAATGCAACGCTCTACAGCACTTGGCGATTTCAAACCACACCGACGTTTTCAGAGTGACTACAAGCTCGTCAAATTCCTCTCGTAAATCACTACCGATTTCGTCATGATCCAATGCCTCCAATTTATAATGAGCCTCTTCAAATGTAGATTCCATCCTCTGAATCCGTTTAAGCAGCACTGGCAACGTATTTCATCTGTAAAAGCAAAGGGGCGTTTTGTTGAGGTTTGATTGTAACGCCTGTAACCGCTCATAGGAGGACGCCACCTTGCGCTTAAAAAAGACACAATGTTTGCAGGCTGGGCCTCCGAATCAGCAGTAGAATATTCCATGGTAACCGAAAATAACGAACAAAGAATGTGCGCCAAAGTTCGCTGACCGACTACTAAGTGTCACCACTGTACTTGAAAGCGCGCGCAACAGTTAACCGAATATACGCGCAAGCAGAATGCAAGTAACTAAAGCGAGTCTATGCGTCTGTATGTATGCTTATGTACACAGACTCCGCTTTACACATTTACCGCACGACACTTGTACATATACATATATGAACGTTTTGTTGTTGCCGAAATTAATAACTTACAGGTCAAATAAATATGGGTTTGTTATGCAAAATAAAAACACAATAACGATCATGTCGGGGTCACCAAATGTTGGGCTAAAAAGCTTTTTTGTTAGCAAGTAAGGGCGAGAAGTATTTTGTATGTTTAAAATTCAATAAAACGAAAGTTAATTACAATTTATAACAATAATTTAATGGTGGAATTATTGTACCGAACATGCGAATATATATATGCAAACGAATGATTGGCGATAAAAATGCAATACTCGTTCACCCTATAACAGCGTACCGTTGGTTCCCGGGGCCTCAAAAGGGGTCTCATTCTAGCAAAGGCTGCCAATTAAAGTAGGAAATGGGCAACACTCGTAGTAGGGAACTGTATGTTCTGTGACAGGAAGTTGCTGTCAATTTAATTACTTGATATGAATAATGAATGATTTATGACCCTACGTGACCCTAATTAATATGCAGGCACCTGCCCCTTTTTGAAGGAGGGGTGTGAGGGGACCGATCGTTAATATGCAGGTACGTGATCCTTTTTTAGGGAGGGGCAAGCTCGTCCAAATTCATTTCAATTTCGTTTTTTCTCGATCCGCGACACATTTTTGCAAGATATTCCTTGTTGAGTGTACATATCCCAAATCTAAAATTACACAATCAAACGTTTGCGTTGGAAAAGTAGCCAGTGTTGCCAGTCAGTTTGTTTTTTTGGACTTGCCTTTGACACTGCAGAAAATAATTAGTTTAAATGAATTTAGGTGTTTCTTTGTGCATGTATTTACAGATTGCGTTATCTGATTTTGATTCTCTTTAAAAGAATTGATATTCTGTTTGAAATTTGGCGAGAACAGCTGACCTTGATTTGAGGTTTTACTAATTCAAATTTACATTTTATATGGAAAATGTCAAAATAGAGTAAAAACATTTTCGTTACTGTATATTTTACAATATTTATTATATATATCAAATTAGCCTCAGATCTGATTTCACTTTGAGTATCTGTGTTGCCAGATAACTTTCTGATAGCGGACTGGCCACTCTGCCGCTTTGTTTTGATTTCGTATGGAATAGCCGTTGTGTGTGTTTACCAAAAGTTGAAATCAAATAAAAATTTAATCAAAATCGGATGTCGGAATGATAAATTATAAATTTTTGTAAACAAGATGCCTCTAGTCGGGAGAGCCTGACTAGGAGATACCCTGAACCCAGCGGCGAGCTATCGTTACATGCATTTAATTAAACAACTCTGCATTCATACACACGACACACAGCACAGCACTTAGTAAAATAAAATACAAATAAATAATCAAAATTAATGCTCGCGCTCGTAAATTTAAGTATGCCGTAATTGTGAAACTTCTCGCAAAATTTTCACAAAATAGGAAACTATATCTTTCAAATGTTGGTTCCAGTTGATCTGCGAAAGCTTTTTGAGAGTGTGCATGCCAAATACCAATTTTTCCCCATTTTCTGGCTCCCGAATATTTAAAATAGTCGATGTCCCAGCATTAAGTTGCACTTGGACCAATCAATTAAATTTAAAAAATAAATAAAAATAAAATACCAAATTATAAATAAACAGTACAAAAACTCCGTTGACAAAGCGAGATTCGAACCCGCGTATGGTAGCCCGCCAGGCAACACCTCTATCAGCCGATCTAATTGTTTCTGTCAAAATCTTAGCTAAGAAACACACATGTACAAACAATCGTATTAGAAATCGAAAAAGAGCTCACAGCACATGAAAATGCATATATCATGGTATGTGTGCACAAACATGCGAGAAAATGTCTGCGTTTTGGCGCTTGTGCCCCCACTATGGAAAGTTAATTCTTAAATAACTTCTAAACTAAGATGGTCTATGAAATCTTGAGAACGTAACAAAAGCGTTGAAATCTGTGTACACACTAAAGCGCAAGTCTGTAGTACTTGATTTGCGGATTCTTATGATTTTTTTGATATGGGGAGGTGAATATTCATAATCTGGGTATCGTTCACGGGAACATATTAAAACAAATTTGGTGGCTCTAGCTCTTATAGTTTCTGAGATATGCTCAAAATACCGTCCAAAAAACCGATAAACACCGATTATAAGAAAACGTGGCAAGTTATCGACCATTTGAAATAAACTTGATCTGCGTATGGTATACACGAATCTAAAAAGTCAAAGCTTAGCTCTCTAGACCTTGTAGCCTCTGAAATCGGCGTTCATACAGACGACGGACGGACAGGCGGACAGGGCTTAATCGACTCGGCTAGTGATGCCGATCAACAATATATATACCTTATGGGGTCAGAGATGCCTCCTTCTGCCTGTTACATACATTTGCACAAAACCATTATACCTGTTGGGTTAACAAGCTTTTTTGTTAGCACTCAACGGTGAGAAGTACTTTTTATGTTTAAAATTCAATAAAACGAGAGTTAATTTAAATTTATGACATTAATTTAATGGTGCAATTATTGTAGCGAACATGCGAATATATGTATGCCAACGAATTATTAGCGAAAATATAAATAGAGAGTAGCATCGATGCTACCATTGATGCGCCAGCTGCTTAGCATAAAGTGCACGAGAATAAATGAGCCAGATATGAAGAGAAGAATGAGTTTTATGTGAGAAGCACTAGATAATTAACAGATAACAAGTTTGAGTTATGTTATGATATGCGAGAGGCGCTAATATCGAAAGAGTGACTTTGCTGGCCTCGCAGGACAAGATACAAAATCTAAAATCAATTTTTAGCTGCTGAGCCGAATATACTCCCCCCGTTGAACGGTTGAATTTCAAAAGGATCGTTAAGGGGAAGCAGACACAGTTTATTAATTGTTCGTTTTATTATTCCATTCGTCGTCTTGAGAACTGCAACTCGATTAATGTCAACTGTTCCTTTGAACAACCACTCTCGCTAACGGGCATTTCAACGGAGGTAAGTGCTCGTCTTTGACAAGACCAAAAGACTTGGTGCAGGTAAGAAACTCGTTGCACAGCTGTCCAGACGGTTAATGTTGAGCCGTGTCACATCAGGCTCTGTGAAAGTGGATTGTGGGCCACCAATCAAAAAATAGGCTGGTGTAAAAACATCACCGTTTTAACCGCCGCCTCCCAAAGTCTACCAAAATGAGGGGAGCGCGGTGGAATGAAACGCCAGTCAATTGTATCTGCCAAATAAAACTGAGGCAGCTACTGAGGAAAAGATTTTTTAGCTCCAACAGCTCATTTTTAGCGCCGACAAAGTTAGTGGCGTTGTCAAAAGTCCACTCCAGCTATATCAAACGCTCGAGTTCCAACAAGTCGCTCTTTTGGCAGATCGGCCTTTAGGTGCTCCACAAAACCTGGCTTGTTCCGGAAACATCTTAAGCATTTGTTTACCAAATACCAAATTCATTCAGAAATGTATCAGTGATCCAAAACGTATGTCGGAGATCAGAAGTCCGGGGCGTCGAATACGTTGGGTAAACTTGTACACATAAGCGAAAACTCTTTGAATGACAGAAAAGGAATTCACGTATTTGCATCTCAATATTGCATCATCAATAGGATCTTTGATGGGGTGCACTCTTCGGCGTAACTCCAATATTGGCATTTCAAGACGCAGGCCATCACTCTCGTGAACCAATTAAAAATTCAGGACCACATGACCAGAGTTGTGATCCTATAAGCTCATTGGGAGAGGCCCCTCTGGAAAGAATATCAGCGGGATTGACAGTTGTCGGAACATAATGCCACTTAAAATCCGCTGTCAGTTCCTCTCTGGTGGCTCTCCGATTTGCAACAAAATTGCAAGATAGACATATTGACGAGTCTGACCACCAATGGAGCGTACCCGTAATCAGCTTCATTTGAGCTACCTCTTGCATCAAATGGGCTAAGAGAAGTGCACCATAAAGCTCGAGTTTTGGTACCGTAAGAGATTTAAGTGGAGCCACTCGTGACTTAGAGCAAAAGAGACTTGAGCTCGATTGCTGTCCCTTTGAAACCGCATATATGCAAGCTCCGTACGCATCTATCCATCCAAGGCGTGTCTTTTATAGAAGAGGCAATCCCGGTAGCAGCTTGATTTGTCCGACACACATTAGTTCGTACTTTGCTGGGGCTTCGAAAAGAAAGGATCAGCGAGGCGAATATATTCAGGTACATTCCAATGAGCTGTATTAAGGGCGACACTTGGCTGGCTATCAGCTATAGCAAGAGCTACGATTACTGTGATGACTGCGGAGTAATTCGAAGTTTGAGATTGTACGTTGACGATAACAGTACATCCGTCAGTAGCAAAAGGAGTATTACCAAAGCCAGCAACTGCTGCTAGAGATTGATTTTTCTTCAACTGGAGCTGTTGAGTGAATCGAGTAATCGTAATTAAATGCAGCTGTGATTCACCATCCAATACAGCACGACACGGAATCAAAGTCCCAGAGCGATTCTTAACCAGTACAATAGCAGTGGCCAGGAGCACCACATCGCTGCTGAGATTGTGGGCAACAAGTGAAGTAGAGGCAGGGGCTGAAGAAGCTGGAGTGCAAGTTTGAGAGATCGATGGCGAAAAATCCAAATGAAATAATGTATGGTGTTTGGAGCCACATGTGCGACAAGTTCCAGAATTACATGTTCGTAAAATGTTAAACTTATCACCATATCAGCATAGCCATTCTCAACTTTCTTGAGTCCAAGCAATTCAACGATGTGTGCCTGAAATACTAAACGACGATTATCAAATCGTTTTTGTAGTAAGTCTAATGATATGCGCAGAAACCTTCAAGCAGAGCCGCAAATGATGAAATTTTTCAATGTTTGTGAGTTCGGGGTGATTTTCGATTACATTTGTGAACATTGAAATGAAATCTGCCAACTCTGTATAGCCACCAAAGAAACATCGGCAATTTGATTGGCGGCAAGACCGGCAACGTTCTGGATCTGGTCATAGACGCAGTAGGAAGAAGATCACTTAAAAATGTGGAGCTGGAAGGCAACGCTCTACTGCGCTTGGTGATTTCAAACCTCACCGACGTTTCCAGAGTGACTGCAAACTCGTCAAATTCCTCTCGTAAATCACTGCCAATTTCGTCATGATCCAAATCCTCAAATTTTTATTATGAACCTCTTCAAATGTCGATTTCATCCTATCAATCCGCTTAAGCAGCACTGACAACGTTATTTCATCCGTATTAGCAAAGGGGCGTTTGGTTAAGGTTAGATTGTAACGCATTCAACCACAACCACAGGACGCCACCCTGCGCTTCAAAAAAGACACCCTGTTTGCAGGCTAGGCCACCGATTCAGCAACCACCATGGCAACCGAAAATACGGAACAAAGAATACGTGCCAAAGTTCGCTGACCGACTACTTATTGTCAACACTGTACTTGAAAGCGCGCGCAACAGTTAGCCGAATATACTCGCAAGCAGAATGCAAGTAACTAAAGAGAGTCGATGCGTCTGCATGTATGCTTATGTGCACAGAATCCGCTTTACACATTTACCGCACGACACTTCTACAAATATATATGTAAAGTTAGGCTTTCAAAAACATAAGTTTTAAATTTTGAGGTTTTTTTTTTATTAAAGTAAAAATAATCATAGTAGTATTTTTAAAGCAAGACAATAATAATTTCAATTTATCTCGTCCAAATTCGTTTCAATATCGTTTTTTCGATCCGCGACACATATATATTTTACTTCCAGTCTCTTATTCTCTCCCGTGTTGAGTTTTTTCTTAAATCGCTAATTTACCGAAACATATAAATATATATCGCACTTTAACATTTGCTTTTGGCACACTTATCCTTTAAGTAAATTATAATTCGAATTTTAAACGTTAAATTCTAAAGCTCAACATTCCCCCTCCAGGTGAATCGATACGAGAGATTCACACTTAAATTTCAGTATAATTAATTTCGATGTTGGTCGACTTAAAGTTGAGTTTGCTATTTTAATATCTACTCTGCGTATTTGACCATCCTTTGCAATGTATAATTTAACGACTCGTCCTCGCTTCCACTTATCTTGTGGGATAGATTCATCCATAATAATGACTATATCATCTAGTTTACGGGGTCCGTTTTATCATGCCACTTGCTACGAAACATAAGTTGTGGCAAATATTCAGTTATCCATCGCTTCCATAAACGATCATTTAATGCTTGTGCAATGCGCCATTGTTTCTTAAGACATACTATATTTTCCAGTGAATATGGTGTTTGGGTTGAGTTGGCGCATTCTAATAAGAAATGGTTGGGCGTTAAAGGTTCATCGTCCTCATGATCAAGAGGCAATTCTGTTAGTGGGCGTTAAGTCTCGATACGTGAAGCGACATCATGAAGGGTTTTTCCAGTAGCAATTTTACAATGCGAATTAGTCGCTCCCAACATACTCCAGCGCTTGGGTTCGATGGGCAGTTGAATATCCATTCAATTTTGTGGCGTGAAGCTTTGTTTATCAACTTTTCGATGTTCAGCAAGCGGTCATGGGACAAGACCAAAAGACTTGGTGCAGGTAGGAAACTCGTGAAAGTGGATTGTGGGCTACCAATCAAAAAATAGGCTGGTGTAAGAACATCAAGGTCTTCTGGATCTTGTGAAATGGGAAGCAATGGACTAGAATAGTAATGTTAAAAAAAATCTAAATATTGATATATCGATGTTAACAGCAGCGCTTATTTCCATTTTTAACTCGATAATCTTTTAATATTGGATGCACCTCAGTCGATTCTTATAAATATATTGGCCCTTTTGGAATCTTTAAGCTTCAGCTGAAAACGACTAAAAGAAAGCGAACTTTACGTTGTTGATATTAAGAAAAATCAAAACATCGATGCATCGATGTTAACAGCACTGTTTTCCAATTTTAACTCGATAATCTTATTTTTCGATATATCGCGAGTTTTTAATCCGATGTGAAATATCGATGTTCATTTCGGTTTACCATCACTAGTCTAGAATTAACGACTGCCGTTATGTGGCAAACAAGGGTACGAAGCTCTTCGAATCCCAGAACAGTCGATCCCACAACTCGGTAGAATTGATGTTTTGTCGTTTTAACCGCCGCCTCTAAAAGGCTACCAAAATGAGGGGAGCGCGGTGGAATTAAGCGCCAGTCAATTGTGTCTGCCAAAGAAAACTGAAGCACAGCCTCTTGATGACAGCTACTGAGGAAAATTTTTTTTAGCTCCAAAAGCTCGTTCTTAGCGCCGACAAAGTTGGTGGCATTGTCAAAAGTCCACTCCAACTATATCAAACGCTCGAGTTCCAACCAGTCGCTCTTTTGGCAGATCGGCCTTTATGTGCTCCACAAAACCTGTTCCGGAAACTTTTATGCATTTGTTTACCAAATACCAAATTCATCCAGAAATGGCAATAATGATGACAGGATACTGGAGCGATTGTACATTCTTTCGATTCGATTGTACATTCTTTATATCATCCAAGAGACAATCTTTTTGAACGTTCCGTAAAAGTATCAGTGATCCAAAACGTGTGTCGGAGATCAGAAGTCCGGGGCGTCGAATACGATGGATAAACTTGTACACATAAGCGAAAACTCTTTGAATGACAGAAAAGGAATTCACGTATTTGCATCTCAATATTGCATCCTCAGTAGGATCTTCAATGAGGTGCATTCTTCGGCGTAACTCCAATATTGGCATTTCAAGATGCAGGCCATCATTCTCGTGAACCAATTAAAAATTCAGGACCACATGACCAGAGGGAGAGGCCTCTCTGGAAAGAATATCAGCGGGATTGATAGTTGTCGGAACATAATGTCACTTGAAATCCGCTGTCAGTTCCTCTCTGGTGGCTCTCCGATTTGCAACAAAATTGCAAGATAGACATATTGACGAGTCTGACCACCAATGGAGCGTACCCATAAACAGCTTCATTTGAGCTACCGCTTGCATCAATTGGGCTAAGAGAAGTGCACCATAAAGCTCGAGTTTTGGTACCGTAAGAGTTTTTAGTGGAGCCACTCGTGACTTAGAGCAAATGAGACGTGAACTTGATTGCTGTCCCTTTGAAACTACATATATGCAAGCTCCGTACGCAGTATTGCTGGCATCGCAGAAACAAACCAACCGGGGAAACGTAGACAACTGGACATTACTGGAAGTTTGGCGAAGTTCTTGCCAGGCAGTACTCGGAGAAGCTGGAAGACTCTCATCCCAATCTAAATTCTCCTTCCAAAGAAGCTACAGAAAAATCTTCGCCTTTACAATGACTCGTACAATTAATCGTAGTGGATCGTAAAAACGAGCAATAGCGGACAGAACTGATCTTTTGCAAGGCTACAAGGTCTTATTTGCAGGCATATAAGAAAACATCAATTTGTCAGTTGACGGTTCCCAGAAGGCCCAAAGTTTTGGTAATGTCGCTTCCATCACTAAATTTTAGAAAAGAGTCCTCATCCTTGTCAGAAACTCATTTTAGCACAGCAGAGTGACTCGAGTACCATTTTCTGAGTTCGAAGCGCTCTTTAGAGAGGATGCCCTTTGTTTGGTTTAGTACTCTTGCACTGCGGCACCGCCAGATATCAAGTCATCTACATAAAAATCTCGACGAAGAATTTTAGCACCGATTGGAAATGAAGATTGCTCATCGTGCTGCTAATTGCTGCATTGCCCGAACTGCAAGAAAGGAAGCTGGTTTCGTACCATACGTAACTGTGTCCAAATTGAACACACTAATTTCAGATTCAGTTGAATCTCGCCACAAGATGCATTGTAGGTAGTTATCTAAGTATGACACTCGGACACAGCGATACATCTTGCCAATATCTCCAGTAAGAGCAACAGGAATCGTACGAAATCACATTAATATATTAAACAGCTTCGGTTGTATGACGGGCCTAGCCATCAACACTTCATTCAGCGAATATCCGGTACTGGTAATAGCTGAACCATCAAGCACGACCTGAAGTTTGGTACTCGTGCTTTCTTCCTTCAGCACGCAATGATAAGGGAGAAAATATTTGCATAGACTCAAAGACTCTGGACAAGAGTCATGTGGCAAGAGGCGATCCAGGTAGCAGCTGCTTTGTCCGACACACATTAGTTCGTAGTTCGCTGGGGCTTGTAAAAGAAAGGATCAGCGAGGCGAATATTCCAATAAGCTGTATTAAGGGCGACACTTGGCTGGCTATCAGCTATAGCAAGAGCTACGATTACTGTGATGACTGCGGAGTAATTCGAAGTTTGAGATTGTACGTTGACGATAACAGTACATCCGTCAGTAGCAAAAGGAGTATTTCCAAGGCCAGCAACTGTTGCTAGAGATTGATTTTTCTTCAACTGGAGCTGTTAAGTGAATCGAGTAATCGTAATTAAATGCAGCTGTGATTCACCATCCAATACAGCACGACACGGAATCAAAGTCCCAGAGCGATTCTTAACCAGTACAATAGCAGTGGCCAGGAGCACCACATCGCTGCTGAGATTGTGGGCAACAAGTGAAGTAGAGGCAGGGGCTGAAGAAGCTGGAGTGCAAGTTTAAGAGATCGATGGCGAAAAATCCAAATGCAATAATGTATGGTGTTTGGAGCCACATGTGCGACAAGTTCCAGAATTACATGTTCGTAAAAGATGTCCCTTTTTAAGGCAGTTGAGGCATAGGAATAACATTTTTGCTTCCTTAAGACCTCAGGAGATAAATTGCCAAAGCTGGGGCATCGCCATATACCATGCTCTGTGCTGTTACAAAATACGCATGCAGTGGCCCTCTGGTTAGTAGCAACTACTGGGGTTAGTTTTTATGTTCTTTTCCACCTGAGAGCTCGGCCTATAGGTTGCCATAGCATAACCCACACTCTCCAGTTATCTGCTCCAAAAATGTGGCAATTTGTGCCCTTGACGAATTCATGTTTGCAAAAGCGGTATCCTCCTTCACACTTTGCCTGCGTAACAGAATCCAATTTTTACTATGATGCATCCAGCAATTTGCTCCTTGCTGTCCAAACTGGTCACAGCACGAATATGATCATTAAACTTGTCAGATATTTCGCAGCAGAGCCATTCTCGACTTTCTTGAGTCCAAGCAATTCAACGATGTGTGCTTGAAATACTAAGTGACGATTATCAAATCGTTTTTGTAGTAAGTCTAATGATATGGAATAAATAGCCTTTGATTTGAATAGTATCCAGCGTAGAAACCTTCAAACAGAGCCGCAAATGCTGAAATTTTTCAATGTTTGTGAGTTCGGGGTGACTTTCGATTACGGTAGTGAACATTGAAAAGAAATCTGCCCACTCTGTATAGCCACCAAAAAAATATCGGCAACTTAATTGGCGGCAAGGCCGGCAACGCTCTGGATCTGGTCATAGACGCAGTAGGAAGAGGATCACTTAAAAATGTGGAGCTGGAAGGCAACGCTCTACTGCGCTTGGCGATTTCAAACCTCACCTACGTTTCCAGAGTGACTGCAAGCTCGTCAAATTCCTCTCGGAAATCACTGCCGATTTCGTCATGATCCAATTACTCCAATTTATTATGAGCCTCTTTAAATGTAGATTCCGTCCTACCAAACTGTTTAAGCAGCACTGACAACTTTATTTCATCCGTATTAGCAAAGGGGCGTTTGGTTGAGGTTAGATTGTAACGCCTGCAACCACTATTAGGAGGACGCCACCCTGCGCTTCCAAAAAAAACACCCTGTTTGCAGGCTAGGCCACCGATTCCACCGATTTCACCATGGCAACCGAAAATACGGAACAAAGAATACGCGCCTAAGTTTTTTGAGCGACTACTTATTGTCACCACTGTACTTGAAAACGCGCGCAACAGTTAGCGGAACATACTCGCAAGCAGAATGTAAGTAACTAAAGAGAGTCGATGCGACTGTGTATGCTTATGTACACAGAATCCGCTTTACACATTTACCGCACGACAATTGTACATATATAAGTATATGACGTTCGGCTTTCAAAAACATAAGTTATAAATTTTTATGGTTTATTTTTATTAAAGTAAAAATAATAATAGTAGTATTTTTAAGGCAACACAATAACAATTTCAATTTAATTCGTCCAAATTCGTTTCAATTTCGTTTTTTCTCGGTGCGCGACACATTTATGTTCTATGACCATTCTCTTATTCTCTCTCGTCTGACCGTCTCGTTTTTTCTTAAATCGCTAATTTATCGAATTATATTCATATATATCGCACTCATATTTTTAACATTTGCTTTTGGCACACTTATGTTTTAAGTAAATTATAATTCGAATTTTAATGGAGACATTTATTGGTCCAAAACGGTCAACACCACATTAAGAAAATGGTCTGACATACGGTGTTATTCTGTCTATTGGAAGTTGGCCCATGACCGGCGCTAGAGGTTGACTTCGATCAGCAATAGATTTTGTGCAATCTCGTTGCACCCGTTTTAACAAAGATTTTGCATCCGGTATCCAGTATTGTTGACAGCACTCGTTAATTATAACGGGTCTGATGATGAAATTTGTTATGAAAATGTTGCATAACTAAAGATGAGAAGCAGTGATGTCTCAGCAATAATATTGGTCGTCGTGCACTAAATGCTAGATAATTCGCTTCATCAAGTCGCCTAGATAATCGTATCAATCCATCGCTCACCATATACGGCGACATGTTGTATATACGACAAGCTTTTGAGAGAAGCAGTTTCTTTGTTAAAATTGACACTTCATCAGCAAAGGCATCTTGTTGTACAATCTTGCACAAAATGAATTCGGCGTCTGTCAGCTCTTTGGACGTTAAAGGACCCTTTACCATCTGTTGCGGCGAATCTGCAAGTTATATTTAATAACAATTAGCTTCGAATTCAAATATCAATAATTTGCCTTACAAAACGATTACTTTAAGAAATTTAGGATTTAAGTTATCACATGTATGGTCACATTCAAAATGAAAATGAATGAAGCGCGTGTATAGATATGCAGTCGAGAGTGAATAGGCAAACGAAGCGTACGTACATATATTAGTTTCAAACATAATGTTAACCCTGTAATTTCGCAGGAAATAAAATATACTGATATCGTAGTACTTCTAAACTACTGGGTTTAGCGTTCCTACTTTTCTACACTGGTAGGGGTATTAACTTCGTAAAAGCACTCGGCTCAACAAGTTATATTTCGCTTCGCTTTTTCCCTGATGTTAATTTGGTAAACGGATGAATAGCGGATGAACAGCGGAATTGTGATGAAATAGCAATTATGTGTATGGGTGTGTGTAAGCGTGATCGTTTGCGTAAGTACATACAATACAGAAATAGCGCCAAAATTAGGTAAGTGCCAATTGATTGTTGATTGGGCAAAGAGTTATCTGTTTGATGGTGCATATCAGATCACAGGCAAAAATGAGTAGGCAAAGTGCAAAGCGTCGCAAAACCAATGAATTAATGTTCTGATTGAGTCACTGGCGGGTGCCGCCAGCGTTAACAGCAATGCGCGAACATCTCAGGAACTAGAGGAGCCATCAACGCCTGTCGGGCCTCAGACAGCATCTCGCCAAGAACCGTCGCGCTCACTGTATGATCTTCCGGAATTTGACGGCACACCAGAGCTGTGGCCAATGTTTAAAGAAACTTTTACCATGACTACCGAGGAGTATGCATAAAGTGATAGGCAAAATTTAATGCGCCTGCAGAAGGCGATCAAGGGCAAGGCAAGGGAAGCAGTTGAATGTTTGCTTATTCATAGCCGGAACGTAGCAAACATCATGCAATCCCTGGAGCGTCCGTCAGCTCTATGGACGATAAAGGACCCTTTACCATCTGTTGCGGCGAATCTGCAAGTTATATTTAATAACAATTAGCTTCGAATTCAAATATCAATAATTTGCCTTACAAAATGATTACTTTAAGAAATTTAGGATTTAAGTTATCACATGTATGGTCACATTCAAAATGAAAATGAATGAAGCGCGTGTATAGATATGCAGTCGAGAGTGAATAGGCAAACGATGCGTACGTACATATATTAGTTTCAAACATAATATTAACCCTGTAATTTCGCAGGAAATAAAATATACTTATATCGTAGTACTTCTAAACTTCTGGGTTTGGCGTTACTACTTTTCTACACTGGTAGGGGTATTAACTTCGTAAAAGCACTCGGCTCAACAAGTTATATTTCGCTTCGCTTTTTCCCTGATGTTAATTTGGTAAACGGATGAATAGCGGATGAACAGCGGAATTGTGATGAAATAGCAATTATGTGTATGGGTGTGTGTAAGCGTGATCGTTTGCGTAAGTACATACAATACAGAAATAGCGCCAAAATTAGGTAAGTGCCAATTGATTGTTGATTGTTGCCCAATCGGCAAAGAGTTATCTGTTTGATGGTGCATACTAGATCACAAGCAAAAATGAGTAGGCAAAGTGCAGAGCGTCGCAAAACCAAAGAATGAATGTTTTGATTGAGTCACTGGCGGATGCCGCCAGCGTTAACAGCAATGCGCGAACATCTCAGGAACTAGAGGCGCCATCAACGCCTGTCGGACCTCAGACAGCATCTCGCCAAGAACCGTCGCGCTCACTGTATGATCTTCCGGAATTTGACGGCACAATAGAGCTGTGTCCAATGTTTAAAGAAACTTTTACCATGACTACCGAGGAGTATGCATAAAGTGATAGGCAAAATTTAATGCGCCCGCAGAAGGCGATCAAGGGCAAGGCCAGGGAAGCAGTTGAATGTTTGCTTATTCATAGCCGGAACGTAGCAAACATCATGCAATCCCTGGAGCGTCCGTCAGCTCTATGGACGATCAAGGACCCTTTACCCTGTTTTGGCCTTCCGGTTCACGACATATCCAGATTTTCTTAGCCCGTATTACACAGAAAACAACTCGGATCAGCTTTAAGTTAGATGAAAATTTAGATACATCTATAAACGGTACACTCACGTGGCACTTCAAAATGGTAACATATATAACAACATATTTAAGTTTAAACTTTCGTTTGGTTGAATGAATCCACTGCAAAGTGATTTTTGAATCATTCCAAAATACAATTTTCTGTAGTTTTACATATTGCTGTTTCTTTATCGATATAAGTTTGGTTGGCGCAAGAAGTATTTTTCTCATAACAAAGGTCACATCAGTTTCACAGTGGTAGGTTAGACGAAGGCAGGCGACAGCGGCAAATGCTTCTTGACTAGCATCTACAAACATATGTAATTCTATATTGTTACTGTGCCTTAAATTGGGTGAAACAAAGCCACCGTACCGATGTATTTTAACAATTTCTTTGCACACTGTAATTGCGTATTCATCATCGTCAAAGCTTATGACTAAATCATTTAAGTAATGGAGTTTAAGAATTGCGTCCACGGCTTCTGGCATTTCTCCTAAGAAGCTTTCTGCATTGCGATTCTTGATGTATTCTGCACAATATGGGGAACACAGTGCTTCGAAAGAAGCATCTCCTTCACGCCAAAGGAATCGTTATGCATTCTGATCCTCATGTTGGATTCGAATCTGCAAGAACATTTCTCTAATGTCAGCAGCAACTCCAAATTCTCCCATTCTGAACTGCAATAACATTGATATGAGAAAAATAGTTTATTCAGGACCCTTCAATAATGACGAATTTAAGGACACTCCATGTACTGTTGCTGCGGCGTCAAAAACGAAAAATGCGGCAGGTACCATGTTTGTTTCTTGTTATCGCTGAGTTCATCTGATGTGAATTGTCGAGCATAACCCTTTTCCAAATACTTATTAATTTCTTGTTTGTACTTATCGTAGCGTATCCGTAAACAGCTTCATTTGAGCTACCTCTTGCATCAATTGGGCTAAGAGAAGTGCACTATAAAGCTCGGGTTTTGGTACCGTAAGAGTTTTTAGTGGAGCCACTCGTGACTTAGAGCAAATGAGACGTGAACTTGATTGCTGTCCCTTTGAAACTACATATATGCAAGCTCCGTACGCAGTATTGCTGGCATCGCAGAAGCAAACCAACCGGGGAAACGTAGACAACTGGACATCACTGGAAGTTTAGCGAAGTTCTTGCCAGGCAGTACTCGGAGAAGCTGGAAGACTCTCATCCCAATTTAAATTCTCCTTCAAAAGAAGCTACAGAAAAATCTTCGCCTTTACGATGATTGGTCCAATTAATCGTAGTGGATCGTAAAAACTAGCAATAGCGGACAGAACTGATCTCTTGCAAGGCTACAAGGTCTTATTGGAAGGCATATAAGAAAACATCAATTTGTCAGTTGACGGATCCCAGAAGGCCCAAAGTTTTGGTAATGTCGCTTCCATCACTAAATTTTAGAAATGAGTCCTCATCCTTGTCAGAAGCTCCTTTAAGCACAGCAGAGTGACTCGAGTAAAATTTTCTGACTTCGAAGCGCCCTTTAGAGAGGATGCCCTTTGTTTGGTTTAGTACTCTTGCACTGAGGCACCGCCAGATATCAAATCATATACATAAAAATCTCGACGAAGAATTTAAGCACCGATTGGAAATGAAGATTGCTCATCGTGCTGCTAATTGCTGCATTACCCGAACTGCAAGAAAGGAAGCTGGTTTCGTACCATTCGTAACTGTGTCCAAATTGAACACACTAATTTCAGATTCAGTTGAATCTCGCCACAAGATGCATTGTAGGTAGGTATCTAAGGATGACACTCGGACACAGCGATACATCTTGCCAATATCTCCAGTAAGAGCAACAGGAATCGTACATAATCACATTAATATATTAAACAGCTTCGGTTGTATGACGGGCCTAGCCATCAACACTTCATTCAGCGAATATCCGGTACTGGTAAAAGCTGAACCATGAAGTTTGGTACTCGTGCTTTCTTCCTTCAGCACGCAATGATAAGGGAGAAAATATTTGCATAGACTCAAAGACTCTGGACAAGAGTCATGTGGCAAGAGGCGATCCAGGTAGCAGCTGCTTTGTCCGACACACATTAGTTCGTAGTTCGCTGGGGCTTGTAAAAGAAAGGATCAGCGAGGCGAATATTTACAGATACATTCCAATAAGCTGTATTAAGGGCGACACTTGTCTGGCTATCAGCTATAGCAGGAGCTACGATTGCTGTGATGACTGCGGAGTAATTCGAAGTTTGAGATTGTACGTTGACGGTAACAGTACATTCGTCAGTAACAAAAGGAGTATTTCCAAGGCCAGCAACTGCTGCTAGAAATTGATTTTTCTTCAACTGGAGCTGTTGAGTGAATCGAGTAATCGTAATTAAATGCAGCTGTGATTCACCATCCAATACAGCACGACACGGAATCAAAGTCCTAGAGCGATTCTTAACCAGTACAATAGCAGTGGCCAGGAGCACCACATCGCTGCTGAGATTGTGGGCAACAAGTGAAGTAGAGGCAGGAGCTGAAGAAGCTGGAGTGCAAGTTTGAGAGATCGATGGCGAAAAATCCAAATGCAATAATGTATGGTGTTTGGAGCCACATGTGCGACAAGTTCCAGAATAACATGTTCGTAAAAGATGTCCCTTTTTAAGGCAGTTGAGGCATAGAGATAAATTGCCAAATCTGGGGCATTGCCATATACCATGCTCTGTGCTGTTACAAAATACGCATACAGTAGCCCTCGGGTTAGTAGCAACTACTAGGGTTAGTTTTTATGTTCTTTTCCACCTGAGAGCTCGGACTATAGGTTGCCATAGCATAACCCACACTCTCCAGTTATCTGCTCCAAAAATGTGGCAATTTGTGCCCTTGACGAATTCATGTTTGCAAAAGCGGTATCCTCCTTCACACTTTGCCTGTGTAACAGAATCCAATTTTTACTATGATGCATCCAGCAATTTGCTCCTTGCTGTCCAAACTGGTCACAGCACGAATATGATCATTAAACTTGTCAGATATTTCGCAGCAGAGCCATTCTCGACTTTCTTGAGTCCAAGCAATTCAACGATGTATGCTTGAAATACTAAGCGACGATTATCAAATCGTTTTTGTAGTAAGTCTAATGATATGGAATAAATAGCCTTTGATTTGAATAGTATCCAGCGTAGAAACCTTCAAACAGAGCCGCAAATGCTGAAATTTTTCAATGTTTGTGAGTTCGGGGTGACTTTCGATTACGGTAGTGAACATTGAAAAGAAATCTGCCCACTCTGTATAGCCACCAAAAAAATATCGGCAACTTAATTGGCGGCAAGGCCGGCAACGCTCTGGATCTGGTCATAGACGCAGTAGGAAGAGGATCACTTAAAAATGTGGAGCTGGAAGGCAACGCTCTACTGCGCTTGGCGATTTCAAACCTCACCGACGTTTCCAGAGTGACTGCAAGCTCGTCAAATTCCTCTCGGAAATCACTGCCGATTTCGTCATGATCCAATTCATCCAATTTATTATGAGCTTCTGCAAATGTAGATTCCATCCTACCAAACTGTTTAAGCAGCACTGACAACTTTATTTCATCCGTATTAGCAAAGGGGCGTTTGGTTGAGGTTAGATTGTAACGCCTGCAGCCACTATTAGGAGGACGCCAACCGGCGATTCCAAAAAAACACCCTGTTTGCAGGCTAGGCCACCGATTCCACCGATTTCACCATGGCAACCGAAAATACGGAACAAAGAATACGCGCCTAAGTTTTTTGAGCGACTACTTATTGTCACCACTGTACTTGAAAACGCGCGCAACAGTTAGCGGAACATACTCGCAAGCAGAATGTAAGTAACTAAAGAGAGTCGATGCGACTGTGTATGCTTATGTACACAGAATCCGCTTTACACATTTACCGCACGACAATTGTACATATATAAGTATATGACGTTCGGCTTTCAAAAACATAAGTTATAAATTTTGATGGTTTATTTTTATTAAAGTAAAAATAATAATAGTAGTATTTTTAAGGCAACACAATAACAATTTCAATTTAATTCGTCCAAATTCGTTTCAATTTCGTTTTTTCTCGGTGCGCGACACATTTATGTTCTATGACCATTCTCTTATTCTCTCTCGTCTGACCGTCTCGTTTTTTCTTAAATCGCTAATTTATCGAATTATATTCATATATATCGCACTCATATTTTTAACATTTGCTTTTGGCACACTTATGTTTTAAGTAAATTATAATTCGAATTTTAATGGAGACATTTATTGGTCCAAAACGGTCAACACTACATTAAGAAAATGGTCTGACATACGGTGTTATTCTGTCTATTGGAAGTTGGCCCATGACCGGCGCTACAGGTTGACTTCGATCAGCAATAGATTTTGTGCAGTCACGTTGCACCCGTTTTAACAAAGATTTTGCATCCGGTATCCAGTATTGTTGTCGGCACTCGTTAATTATAACTGGTCTGATGATGAAATTTGTTATGAAAATGTTGCATAACTAAAGATGAGAAGCAGTGATTTCTCAGCAATAATATTGGTCGTCGTGCACTAAATGCTCGATAATTCGCTTCATCAAGTCGCCTAGATAATCGTATCAATCCATCGCTCTCTATATACGGCGACATGTTGTATATACGACAAGCTTTTGAGAGAAGCAGTTTCTTTGTTAAAATTGACACTTCATCAGCAAAGGCATCTTGTTGTACAATCTTGCACACAATGAATTCGGCGTCTGTCAGCTCTATGGACGATAGAGGACCCTTTACCATCTGTTGCGGCGAATCCGCAAGTTATATTTAATAACAATTAGCTTCGAAATCAAATATCGATAATTTGCCTTACTAAACGATTTCTTTAAAAAATTTAGGATTTAAGTTATCACATGAATGGTTACACTCAAAATGAAAATGAATAAAGCGCGTGTATAGATATGCAGTCGAGAGTGAATAGGCAAACGATGCGTACGTACATATATATTAGTTTCAAACATAATATTAACCCTGTAATTTCGCAGGAAATAAAATATACTTATATCGTAGTACTTCTAAACTACTGGGTTTGGCGTTACTACTTTTCTACACTGGTAGGGGTATTAACTTCGTAAAAGCACTCGGCTCAACAAGTTTTATTTCGCTTCGCTTTTTCCCTAATGTTAATTTGGTAAACGGATGAATAGCAGATGAACAGCGGAATTGTGTTGAAATAGCAATTATGTGTATGGGTGTGTGTAAGCGTGATCGTTTGCGTAAGTACATACAATACAGAAATAGCGCCAAAATTAGTTAAGTGCCAATTGATTGTTGATTGGGCAAATAGTTATCTGTTTGATAGTGCATACTAGATCACAGGCAAAAATGAGTAGGCAAAGTGCAGAGCGTCGCAAAACCAAAGAATGAATGTTTTGATTGAGTCACTGGCGGGTGTCGTCAGCGTTAACAGCAATGCGCGCACATCTCAGGAACTAGAGGCGCCATCAACGCCTGTCGGGCCTCAGACAGCATCTCGCCAAGAACCGACGCGCTCACTGTATGATCTTCCGGAATTTGACGGCACACCAGAGCTGTGGCCAATGTTTTTGTTGTTTTTAAATCACTCCAAAATACAATTTTCTGTAGTTTTACATATTGGTGTTTCTTGATCGATATAAGCTTGGTTGGCGCAAGACGTATTTTTCCCATAACAAAGGTCACATCAGTTTCACAGTGGTAGGTTAGACGAAGGTAGGCGACAGCGGCAAATGCTTCTTGACTAGCATCTACAAACATATGTAATTCTATATTGTTAATGTGCCTTAAATTGGGTGAAACAAAGCCACCGTACCGATGTATTTTAACAATTTCTTTGCACACTGTAATTGCGTATTCATCATCGTCAAAGCTTATGACTAACTCATTTAAGTAATGGAGTTTAAGAATTGCGTCCACGGCTTCTGGCATTTCTCCTAAGAAGCTTTCTGCATTGCGATTCTTGATGTATTCTGCACAATATGGGGAACACAGTGCTTCGAAAGAAGCATCTCCTTCACGCCAAAGGAATCGTTATGCATTCTGATCCTCATGTTGGATTCGAATCTGCAAGAACATTTCTCTAATGTCAGCAGCAACTCCAAATTCTCCCATTCTGAACTGCAATAACATTGATATGAGAAAAATAGTTTATTCAGGACCCTTCAATAATGAGCATAACCCTTTTCCAAATACTTATTCATTTCTTGTTTATACTTATTTGCATACTTAACGTTATGTAGCATCTTTTTCGCAATACTTAACAGGCGGTTTTCTGACATATTATAGCTGTTTGGTAATTCTGTTTTCTTTCCAAAGTAATCATATCTGGAAATGGCTTACATGCTGAATTGTGGTTTCTAACAAGATTTTCCTAGCTCGAATATCATCTTCAGATTCGAATATCGCCAAATCGTTAGTGCAATCGCCATCGCTTTTAATATGTGTCATGGTTGGTCCATATGCCAATCATCAGTTTGACACACCCTCTCCAATAACAGTTTTCGATAGTCATAAATGAACATTATCTAGACCAATTAGCAAGCTTGGTTTTGCATTCTCATACTCAATAATCGTCACATTTTTAAAGTTTCCGAACTGCTGTTTATGGAAGGACTGTGTTGGCAAGTTTAAGTACTGTATTGTACTCTGTAAATTAAAGCGAACTGAATTCTTACTATTGGAAATTTCAAAGCATACCATTGCAAGTTTAGGGGCTGTTGGCTTCCGGTCAGACCCATCTTAGTTGCAATATTTTATAATCTTATTTTTTACGATATTTTGATGCAATATAAATATATTGGCCCTTTTGGAATCTTTAAGCTTAAGCTGAAAACGACTAAAAAAAGCGAACTTTACGTTATTGATATTAAAAAAAAATCCAAACATCGATGCATCGATGTTAACAGCACTGCTTTCCAATTTTAACTCGATAATTTTTCGATATATCGATGATTATAAACACGATTTTCTAATCTGATATGAAAAATTGATGTTCATTTCGGTTTACCATCACTAGTCTAGAATTAACGACTGCCGTTATGTGGCAACCGCCGCCTCCCAAAGGCTACCAAAATGAGGGGAGTGCGGTGGAATTAAGCGCCAGTCAATTGTGTCTGCCAAATAAAACTGAAGCACAGCCTCTTGATGACAGCTACTGAGGAAAATATTTTTTAGCTCCAAAAGCTCGTTCTTAGCGCCGACAAAGTTGGTGGCATTGTCAAAAGTCCACTCCAGCTATATCAAACGCTCGAGTTCCAACCAGTCGCTCTTTTGGCAGATCGGCCTTTAGGTGCTCCACAAACATCTTATGCATTTGTTTACCAAATACCAAATTCATCCAGAAATGGCAATAATGATGACAGGATACTGGAGCGATTGTACATTCTTTTGATTCGATTGTACATTTTTTATATCATCCAAGAGACAACCTTTTTGAACGTTCCGTAAAAGTATCAGTGATCCAAAACGTATGTCGGAGATCAGAAGTCCGGGGCGTCGAATACGATGGATAAACTTGTACACATAAGCGAAAACTCTTTGAATGACAGAAAAGGAATTCACGTATTTGCATCTCAATATTGCATCATCAGTAGGATCTTCGATGAGGTGCATTCTTCGGCGTAACTCCAATATTGGCATTTCAAGACGCAGGCCATCACTCTCGTGAACCAATTAAAATTCAGGACCACATGACCAGAGTTTTCAGAGATCCTATAAGCTCATTGGGAGAGGACCCTCTGGAAAGAATATCAGCGGGATTGACAGTTGTCGGAACATAATGCCACTTAAAATCCGCTGTCAGTTCCTGGATGGTGGCTCTCCGATTTGCAACAAAATTGCAAGATAGACATATTGACGAGTCTGACCACCAATGGAGCGCACCCGTAAACAGCTTCATTTGAGCTACCGCTTGCATCAATTGGGCTAAGAGAAGTGCACTACTCGAGTTTTGGTACCGTAAGAGTTTTTAGTGGAGCCACTCGTGACTTAGAGCAAATGAGACGTGAACTCGATTGCTGTCCCTTTGAAACCACATATATGCAAGCTCCGTACGCAGTAATGCTGGCATCGCAGAAGCAAACCAACGAGGAAACCTAGACAACTGGACATCACTGGAAGTTTAGCGAAGTTCTTGCCAGGCAGTACTCGGAGAAGCTGGAAGACTCTCATCCCAATTTAAATTCTCCTTCAAAAGAAGCTACAGAAAAATCTTCGCCTTTACGATGACTGGTCCAATTAATCGTAGTGGATCGTAAAAACGAGCAATAGCGGACAGAACTGATCTCTTGCAAGGCTTCAAGGTCTAAGGTATTGGAAGGCATATAAGAAAACATCAATTTGTCAGTTGACGGATCCCAGAAGGCCCAAAGTTTTGGTAATGTCGCTTCCATCACTAAATTTTAGAAATGAGTCCTCATCCTTGTCAGGAGCTCCATTTAGCACAGCAGAGTGACTCGAGTACCATTTTCAGAGTTCGAAGCGCCCTTTAGAGAGGATGCCCTTTGTTTGGTTTAGTACTCTTGCATTGCGGCACCGCCAGATATCAAGTCATCTACATAAAAATCTCGACGAAGAATTTTAGCACCGATTGGAAATGAAGATTGCTCATCGTGCTACTAATTGCAATAGGAATCGTATGAAATCACATTAATATATTAAACAGCTTCGGTTGTATGACGGGCCTAGCCATCAACACTTCATTCAGCGAATATCCGGTACTGGTAACAGCTGAACCATCAAGCACGACCTGTTTGGTACTCGTGCTTTCTTCCTTCATGTGGCAAGAGGCGATCCTGGTCTTTGCCCGACACACATTCGTTCGTAGTTCGCTGGGGCTTGTAAAAGAAAGGATCAGCGAGGCGAATATTTACAGGTACATTCCAATGTGCTGTATTAAGGGCGACACTTGTCTGGCTATTAGCTATAGCAGGAGCTACGATTGCTGTGATCACTGCGGAGTAATTCGAAGTTTGAGATTGTACGTTGACGGTAACAGTACATTCGTCAGTAGCAAAAGGAGTATTTCCAAGGCCAGCAACTGCTGCTAGAAATTGATTTTTCTTCAACTGGAGCTGTTGAGTGAATCGAGTAATCGTAATTAAATGCAGCTGTGATTCACCGTCCAATACAGCACGACACGGAATCAAAGTCCTAGAGCGATTCTTAACCAGTACAATAGCAGTGGGCAGGAGCACCACATCGCTGCTGAGATTGTGGGCAACAAGTGAAGTAGAGGCAGGGGCTGAAGAAGCTGGAGTGCAAGTTTGAGAGATCGATGGCGAAAAATCCAAATGCAATAATGTATGGTGTTTGGAGCCACATGTGCGACAAGTTCCAGAATAACATGTTCGTAAAAGATGTCCCTTTTTAAGGCAGTTGAGGCATAGAGATAAATTGCCAAATCTGGGGCATTGCCATATACCATGCTCTGTGCTGTTACAAAATATGCCTACAGTGGCCCTCGGGCTAGTAGCAACTACTGGGGTTAGTTTTTATGTTATTTTCCACCTGAGAGCTCGGCCTATAGGTTGCCATAGCATAACCCACACTCTCCAGTTATCTGCTTCAAAAATGTGGCAATTTGTGCCCTTGACGAATTCATGTTTGCAAAAGCGGTATGCTCCTTCACACTTTGCCTGCGTAACAGAATCCAATTTTTACTATGATGCATCCAGCAATTTCTCGACTTTCTTGAGTCCAAGCAATTCAACGATGTGTGCTTGAAATACTAAGCGACGATTATCAAATCGTTTTTGTATTAAGTCTAATGATATGGAATAAATAGCCTTTGATTTGAATAGTATCCAGCGTAGAAACCTTCAAACAGAGCCGCAAATGCTGAAATTGTTAAATGTTTGTAAGTTCGGGGTGACTTTCGATTACGGTAGTGAACATTGAAAAGAAATCTGCCCACTCTGTATAGCGACCAAAAAAATATCGGCAACTTAATTGGCGGCAAGGCCGGCAACGCTCTGGATCTGGTCATAGACGCAGTAGGAAGAGGATCACTTAAAAATGTCGAGCTGGAAGGCAACGCTCTACTGCGCTTGGCGATTTCAAACCTCACCGACGTTTCCACTCGGAAATCACTGCCAATTTCGTCATGATCCAATTCCTCCAATTTATTATGAGCCTCTTTAAATGTAGATTCCATCCTACCAAACTGTTTAAGCAGCACTGACAACTTTATTTCATCCGTATTAGCAAAGGGGCCTTTGGTTGAGGTTAGATTGTAACGCCTGAAACCACTATTAGGAGGACGCCAACCTGCGCTTCCAAAAAGATACCCTGTTTGCAGGCTAGGCCACCGATTCCACCGATTTCACCATGGCAACCGAAAATACGGAACAAAGAATACGCGCCTAAGTCCGCTGAGCGACTACTTATTGTCACCATTGTACTTGAAAACGCTTGCAACAGTTAGCGGAATATACTCGCAAGCAGAATGCAAGTAACTAAAGAGAGTCGATGCGTCTGTATGTATGCTTATGTACACAGAATCCGATTCACACATTTACCGCTCTACAATTGTACATATATATGTATATGAACTTCGGCTTTCAAAAAGATAAGTTTTTTATTTTGATGGTTTATTTTTATTAAAGTAAAAATAATAATAGTAGTATTTTTAAAGCAACACAATAATAATTTCAAATTATATCGTCCAAATTCGTTTCAATTTCGTTTTTTCTCGATGCGCGACACATTTATGTTCTATGACCATTCTCTTATTCTCTCTCGTCTGACCGTCTCGTTTTTTCTTAAATCGCTAATTTATCGAAATATATTCATATATATCGCACTTATATTTTTAACATTTGCTTTTGGCACACTTATGTTTTAAGTAAATTATAATTCGAATTTTAATGGAGACATTTATTGGTCCAAAACGGTCAACACCACATTAAGAAAATGGTCTGACATACGGTGTTATTCTGTCTATTGGAAGTTGGCCCATAACCGGCGCTACAGGTTGACTTCGATCAGCAATAGATTTTGTGCAGTCTCGTTGCACCCGTTTAACAAAGATTTTGCATCCGGTATCCAGTATTGTTGACGGCACTCGTTAATTATAACGGGTCTGATGATGAAATTTGTTATGAAAATGTTGCATAACTAAAGATGAGAAGCAGTGATTTCTCAGCAATAATATTGGTCGTCGTGCACTAAATGCTCGATAATTCGCTTCATCAAGTCGCCTAGATAATCGTATCAATCCATCGCTCTCTATATACGGCGACATGTTGTATATACGACAAGCTTTTGAGAGAAGCAGTTTCTTTGTTAAAATTGACACTTCATCAGCAAAGGCATCTTGTTGTACAATCTTGCACAAAATGAATTCGGCGTCTGTCAGCTCTATGGACGATAGAGGACCCTTTACCATCTGTTGCGGCGAACCCGCAAGTTATATTTAATAACAATTAGCTTCAAATTCAAATATCGATAATTTGCCTTACTAAACGATTACTTTAAGAAATTTAGGATTTAAGTTATCACATGAATGGTCACACTCAAAATGAAAATGAATGAAGCGCGTGTATAGATATGCAGTCGAGAGTGAATAGGCAAACAATGCGTACGTACATACATACTTATATCGTAGTACTTCTAAACTACTACAACAAATTTTATTTCGCTTCGCTTTTTCCCTGATGTTAATTTGGTAAACGGATGAACAGCGGAATTGTGATGAAATAGCAATTATGTGTATGGGTGTGTGTAAGCGTGATCGTTTGCGTAAGTACATACAATACAGAAATAGCGCCAAAATTAGGTAACTGCCAATTGATTGTTGATTGGGCAAAGAGTTATCTGTTTGATGGTGCATACTAGATCACAGGCAAAAATGAGTAGGAAAAATGCAGATGCGTCACAAAACCAAAGAATGAATGTTTTGATTGAGTCACTGGCGGGTGCCGCCAGCGTTAACAGCAATGCGCGAACATATCGGGCACTAGAGGCGGCATCAACGCCTGTCGGGCCTCAGACAGCATCTCGCTAAGAACCGACGCGCTCACTGTATGATCTTCCGGAATTTGACGGCACACCAGAGCTGTGGCCAATGTTTAAAGAAACTTTTACCATGACTACCGAGGAGTATGCATAAAGTGATAGGCAAAATTTAAAGTACCTGCAGAAGGCGATCAAGGGCAAGGCAAGGGAAACAGTTGAATGTTTGCTTATTCATAGCCGGAACGTAGCAAACATCATACAATCCCTGGAGCAGAATTACGGTAGGCCCGACGGGTTAATAAAAAAGTCAAATACTGCGCGTAAGGGAAATCGCCAACATTCAAGAAGGAAAGTTGGAGCAAGTTATTGATTTCAAGACGAAGGTGCAGAACTTGACGTCATTCTTGGAAGGTACGGATGCCCGCCAACACATGGCGAATCCGACTCTAATGGAAGAGCTCTTGCTGAAGCTGCCGGCACAACAAAGGCTTGAGTGGGCGCAATACTCAAGAACACTTAACGGAAATCACATGGTTAAGGATTTCAGCGTATGGCTGCAGCAACTGGCTGCAGCAACTGGCTGCAGATGTACAAGACGCAGGATTGATCACTGACAACACAGTTAGAGTGCGAAGCAAGGTGGAAGGTTGTAAGAATTAATAAACTCTGTTTTAACTGTTTAAGGCACGGCCACTCCAGTCGGGACTGTAAGATCCGCCATAAATGCGACGTGGAAGACTGCCAGAAACGGATGCATAAGCTGTTGCATAAAACGGAGGTAGAACCACCAAACGCAAAAAACGGCGTATTTAATGGAACGATGTATCAGGCAAAGAACTCTAAGGTGCTGTTTAAGGTCTTGCTAGTAAAGCTGCATGCGAAGGGAAAAGTTGTCGAATGCCATGCATTTATGGATGACGGCTCAGCTGTGTCACTAATGAGTGAGCGTTTAGCTGAAGCTTTGGAATTGAAAGGGTCAAGAGACAGCATAACTCTGCAATTGTTTGGCAATATAAAGGTAACTGAGTCAACAACCCGACTCACTGTTGGTATATCAGGCCACAGTGATAATAAAGTTTACAATTTAATTGTTAGGACAATAAAGAACAGGCAGTTGCCGAGACAGACAGTAAATATGTCTACTTTGAAACTCAATTATCACTATCTTAAATCCATTCCAGTAGAAGATTATATAGATGCGACACCAGAACTCCTAATCGGACTTGACAATGTACACTTATGTTTGCCAAAGATAACGCGATCAATGGGTTGGAATGGTCCAGCAGTAGCGGACACTAGTCTGGGACAACGAAGTTGGAATGACTTGACTACATCTCTAACGCAGAAATGGGCGTGCATCATGTTGAAGGACGCGAAATTTTAAATTCAAGACGGATTCTTGAGCAGACTACTACACGTACTGCTGACTGCTATCAGACGGGATTGCTCTGGAAATACAATGACTTGGCACTCCCGGATAGCAAGGATACGGCAACAAAGAGACAGCTGGCTTTCGAAAGAAAATTTAAACGTAAGCCAGAGTACCAGAAACAGTATAGCTGCATGATGATGGAATATGAGAGAAAGGGATATATGAGGCAGCTTTCTTACGACGAAACTGAGAAGTCTTCTCCTAGAGACTAGTATTTGCCCCACATTGGTGTCACAAACCCTAACAAGCCTGGAAAGTTACGGATTGTGTTTGACGCAGCAGCAGAAGTGAACGAGACGTCGCTAAACTCAATGCTGATGACTAGACCTGACGAATGCCCATCACTTGCGCATGTGCTGATGAGATTCCGGCAAAAGCGCATAGAAGTCTATGCTGACATTGCAGAGATGTTCCACCAGGTGAAAATAAGACCAGAAGATCGCTGTGCTCAGCGCATTCTCTGGAGATCGGAGCCACGTGAATGTATGAAGACATTTGAAATGCAGGTAATGACCTTTGGTGCGAAGCTTCCGCGCAATACATAGAAAACAAGAACGCGTCTGAATATAAAGAAATATATGCTGAAGCTGTGGAAGCCATATTAAGAAACCATTATGTAGACGATTTAATACTCTGCTACTCATGCGAAGATGATGCTATAAGAATTACGTATCAAATCATCGAAATACATCGTAGAGGCGGCTTCCTGCTCAGAAAATTTGTATCAAACTCAGATCAATTCAATAAAGTTTTTGCTGAAGGTGACACTGGTGGTGTTTTAAGTCTGGATAGAGACGATACATCTCATTGTCCGAAGGTTTTGGGTCTGCAATGGTATACAACGAATGATGAGTTTGGATTTTAACTTTAATTTTGCAAGATAGACTAGACGTTGTTTTATGTTAACAAGGTGCCAACAAAAAGAGAGATATTGCGAGTAGTCATGTCGATATTTGACCCATTCGGCATTGCAGCGGAGCACTCGTTAATAGCAAAACTACTACTTCAGTCTATTTGGCAGAAGAAAACCGGATGGGATCACCGGATCAGCGATGAGGATGCTGATACATGGAGAGGTGGCACGTGGCACAAAGTCGGCAAACTACGAATTCTTAGATGTTATGGAATTGAATTTCACGAACCGCAAATGCTGAAAATGTTCAATGTTTGTGAGTTCGGAGTGATTTTCGATTACGTTTGTGAACATTGAAAAGAAATCTGCCCACACTGTATAGCCACCAAAAAACCATCGGCAACTTTATTAGCGGCAAGGCCCGCAACGCTCTGGATCTGGTCATAGACGCAGTAGGAAGAGGATCACTTAAAAATGTGGAGCTGGAAGGCAACGCTCTACTGCGCTTGGCAATTTCAAACCTCACCGACGTTTCCAGAGTCGCCACCTTGCGCTTCAAAAAAGACACCCTGTTTGCATGCTAGGCCACCGATTCAGTAATACGGAACAAAGAATACGCGCCAAAGTTCGCTGACCGACTACTTATTGTCACCACTGTACTTGAAAGCGCGCGCAACAGTTAGCGGAATATACTCGCAAGCAGAATGCAAGGTACTAAAGAAAGTCGATGTGTCTGTATGTATGCTTATGTACACAGAATCCGCTTAACACATTTACCGCACGACACTTGTACATATGAATATGTAAATATCGGCTTTCAAAAATATAAGTTTTAAAATTTGATGGTTTATTTTTATTAAAGTAAAAATAATAATAGTAGTATTTTTAAGGCAACACAATAACAATTTCATTTAATTCGTTTTTCTCAATCCGCGACACATTTATATTCTTCGACCATTCTCTTTTTTCTTCACCCGTGTGACCGTCTCGTTTTTTCTTAAATTGATAATTTAGCGAAATATATACATATATATCGCACTTTAACATTTGCTTTTGGCACACTTATCCTTTAAGTAAAATATAATTCGAATTTTAAACGTTAAATTCTAAAGCTTTACATTCCCCCTCCAGGTGAATCGATGCGAGATTCACACTTAAATTTCAGTATAATTAATTTCGATGTTGGTCGACTTAAAGTTGAGTTTGCTGTTTTAATATCTACTCTGCGTATTTGACCATCCTTTGCAACGTATAATTTAACAATTCGCCCTCGCTTCCACTTATCTTGTGGGATAGATTCATCCATAATAATGACTATATCATCTAGTTTTACGGGGTCCGTTTTATAATGCCACTTGCTACGAAACATAAGTTGTGGCAAATATTCAGTAATCCATCGCTTCCATAAACAATCATTTAATGCTTGTGCAATGCGCCATTGTTTCTTAAGACATACTATATTTTCCAGTGAATATGGTGTTGGGGTTGAGTTGGCGCATTCTAATAAGAAATGGTTGGGCGTTAAAGGTTCATCGTCCTCATGATCAAGTGGCAATTCTGTTAGTGGGCGTGAATTCAAAATATTTTCCGCTTCTATCAATGCTGAGCGTAAAGTCTCGATACGCAAAGCGACATCACGAAGGGTTTTTACAGTAGCAATTTTACAATGAGGTATCCAGAATAATTGACGGCACTCGTTGATTATGACGGCAGCATTCGGATGATAAAATTTGTTATGAAAATGTTGCATAACTAAAGATGAGAAGCAGTGATTTCTCAGCAATAATATTGGTCGTCGTGCACTAAATGGTAGATAAGTCGCTTCATCAAGTCGCCCAGATAAACGTATCAATCCATCGCTCTCCATATATGGCGACATGTTGTATATACGACAAGCTTTTGAGAGAAGCAGTTTCTTTGTTAAAGTTGACACTTCATCAGCAAAGGCATCTTGTTGTACCATTTTGCACAAAATGAATTCGGCGTCTGTCAGCTCTATGGAAGATAAAGGACCCTTTACCCTCTTATTGCCTTCCGGTTCACGACACATCCAGATTTTCTTAGCCCGTATTACCCAGACAACTCGGATCAGCTTTAAGTAAGATGAAAATTTAGATACATCTATAAACGGTACACTCACGTGGCACTTAGCACTTTATCTAACGAGGGTATACACGAGTATATATTTAAAATTTTAAGTCTCTAGCTTCAAAAGCGGCGAAAAAAATTGAGTTCATACGGACAGACGGACGGACAGCATGATGGACATTACACTAATCCAATATACTAGTTTCACTTCGTGAACGAGTATAAACATATCACAACATGTGATAGCTCATCTGGGTTATAAGATATATTCATAATCTGCGTATCGTTTAAGGTAACATATTAAAACTAATTTGGTGACTCTAGCTCTTATAGTTTCTAAGATATGCTCATTGCTGTCCAAACTGGTCACAGCACGAATATGGGCATTAAGCTAGTTAGATAATTCGCGCAGCATATCAGCAGGGCCATTCTCAACTTTCTTGAGCCCAAGCAATTCAACGATGTGTGCCTGAAATACTAAGCGACGATTATAAAATAATTTTAGTAGTAAGTCTAATGATATGGAATAATTAGCCTTTGATATCTCCAATTAACGAATAGTATCCAGCGCAAAGTCCTTCAAACAGAACCGCAAATGTTGAAATTTTTCAATGTTTGTGAGTTCGCGGTGATTTTCGATTACGGTTGTGAACAGTGAAAAGAAATCTGCCCACTCTGTATAGCCACCAAAAAAACATCGGCAACGTTCTGGATCTGGTCACTAGACGCAGTAGGAAGAGGATCACTTAAAAATGTGGAGCTGGAAGGCAACGTTCTACTGCGCTTGGCGATTTCAAACCTCACCGACGTTTCCAGAGTGACTGCAAGCTCGTCAAATTCCTCTCGTAAATCAATGCCAATTTCGTCATGATTCAATTCCCCCAATTTTTATTATGAGCCTCTTCAAATGTAGATTCCATCCTATCAACCCGTTTAAGCAGCACTGACAACGTTATTTCATCCGTATTAGCAAAGGGGCGTTTAGTTAAGGTTAGATTGTAAAGCCTGCAACCACAACCACAGGACGCCACCTTTGCGCTTCAAAAAAGACACCCTGTTTGCATGCTAAGCCACCGATTCAGCAACCACCATGGCAACCGAAAATACGGAACAAAGAATATGCGCCAAAGTTCGCTGACCGACTACTTATTGTCACCACTGTACTTGAAAGATCGCGCAACAGTTAGCGGAATATACTCGCAAGCAGAATGCAAGTAACTAAAGAGAGTCGATGCGTCTGTATGTATGCTTATGTACACAGAATCCGTTTTACACATTTACCGCACGATACTTGTACATATATATATGTAAATTTCAGCTTTCAAAAATATAAGTTTTAAATTTTGATGGTTTGTTTTTATTAAAGTAAAAATAATAATAGTAGTATTTTTAAGGCAACACAATAACAATTTCAATTTAATTCGTCCAAATTCGTTTCAATTTCGTTTTTTCTCGACCCGCGACACATTTATATTCTTCGACCATTCTCTTTTTTCTTCACCCGTGTGACCGTCTCGTTTTTTCTTAAATTGATAATTTAGCGAAATATATACATATATATCGCACTTTAACATTTGCTTTTGGCACACTTTTCCTTTAAGTAAATTAAAGCTTTACATTCCCCCTCCAGGTGAATCGATACAAGATTCACACTTAAATTTCAGTATAATTAATTTCGATGTTGGTCGACTTAAAGTTGAGTTTGCTGTTTTAATATCTACTCTGCGTATTTGACCATCCTTTGCAACGAACAATTTAACGACTCGTCCTCGCTTCCACTTATCTTGTGGGATAGATTCATCCATAATAATGACTATATCATCTAGTTTATATTTTCTAGTGAATATGGTGTTTGGGTTGAGTTGGCGCATTCTAATAAGAAATGGTTGGGCGTTAAAGGTTCATCGTCCTCACGATCAAGTGGCAATTCTGTTAGTGGACGTGAATTCAAAATATTTTCCGCTTCTATCAATGCTGAGCGTAAAGTCTCGATACGTGAAGCGACATCACGAAGGGTTTTTCCAGTAGCAATTTTACAATGCGAATTAGTCGCTCCCAACATACTCCAGCGCTGGGGTTCGATGTTGTTCGATGTTGGCAGTTGAATATCCATTCAATTTTGTGGCGTGAATCTTTGTTTATCAACTTTTCTATGTTCAGCAAGCGGTCATGGGCAGCTTTTTCCTTTTGTGTACCTACACAATTAGTTCAATTATCGCTTCTAATTACAACTGGTACTCCACGACGCTTGATAAAATTTCGTAGAGCGACAATAAAGGCATCCGCGGAAAGGACTTCAGCGATCTCCAAGTGTGCTGCTGGCATAGTTAAGCATACAGGATACTACAGGTTGACTTCGATCAGCAATATATTTTGCACCCGCTTTAACAAAGATTTTGCATCCGGTATCCAGAATTAGTGACGGCACTCGTTGATTATGACGGCAGCATTCGGATGATAAAATTTGTTATGAAAATGTTGCATAACTAAAGATGAGAAGCAGTGATTTCTCAGCAATAATATTGGTCGTCGTGCACTAAATGGTAGATAAGTCGCTTCATCAAGTCGCCCAGATAAACGTATCAATCCATCGCTCTCCATATACGGCGACATGTTGTATATACGACAAGCTTTTGAGAGAAGCAGTTTCTTTGTTAAAGTTGACACTTCATCAGCAAAGGCATCTTGTTGTACCATCTTGCACAAAATGAATTCGGCGTCTGTCAGCTCTATGGACGATAAAGGACCCTTTACCCTCTTATCGCCTTCCGGTTCACGACACATCCAGATTTTCTTAGCCCGTATTACCCAGACAACTCGGATCAGCTTTAAGTAAGATGAAAATTTTGATAGATCTATAAACGGTACACTCACGTGGCACTTAGCACTTTATCTGACGAGGGTATACACGAGTATATATTTAAAATTTCAAGTCTCTAGCTTCAAAAGCGGCGAAAAAAATTGAGTTCATACGGACAGACGGACAGACAGCATGATGGACATTGCACTAACCCAATATACTAGTTTCACTTCGTGAACGAGTATAAACATATCACAACATGTGATAGCTCATCTGGGTTATGAGATATGTTCATAATCTGCGTATCATTTACGGTAACATATTAAAACTAATTTGGTGACTCTAGCTCTTATAGTTTCTGAGATATGCCTCATTGCTGGTTCCAAACTGGTTCACAGCACGAATATGGGCATTAAGCTAGTTAGATAATTCGCGCAGCATATCAGCAGGGCCATTCTCAACTTTCTTGAGCCCAAGCAATTCAACGATGTGTGCCGGAAATACTAAGCGACGATTATCAAATCGTTTTTGTAGTAAGTCTAATGATATAGAATAATTAGCCTTTGATATCTCCAATTAACGAATAGTATCCAGCGCAAAATCCTTCAAACAGAACCGCAAATGCTGAAATTTTTCAATGTTTGTGAGTTCGGGGTGATTTTCGATTACGGTTGTGAACAGTGAAAAGAAATCTGCCCACTCTGTATAGCCACCAAAAAAACATCGGCAACGTTCTGGATCTGGTCATAGACGCAGTAGGAAGAGGATCACTTAAAAATGTGGAGCTGGAAGGAACGTTCTACTGCGCTTGGCATTTAACCTCACCGACTTTCCAGAGTGACTGCAAGCTCTCAAATTCTCTCGTAAATCAATGCCAATTTCGTCATGATCCAATTCTCCCAATTTTTATTATGAGCCTCTTCAAATGTAGAGTCCATCCTATCAATCCGTTTAAGCAGCACTGACAACGTTATTTCATCCGTATTAGCAAAGGGGCGTTTGGTTAAGGTTAGATTGTAAAGCCTGCAACCACAACCACAGGACGCCACCTTTGCGCTTCAAAAAAGACACCCTGTTTGCATGCTAGGCCACCGATTCAGCAACCACCATGGCAACCGAAAATACGGAACAAAGAATATGCGCCAAAGTTCGCTGACCGACTACTTATTGTCACCACTGTACTTGAAAGCGCGCGCAACAGTTAGCGGAATATACTCGCAAGCAGAATGCAAGTAACTAAAGAGAGTCGATGCGTCTGTATGTATGCTTATGTACACAGAATCCGCTTTACACATTTACCGCACGACACTTGTACTTATATATATATGTAAATTTCGGCTTTCAAAAATATACGTTTTAAATTTTGATGGTTTATTTTTATTAAAGTAAAAATAATAATAGTAGTATTAAGGCAACACAATAACAATTTCAATTTAATTCGTCCAAATTCGTTTCAATTTCGTTTTTTCTCGACCCGCGACACATTTATATTCTTCGACCATTCTCTTTTTTCTTCACCCGTGTGACCGTCTCGTTTTTTCTTAAATTGATAATTTAGCGAAATATATACATATATATCGCACTTTAACATTTGCTTTTGGCACACTTTTCCTTTAAGTAAATTAAAGCTTTACATTCCCCCTCCAGGTGAATCGATACGAGATTACACTTAAATTTCAGTATAATTAATTTCGATGTTGGTCGACTTAAAGTTGAGTTTGCTGTTTTAATATCTACTCTGCGTGTTTGACCATCCTTTGCAACGTACAATTTAACGACTCGTCCTCGCTTCCACTTATCATGTGGGATAGATTCATCCATAATAATGACTATATCATCTAGTTTATATTTTCCAGTGAATATGGTGTTTGGGTTGAGTTAGCACATTCTAATAAGAAATGGTTGGGCGTTAAAGGTTCATCGTCCTCATGATCAAGTGGCAATTCTGTTAGTGGGCGTAAATTCAAAATATTTTCCGCTTCTATCAATGCTGAGCGTAAAGTCTGGATACGTGATGCGACATCACGAAGGGTTTTTCCAGAAGTAATTTTACAATGCGAATTAGTCGCTCCCAACATACTCCAGCGCTGGGGTTCGATGGGCAGTTGAATATCCATTCAATTTTGTGGCGTGAAGCTTTGTTTATCAACTTTTCTATGTTCAGCAAGCGGTCATAGGCAGCTTATTCCTTTTGTGTACCTACACAATTAGTTCAATTATCGCTTCTAATTACAACTGGTACTCCACGACGCTTGATAAAAATTTCGTAGAGCGACAATAAAGGCATCCGTGGAAAGGTATTCAGCGATCTCCAAGTGTGTTGCTGGTATAGTTAAGCATACAGGAGACTACAGGTTGACTTCGATCAGCAATATATTTTGCACCCGCTTTAACAAAGATTTTGCATCCGGTATCCAGAATAATTGACGACACTCGTTGATTATGACGGCAGCATTCGGATGATAAAATTTGTTATGAAAATGTTGCATAACTAAATATGAGAAGCAGTGATTTCTCAGCAATAATATTGGTCGTCGTGCACTAAATGGTAGATAAGTCGCTTCATCAAGTCGCCCAGATAAACGTATCAATCCATCGCTCTCCATATACGGCGACATGTTGTATATACGACAAGCTTTTGAGAGAATAGTTAAGCGTTTTTTGTTAAAGTTGACACTTCATCAGCAAAGGCATCTTGTTGTACCATCTTGCACAAAATGAATTCGGCGTCTGTCAGCTCTATGGACGATAAAGGACCCTTTACCCTCTTACTGCCTTCCGGTTCACGACACATCCAGATTTTCTTAGCCCGTATTACCCAGACAACTCGGATCAGCTTTAAGTAAGATGAAAATTTTGATACATCTATAAACGGTACACTCACGTGGCACTTAGCACTTTATCTGACGAGGGTATACACGAGTATATATTTTCAATTTCAAGTCTCTAGCTTCAAAAGCGGCGAAAAAAATTGAGTTCATACGGACAGACGGACGGACAGCATGATGGACATTGCACTAACCCAATATACTAGTTTCACTTCGTGAACGAGTATAAACATATCACAACATGTGATAGCTCATCTGGGTTATGAGATATGTTCATAATCTGCGTATCATTTACGGTAACATATTAAAACTAATTTGGTGACTCTAGCTCTTATAGTTTCTGAGATATGCCTATTGCTGTCCAAACTGGTCACAGCACGAATATGGGTATGAGATATGTTCATAATCTGCGTATCATTTACGGTAACATATTACAACTCTCTCTAGTCTAGTATGCCTATTGCTGTCCAAACTGTTCACAGCACGAATATGGGCATTAAGCTAGTTAGATAATTCGCGCAGCATATCAGCAGGGCCATTCTCAACTTTCTTGAGCCCAAGCAATTCAACGATGTGTGCCTGAAATACTTAGCGACGATTATCAAATCGTTTTTGTAGTAAGTCTAATGATATAGAATAATTAGCCTTTGATATCTCCAATTAACGAATAGTATCCAGCGCAAAATCCTTCAAACAGAACCGCAAATGCTGAAATTTTTCAATGTTTGTGAGTTCGGGGTGATTTTCGATTACGGTTGTGAACAGTGAAAAGAAATCTGCCCACTCTGTATAGCCACCAAAAAAACATCGGCAACGTTCTGGATCTGGACATAGACGCAGTAGGAAGAGGATCACTTAAAAATGTGGAGCTGGAAGGCAACGTTCTACTGCGCTTGGCGATTTCAAACCTCACCGACGTTTCCAGAGTGACTGCAAGCTCGTCAAATTCCTCTCGTAAATCAATGCCAATTTCGTCATGATCCAATTCCCCCAATTTTTATTATGAGCCTCTTCAAATGTAGAGTCCATCCTATCAATCCGTTTAAGCAGCACTGACAACGTTATTTCATCCGTATTAGCAAAGGGGCGTTTGGTTAAGGTTAGATTGTAAAGCCTGCAACCACAACCACAGGACGCCACCTTTGCGCTTCAAAAAAGACACCCTGTTTGCATGCTAGGCCACCGATTCAGCAACCACCATGGCAACCGAAAATACGGAACAAAGAATATGCGCCAAAGTTCGCTGACCGACTACTTATTGTCACCACTGTACTTGAAAGCGCGCGCAACAGTTAGCGGAATATACTCGCAAGCAGAATGCAAGTAACTAAAGAGAGTCGATGCGTCTGTATGTATGCTTATGTACACAGAATCCGCTTTACACATTTACCGCACGACACTTGTACTTATATATATATGTAAATTTCGGCTTTCAAAAATATAAGTTTTAAATTTTGATGGTTTATTTTTATTAAAGTAAAAATAATAATAGTAGTATTTTTAAGGCAACACAATAACAATTTCAATTTAATTCGTCCAAATTCGTTTCAATTTCGTTTTTTCTCGACCCGCGACACATTTATATTCTTCGACCATTCTCTTTTTTCTTCACCCGTGTGACCGTCTCGTTTTTTCTTAAATTGATAATTTAGCGAAATATATACATATATATCGCACTTTAACATTTGCTTTTGGCACACTTTTCCTTTAAGTAAATTAAAGCTTTACATTACCCCTCCAGGTGAATCGATACGAGATTTACACTTAAATTTCAGTATAATTAATTTCGATGTTGGTCGACTTAAAGTTGAGTTTGCTGTTTTAATATCTACTCTGCGTGTTTGACCATCCTTTGCAACGTACAATTTAACGACTCGTCCTCGCTTCCACTTATCATGTGGGATAGATTCATCCATAATAATGACTATATCATCTAGTTTATATTTTCCAGTGAATATGGTGTTTGGGTTGAGTTAGCGCATTCTAATAAGAAATGGTTGGGCGTTAAAGGTTCATCGTCCTCATGATCAAGTGGCAATTCTGTTAGTGGGCGTAAATTCAAAATATTTTCCGCTTCTATCAATGCTGAGCGTAAAGTCTGGATACGTGAAGCGACATCACGAAGGGTTTTTCCAGAAGTAATTTTACAATGCGAATTAGTCGCTCCCAACATACTCCAGCGCTGGGGTTCGATGGGCAGTTGAATATCCATTCAATTTTGTGGCGTGAAGCTTTGTTTATCAACTTTTCTATGTTCAGCAAGCGGTCATGGGCAGCTTATTCCTTTTGTGTACCTACACAATTAGTTCAATTATCGCTTCTAATTACAACTGGTACTCCACGACGCTTGATAAAAATTTCGTAGAGCGACAATAAAGGCATCTGGGAAAGGTATTCAGCGATCTCCAAGTGTGTTGCTGGTATAGTTAAGCATAGAGGAGACTACAGGTTGACTTCGATCAGCAATATATTTTGCACCCGCTTTAACAAAGATTTTGCATCCGGTATCCAGAATAATTGACGACACTCGTTGATTATGATGGCAGCATTCGGATGATAAAATTTGTTATGAAAATGTTGCATAACTAAATATGAGAAGCAGTGATTTCTCAGCAATAATATTGGTCGTCGTGCACTAAATGGTAGATAAGTCGCTTCATCAAGTCGCCCAGATAAACGTATCAATCCATCGCTCTCCATATACGGCGACATGTTGTATATAAGACAAGCTTTTGAGAGAAGCAGTTTCTTTGTTAAAGTTGACACTTCATCAGCAAAGGCATCTTGTTGTACCATCTTGCACAAAATGAATTCGGCGTCTGTCAGCTCTATGGACGATAAAGGACCCTTTACCCTCTTACTGCCTTCCGGTTCACGACACATCCAGATTTTCTTAGCCCGTATTACCCAGACAACTCGGATCAGCTTTAAGTAAGATGAAAATTTTGATACATCTATAAACGGTACACTCACGTGGCACTTAGCACTTTATCTGACGAGGGTATACACGAGTATATATTTTCAATTTCAAGTCTCTAGCTTCAAAAGCGGCGAAAAAAATTGAGTTCATACGGACAGACGGACGGACAGCATGATGGACATTGCACTAACCCAATATACTAGTTTCACTTCGTGAACGAGTATAAACATATCACAACATGTGATAGCTCATCTGGGTTATGAGATATGTTCATAATCTGCGTATCATTTACGGTAACATATTAAAACTAATTTGGTGACTCTAGCTCTTATAGTTTCTGAGATATGCCTATTGCTGTCCAAACTGTTCACAGCACGAATATGGGCATTATGAGCATATGTTAGCATAATCTCGCGTCATGCATATCTAGCAGGTGACATATCAAATCTAACTTTCTTGAGCCCAAGCAATTCAACGATGTGTGCCTGAAATACTTAGCGACGATTATCAAATCGTTTTTGTAGTAAGTCTAATGATATAGAATAATTAGCCTTTGATATCTCCAATTAACGAATAGTATCCAGCGCAAAATCCTTCAAACAGAACCGCAAATGCTGAAATTTTTCAATGTTGGAGTTCGGGGTGATTTTCGATTACGGTGTGCTGAAAACTGCCCATCTGTATAGCAAAAAAAAACTCTGGTTGTGAACAGTGAAAAGAAATCTGCCCACTCTGTATAGCCACCAAAAAACATCGGCAACGTTCTGGATCTGGACATAGACGCAGTAGGAAGAGGATCACTTAAAAATGTGGAGCTGGAAGGCAACGTTCTACTGCGCTTGGCGATTTCAAACCTCACCGACGTTTCCAGAGTGACTGCAAGCTCGTCAAATTCCTCTCGTAAATCAATGCCAATTTCGTCATGATCCAATTCCCCCAATTTTTATTATGAGCCTCTTCAAATGTAGAGTCCATCCTATCAATCCATTTAAGCAGCACTGACAACGTTATTTCATCCGTATTAGCAAAGGGGCATTTGGTTAAGGTTAGATTGTAAAGCCTGCAACCACAACCACAGGACGCCACCTTTGCGCTTCAAAAAAGACACCCTGTTTGCATGCTAGGCCACCGATTCAGCAACCACCATGGCAACCGAAAATACGGAACAAAGAATATGCGCCAAAGTTCGCTGACCGACTACTTATTGTCACCACTGTACTTGAAAGCGCGCGCAACAGTTAGCGGAATATACTCGCAAGCAGAATGCAAGTAACTAAAGAGAGTCGATGCGTCTGTATGTATGCTTATGTACACAGACTCCGCTTTACACATTTACCGCACGACACTTGTACTTATATATATATGTAAATTTCGGCTTTCAAAAATATAAGTTTTAAATTTTGATGGTTTATTTTTATTAAAGTAAAAATAATAATAGTAGTATTTTTAAGGCAACACAATAACAATTTCAATTTAATTCGTCCAAATTCGTTTCAATTTCGTTTTTTCTCGACCCGCGACACATTTATATTCTTCGACCATTCTCTTTTTTCTTCACCCGTGTGACCGTCTCGTTTTTTCTTAAATTGATAATTTAGCGAAATATATACATATATATCGCACTTTAACATTTGCTTTTGGCACACTTTTCCTTTAAGTAAATTAAAGCTTTACATTACCCCTCCAGGTGAATCGATACGAGATTTACACTTAAATTTCAGTATAATTAATTTCGATGTTGGTCGACTTAAAGTTGAGTTTGCTGTTTTAATATCTACTCTGCGTGTTTGACCATCCTTTGCAACGTACAATTTAACGACTCGTCCTCGCTTCCACTTATCATGTGGGATAGATTCATCCATAATAATGACTATATCATCTAGTTTATATTTTCCAGTGAATATGGTGTTTGGGTTGAGTTAGCACATTCTAATAAGAAATGGTTGGGCGTTAAAGGTTCATCGTCCTCATGATCAAGTGGCAATTCTGTTAGTGGGCGTAAATTCAAAATATTTTCCGCTTCTATCAATGCTGAGCGTAAAGTCTGGATACGTGATGCGACATCACGAAGGGTTTTTCCAGAAGTAATTTTACAATGCGAATTAGTCGCTCCCAACATACTCCAGCGCTGGGGTTCGATGGGCAGTTGAATATCCATTCAATTTTGTGGCGTGAAGCTTTGTTTATCAACTTTTCTATGTTCAGCAAGCGGTCATGGGCAGCTTATTCCTTTTGTGTACCTACACAATTAGTTCAATTATCGCTTCTAATTACAACTGGTACTCCACGACGCTTGATAAAAATTTCGTAGAGCGACAATAAAGGCATCCGTGGAAAGGTATTCAGCGATCTCCAAGTGTGTTGCTGGTATAGTTAAGCATAGAGGAGACTACAGGTTGACTTCGATCAGCAATATATTTTGCACCCGCTTTAACAAAGATTTTGCATCCGGTATCCAGAATAATTGACGACACTCGTTGATTATGATGGCAGCATTCGGATGATAAAATTTGTTATGAAAATGTTGCATAACTAAATATGAGAAGCAGTGATTTCTCAGCAATAATATTGGTCGTCGTGCACTAAATGGTAGATAAGTCGCTTCACAAGTCGCCCAGATAAACGTATCAATCCATCGCTCTCCATATACGGCGACATGTTGTATATAAGACAAGCTTTTGAGAGAAGCAGTTTCTTTGTTAAAGTTGACACTTCATCAGCAAAGGCATCTTGTTGTACCATCTTGCACAAAATGAATTCGGCGTCTGTCAGCTCTATGGACGATAAAGGACCCTTTACCCTCTTACTGCCTTCCGGTTCACGACACATCCAGATTTTCTTAGCCCGTATTACCCAGACAACTCGGATCAGCTTTAAGTAAGATGAAAATTTTGATACATCTATAAACGGTACACTCACGTGGCACTTAGCACTTTATCTGACGAGGGTATACACGAGTATATATTTTCAATTTCAAGTCTCTAGCTTCAAAAGCGGCGAAAAAAATTGAGTTCATACGGACAGACGGACGGACAGCATGATGGACATTGCACTAACCCAATATACTAGTTTCACTTCGTGAACGAGTATAAACATATCACAACATGTGATAGCTCATCTGGGTTATGAGATATGTTCATAATCTGCGTATCATTTACGGTAACATATTAAAACTAATTTGGTGACTCTAGCTCTTATAGTTTCTGAGATATGCCTATTGCTGTCCAAACTGTTCACAGCACGAATATGGGTTATGAGATATGTTCATAACCTGCGTATCATTTACGGTAACATATTAAAACTAATTTGGTGACTCTAGCTCTTATAGTTTCTGAGATATGCCTATTGCTGTCCAAACTGGTCACAGCACGAATATGGGCATTAAGCTAGTTAGATAATTCGCGCAGCATATCAGCAGGGCCATTCTCAACTTTCTTGAGCCCAAGCAATTCAACGATGTGTGCCTGAAATACTTAGCGACGATTATCAAATCGTTTTTGTAGTAAGTCTAATGATATAGAATAATTAGCCTTTGATATCTCCAATTAACGAATAGTATCCAGCGCAAAATCCTTCAAACAGAACCGCAAATGCTGAAATTTTTCAATGTTTGTGAGTTCGGGGTGATTTTCGATTACGGTTGTGAACAGTGAAAAGAAATCTGCCCACTCTGTATAGCCACCAAAAAAACATCGGCAACGTTCTGGATCTGGACATAGACGCAGTAGGAAGATGATCACTTAAAAATGTGGAGCTGGAAGGCAACGTTCTACTGCGCTTGGCGATTTCAAACCTCACCGACGTTTCCAGAGTGACTGCAAGCTCGTCAAATTCCTCTCGTAAATCAATGCCAATTTCGTCATGATCCAATTCCCCCAATTTTTATTATGAGCCTCTTCAAATGTAGAGTCCATCCTATCAATCCATTTAAGCAGCACTGACAACGTTATTTCATCCGTATTAGCAAAGGGGCATTTGGTTAAGGTTAGATTGTAAAGCCTGCAACCACAACCACAGGACGCCACCTTTGCGCTTCAAAAAAGACACCCTGTTTGCATGCTAGGCCACCGATTCAGCAACCACCATGGCAACCGAAAATACGGAACAAAGAATATGCGCCAAAGTTCGCTGACCGACTACTTATTGTCACCACTGTACTTGAAAGCGCGCGCAACAGTTAGCGGAATATACTCGCAAGCAGAATGCAAGTAACTAAAGAGAGTCGATGCGTCTGTATGTATGCTTATGTACACAGAATCCGCTTTACACATTTACCGCACGACACTTGTACTTATATATATATGTAAATTTCGGCTTTCAAAAATATAAGTTTTAAATTTTGATGGTTTATTTTTATTAAAGTAAAAATAATAATAGTAGTATTTTTAAGGCAACACAATAACAATTTCAATTTAATTCGTCCAAATTCGTTTCAATTTCGTTTTTTCTCGACCCGCGACACATTTATATTCTTCGACCATTCTCTTTTTTCTTCACCCGTGTGACCGTCTCGTTTTTTCTTAAATTGATAATTTAGCGAAATATATACATATATATCGCACTTTAACATTTGCTTTTGGCACACTTTTCCTTTAAGTAAATTAAAGCTTTACATTACCCCTCCAGGTGAATCGATACGAGATTTACACTTAAATTTCAGTATAATTAATTTCGATGTTGGTCGACTTAAAGTTGAGTTTGCTGTTTTAATATCTACTTTGCGTGTTTGACCATCCTTTGCAACGTACAATTTAACGACTCGTCCTCGCTTCCACTTATCATGTGGGATAGATTCATCCATAATAATGACTATATCATCTAGTTTATATTTTCCAGTGAATATGGTGTTTGGGTTGAGTTAGCACATTCTAATAAGAAATGGTTGGGCGTTAAAGGTTCATCGTCCTCATGATCAAGTGGCAATTCTGTTAGTGGGCGTAAATTCAAAATATTTTCCGCTTCTATCAATGCTGAGCGTAAAGTCTGGATACGTGATGCGACATCACGAAGGGTTTTTCCAGAAGTAATTTTACAATGCGAATTAGTCGCTCCCAACATACTCCAGCGCTGGGGTTCGATGGGCAGTTGAATATCCATTCAATTTTGTGGCGTGAAGCTTTGTTTATCAACTTTTCTATGTTCAGCAAGCGGTCATAGGCAGCTTATTCCTTTTGTGTACCTACACAATTAGTTCAATTATCGCTTCTAATTACAACTGGTACTCCACGACGCTTGATAAAAATTTCGTAGAGCGACAATAAAGGCATCCGTGGAAAGGTATTCAGCGATCTCCAAGTGTGTTGCTGGTATAGTTAAGCATAGAGGAGACTACAGGTTGACTTCGATCAGCAATATATTTTGCACCCGCTTTAACAAAGATTTTGCATCCGGTATCCAGAATAATTGACGACACTCGTTGATTATGATGGCAGCATTCGGATGATAAAATTTGTTATGAAAATGTTGCATAACTAAATATGAGAAGCAGTGATTTCTCAGCAATAATATTGGTCGTCGTGCACTAAATGGTAGATAAGTCGCTTCATCAAGTCGCCCAGATAAACGTATCAATCCATCGCTCTCCATATACGGCGACATGTTGTATATAAGACAAGCTTTTGAGAGAAGCAGTTTCTTTGTTAAAGTTGACACTTCATCAGCAAAGGCATCTTGTTGTACCATCTTGCACAAAATGAATTCGGCGTCTGTCAGCTCTATGGACGATAAAGGACCCTTTACCCTCTTACTGCCTTCCGGTTCACGACACATCCAGATTTTCTTAGCCCGTATTACCCAGACAACTCGGATCAGCTTTAAGTAAGATGAAAATTTTGATACATCTATAAACGGTACACTCACGTGGCACTTAGCACTTTATCTGACGAGGGTATACACGAGTATATATTTTCAATTTCAAGTCTCTAGCTTCAAAAGCGGCGAAAAAAATTGAGTTCATACGGACAGACGGACGGACAGCATGATGGACATTGCACTAACCCAATATACTAGTTTCACTTCGTGAACGAGTATAAACATATCACAACATGTGATAGCTCATCTGGGTTATGAGATATGTTCATAATCTGCGTATCACTTACGGTAACATATTAAAACTAATTTGGTGACTCTAGCTCTTATAGTTTCTGAGATATGCCTATTGCTGTCCAAACTGTTCACAGCACGAATATGGGTTATGAGATATGTTCATAATCTGCGTATCATTTACGGTAACATATTAAAACTAATTTGGTGACTCTAGCTCTTATAGTTTCTGAGATATGCCTATTGCTGTCCAAACTGTTCACAGCACGAATATGGGTTATGAGATATGTTCATAACCTGCGTATCATTTACGGTAACATATTAAAACTAATTTGGTGACTCTAGCTCTTATAGTTTCTGAGATATGCCTATTGCTGTCCAAACTGTTCACAGCACGAATATGGGCATTAAGCTAGTTAGATAATTCGCGCAGCATATCAGCAAGGCCATTCTCAACTTTCTTGAGCCCAAGCAATTCAACGATGTGTGCCTGAAATACTTAGCGACGATTATCAAATCGTTTTTGTAGTAAGTCTAATGATATAGAATAATTAGCCTTTGATATCTCCAATTAACGAATAGTATCCAGCGCAAAATCCTTCAAACAGAACCGCAAATGCTGAAATTTTTCAATGTTTGTGAGTTCGGGGTGATTTTCGATTACGGTTGTGAACAGTGAAAAGAAATCTGCCCACTCTGTATAGCCACCAAAAAAACATCGGCAACGTTCTGGATCTGGACATAGACGCAGTAGGAAGATGATCACTTAAAAATGTGGAGCTGGAAGGCAACGTTCTACTGCGCTTGGCGATTTCAAACCTCACCGACGTTTCCAGAGTGACTGCAAGCTCGTCAAATTCCTCTCGTAAATCAATGCCAATTTCGTCATGATCCAATTCCCCCAATTTTTATTATGAGCCTCTTCAAATGTAGAGTCCATCCTATCAATCCATTTAAGCAGCACTGACAACGTTATTTCATCCGTATTAGCAAAGGGGCATTTGGTTAAGGTTAGATTGTAAAGCCTGCAACCACAACCACAGGACGCCACCTTTGCGCTTCAAAAAAGACACCCTGTTTGCATGCTAGGCCACCGATTCAGCAACCACCATGGCAACCGAAAATACGGAACAAAGAATATGCGCCAAAGTTCGCTGACCGACTACTTATTGTCACCACTGTACTTGAAAGCGCGCGCAACAGTTAGCGGAATATACTCGCAAGCAGAATGCAAGTAACTAAAGAGAGTCGATGCGTCTGTATGTATGCTTATGTACACAGAATCCGCTTTACACATTTACCGCACGACACTTGTACTTATATATATATGTAAATTTCGGCTTTCAAAAATATAAGTTTTAAATTTTGATGGTTTATTTTTATTAAAGTAAAAATAATAATAGTAGTATTTTTAAGGCAACACAATAACAATTTCAATTTAATTCGTCCAAATTCGTTTCAATTTCGTTTTTTCTCGACCCGCGACACATTTATATTCTTCGACCATTCTCTTTTTTCTTCACCCGTGTGACCGTCTCGTTTTTTCTTAAATTGATAATTTAGCGAAATATATACATATATATCGCACTTTAACATTTGCTTTTGGCACACTTTTCCTTTAAGTAAATTAAAGCTTTACATTACCCCTCCAGGTGAATCGATACGAGATTTACACTTAAATTTCAGTATAATTAATTTCGATGTTGGTCGACTTAAAGTTGAGTTTGCTGTTTTAATATCTACTTTGCGTGTTTGACCATCCTTTGCAACGTACAATTTAACGACTCGTCCTCGCTTCCACTTATCATGTGGGATAGATTCATCCATAATAATGACTATATCATCTAGTTTATATTTTCCAGTGAATATGGTGTTTGGGTTGAGTTAGCACATTCTAATAAGAAATGGTTGGGCGTTAAAGGTTCATCGTCCTCATGATCAAGTGGCAATTCTGTTAGTGGGCGTAAATTCAAAATATTTTCCGCTTCTATCAATGCTGAGCGTAAAGTCTGGATACGTGATGCGACATCACGAAGGGTTTTTCCAGAAGTAATTTTACAATGCGAATTAGTCGCTCCCAACATACTCCAGCGCTGGGGTTCGATGGGCAGTTGAATATCCATTCAATTTTGTGGCGTGAAGCTTTGTTTATCAACTTTTCTATGTTCAGCAAGCGGTCATAGGCAGCTTATTCCTTTTGTGTACCTACACAATTAGTTCAATTATCGCTTCTAATTACAACTGGTACTCCACGACGCTTGATAAAAATTTCGTAGAGCGACAATAAAGGCATCCGTGGAAAGGTATTCAGCGATCTCCAAGTGTGTTGCTGGTATAGTTAAGCATAGAGGAGACTACAGGTTGACTTCGATCAGCAATATATTTTGCACCCGCTTTAACAAAGATTTTGCATCCGGTATCCAGAATAATTGACGACATTCGTTGATTATGATGGCAGCATTCGGATGATAAAATTTGTTATGAAAATGTTGCATAACTAAATATGAGAAGCAGTGATTTCTCAGCAATAATATTGGTCGTCGTGCACTAAATGGTAGATAAGTCGCTTCATCAAGTCGCCCAGATAAACGTATCAATCCATCGCTCTCCATATACGGCGACATGTTGTATATAAGACAAGCTTTTGAGAGAAGCAGTTTCTTTGTTAAAGTTGACACTTCATCAGCAAAGGCATCTTGTTGTACCATCTTGCACAAAATGAATTCGGCGTCTGTCAGCTCTATGGACGATAAAGGACCCTTTACCCTCTTACTGCCTTCCGGTTCACGACACATCCAGATTTTCTTAGCCCGTATTACCCAGACAACTCGGATCAGCTTTAAGTAAGATGAAAATTTTGATACATCTATAAACGGTACACTCACGTGGCACTTAGCACTTTATCTGACGAGGGTATACACGAGTATATATTTTCAATTTCAAGTCTCTAGCTTCAAAAGCGGCGAAAAAAATTGAGTTCATACGGACAGACGGACGGACAGCATGATGGACATTGCACTAACCCAATATACTAGTTTCACTTCGTGAACGAGTATAAACATATCACAACATGTGATAGCTCATCTGGGTTATGAGATATGTTCATAATCTGCGTATCGATTTACGGTAACATATTAAAACTAATTTGGTGACTCTAGCTCTTATAGTTTCTGAGATATGCCTATTGCTGTCCAAACTGGTCACAGCACGAATATGGGCATTAAGCTAGTTAGATAATTCGCGCAGCATATCAGCAGGGCCATTCTCAACTTTCTTGAGCCCAAGCAATTCAACGATGTGTGCCTGAAATACTAAGCGACGATTATCAAATCGTTTTTGTAGTAAGTCTAATGATATAGAATAATTAGCCTTTGATATCTCCAATTAACGAATAGTATCCAGCGCAAAATCCTTCAAACAGAACCGCAAATGCTGAAATTTTTCAATGTTTGTGAGTTCGGGGTGATTTTCGATTACGGTTGTGAACAGTGAAAAGAAATCTGCCCACTCTGTATAGCCACCAAAAAAACATCGGCAACGTTCTGGATCTGGTCATAGACGCAGTAGGAAGAGGATCACTTAAAAATGTGGAGCTGGAAGGCAACGTTCTACTGCGCTTGGCGATTTCAAACCTCACCGACGTTTCCAGAGTGACTGCAAGCTCGTCAAATTCCTCTCGTAAATCAATGCCAATTTCGTCATGATCCAATTCCCCCAATTTTTATTATGAGCCTCTTCAAATGTAGAGTCCATCCTATCAATCCGTTTAAGCAGCACTGACAACGTTATTTCATCCGTATTAGCAAAGGGGCGTTTGGTTAAGGTTAGATTGTAAAGCCTGCAACCACAACCACAACCACAGGACGCCACCTTTGCGCTTCAAAAAAGACACCCTGTTTGCATGCTAGGCCACCGATTCAGCAACCACCATGGCAACCGAAAATACGGAACAAAGAATATGCGCCAAAGTTCGCTGACCGACTACTTATTGTCACCACTGTACTTGAAAGCGCGCGCAACAGTTAGCGGAATATACTCGCAAGCAGAATGCAAGTAACTAAAGAGAGTCGATGCGTCTGTATGTATGCTTATGTACACAGAATCCGCTTTACACATTTACCGCACGACACTTGTACTATATATATATGTAAATTTCGGCTTTCAAAAATATAAGTTTTAAATTTTGATGGTTTATTTTTATTAAAGTAAAAATAATAATAGTAGTATTTTTAAGGCAACACAATAACAATTTCAATTTAATTCGTCCAAATTCGTTTCAATTTCGTTTTTTCTCGACCCGCGACACATTTATATTCTTCGACCATTCTCTTTTTTCTTCACCCGTGTGACCGTCTCGTTTTTTCTTAAATTGATAATTTAGCGAAATATATACATATATATCGCACTTTAACATTTGCTTTTGGCACACTTTTCCTTTAAGTAAATTAAAGCTTTACATTACCCCTCCAGGTGAATCGATACGAGATTCACACTTAAATTTCAGCATAATTAATTTCGATGTTGGTCGACTTAAAGTTGAGTTTGCTGTTTTAATATCTACTCTGCGTGTTTGACCATCCTTTGCAACGTACAATTTAACGACTCGTCCTCGCTTCCACTTATCATGTGGGATAGATTCATCCATAATAATGACTATATCATCTAGTTTATATTTTCCAGTGAATATGGTGTTTGGGTTGAGTTGGCGCATTCTAATAAGAAATGGTTGGGCGTTAAAGGTTCATCGTCCTCATGATCAAGTGGCAATTCTGTTAGTGGGCGTGAATTCAAAATATTTTCCGCTTCTATCAATGCTGAGCGTAAAGTCTCGATACGTGAAGCGACATCACGAAGGGTTTTTCCAGTAGCAATTTTACAATGCGAATTAGTCGCTCCCAACATACTCCAGCGCTGGGGTTCGATGGGCAGCGTGAAGCTTTGTTTATCAACTTTTCTATGTTCAGCAAGCGGTCATGGGCAGCTTATTCCTTTTGTGTACCTACACAATTAGTTCAATTATCGCTTCTAATTACAACTGGTACTCCACGACGCTTGATAAAAATTTCGTAGAGCGACAATAAAGGCATCTGTGGAAAGGTATTCAGCGATCTCCAAGTGTGTTGCTGATATAGTTAAGCATACAGGAGACTACAGGTTGACTTCGATCAGCAATATATTTTGCACCCGCTTTAACAAAGATTTTGCATCCGGTATCCAGAATAATTGACGACACTCGTTGATTATGACGGCAGCATTCGGATGATAAAATTTGTTATGAAAATGTTGCATAACTAAACATGAGAAGCAGTGATTTCTCAGCAATAATATTGGTCGTCGTGCACTAAATGGTAGATAAGTCGCTTCATCAAGTCGCCCAGATAAACGTATCAATCCATCGCTCTCCATATACGGCGACATGTTGTATATACGACAAGCTTTTGAGAGAAGCAGTTTCTTTGTTAAAGTTGACACTTCATCAGCAAAGGCATCTTGTTGTACCATCTTGCACAAAATGAATTCGGCGTCTGTCAGCTCTATGGACGATAAAGGACCCTTTACCCTCTTATTGCCTTCCGGTTCACGACACATCCAGATTATATTCGGCGTCTGATCAGCATCTATAAACGGTACACTCACGGGCACTTAGCACTTTATCTGACGAGGGTATACACGAGTATATATTTTCAATTTCAAGTCTCTAGCTTCAAAAGCGGCGAAAAAATTGAGTTCATACGGACAGACGGACGGACAGCATGATGGACATTGCACTAACCCAATATACTAGTTTCACTTCGTGAACGAGTATAAACATATCACAACATGTGCATAGCTAATCTGCGTATCATTTACGGTAACATATTAAAACTAATTTGGTGACTCTAGCTCTTATAGTTTCTGAGATATGCCTATTGCTGTCCAAACTGGTCACAGCACGAATATGGGCATTAAGCTAGTTAGATAATTCGCGCAGCATATCAGCAGGGCCATTCTCAACTTTCTTGAGCCCAAGCAATTCAACGATGTGTGCCTGAAATACTAAGCGACGATTATCAAATCGTTTTTGTAGTAAGTCTAATGATATAGAATAATTAGCCTTTGATATCTCCAATTAACGAATAGTATCCAGCGCAAAATCCTTCAAACAGAACCGCAAATGCTGAAATTTTTCAATGTTTGTGAGTTCGGGGTGATTTTCGATTACGGTTGTGAACAGTGAAAAGAAATCTGCCCACTCTGTATAGCCACCAAAAAAACATCGGCAACGTTCTGGATCTGGTCATAGACGCAGTAGGAAGAGGATCACTTAAAAATGTGGAGCTGGAAGGCAACGTTCTACTGCGCTTGGCGATTTCAAACCTCACCGACGTTTCCAGAGTGACTGCAAGCTCGTCAAATTCCTCTCGTAAATCAATGCCAATTTCGTCATGATCCAATTCCCCCAATTTTTATTATGAGCCTCTTCAAATGTAGAGTCCATCCTATCAATCCGTTTAAGCAGCACTGACAACGTTATTTCATCCGTATTAGCAAAGGGGCGTTTGGTTAAGGTTAGATTGTAAAGCCTGCAACCACAACCACAGGACGCCACCTTTGCGCTTCAAAAAAGACACCCTGTTTGCATGCTAGGCCACCGATTCAGCAACCACCATGGCAACCGAAAATACGGAACAAAGAATATGCGCCAAAGTTCGCTAACCGACTACTTATTGTCACCACTGTACTTGAAAGCGCGCGCAACAGTTAGCGGAATATACTCGCAAGCAGAATGCAAGTAACTAAAGAGAGTCGATGCGTCTGTATGTATGCTTATGTACACAGAATCCGCTTTACACATTTACCGCACGACACTTGACTATATGTAAATTTCGGCTTTCAAAAATATAAGTTTTAAATTTTGATGGTTTATTTTTATTAAAGTAAAAATAATAATAGTAGTATTTTAAGGCAACACAATAACAATTTCAATTTAATTCGTCCAAATTCGTTTCAATTTCGTTTTTTCTCGACCCGCGACACATTTATATTCTTCGACCATTCTCTTTTTTCTTCACCCGTGTGACCGTCTCGTTTTTTCTTAAATTGATAATTTAGCGAAATATATACATATATATCGCACTTTAACATTTGCTTTTGGCACACTTTTCCTTTAAGTAAATTAAAGCTTTACATTACCCCTCCAGGTGAATCGATACGAGATTTACACTTAAATTTCAGTATAATTAATTTCGATGTTGGTCGACTTAAAGTTGAGTTTGCTGTTTTAATATCTACTCTGCGTGTTTGACCATCCTTTGCAACGTACAATTTAACGACTCGTCCTCGCTTCCACTTATCATGTGGGATAGATTCATCCATAATAATGACTATATCATCTAGTTTATATTTTCCAGTGAATATGGTGTTTGGGTTGAGTTAGCACATTCTAATAAGAAATGGTTGGGCGTTAAAGGTTCATCGTCCTCATGATCAAGTGGCAATTCTGTTAGTGGGCGTAAATTCAAAATATTTTCCGCTTCTATCGCGTAAAGTCTGGATACGTGATGCGACATCACGAAGGGTTTTTCCAGAAGTAATTTTACAATGCGAATTAGTCGCTCCCAACATACTCCAGCGCTGGGGTTCGATGGGCAGTTGAATATCCATTCAATTTTGTGGCGTGAAGCTTTGTTTATCAACTTTTCTATGTTCAGCAAGCGGTCATAGGCAGCTTATTCCTTTTGTGTACCTACACAATTAGTTCAATTATCGCTTCTAATTACAACTGGTACTCCACGACGCTTGATAAAAATTTCGTAGAGCGACAATAAAGGCATCCGTGGAAAGGTATTCAGCGATCTCCAAGTGTGTTGCTGGTATAGTTAAGCATAGAGGAGACTACAGGTTGACTTCGATCAGCAATATATTTTGCACCCGCTTTAACAAAGATTTTGCATCCGGTATCCAGAATAATTGACGACACTCGTTGATTATGATGGCAGCATTCGGATGATAAAATTTGTTATGAAAATGTTGCATAACTAAATATGAGAAGCAGTGATTTCTCAGCAATAATATTGGTCGTCGTGCACTAAATGGTAGATAAGTCGCTTCATCAAGTCGCCCAGATAAACGTATCAATCCATCGCTCTCCATATACGGCGACATGTTGTATATAAGACAAGCTTTTGAGAGAAGCAGTTTCTTTGTTAAAGTTGACACTTCATCAGCAAAGGCATCTTGTTGTACCATCTTGCACAAAATGAATTCGGCGTCTGTCAGCTCTATGGACGATAAAGGACCCTTTACCCTCTTACTGCCTTCCGGTTCACGACACATCCAGATTTTCTTAGCCCGTATTACCCAGACAACTCGGATCAGCTTTAAGTAAGATGAAAATTTTGATACATCTATAAACGGTACACTCACGTGGCACTTAGCACTTTATCTGACGAGGGTATACACGAGTATATATTTTCAATTTCAAGTCTCTAGCTTCAAAAGCGGCGAAAAAAATTGAGTTCATACGGACAGACGGACGGACAGCATGATGGACATTGCACTAACCCAATATACTAGTTTCACTTCGTGAACGAGTATAAACATATCACAACATGTGATAGCTCATCTGGGTTATGAGATATGTTCATAATCTGCGTATCATTTACGGTAACATATTAAAACTAATTTGGTGACTCTAGCTCTTATAGTTTCTGAGATATGCCTATTGCTGTCCAAACTGTTCACAGCACGAATATGGGTTATGAGATATGTTCATAATCTGCGCAGCATATCAAGGGCCTAGCTCTAAGTTTCTGGATACCATGCCTGGTCACAGCACGAATATGGGCATTAAGCTAGTTAGATAATTCGCGCAGCATATCAGCAGGCCATTCTCAACTTTCTTGAGCCCAAGCAATTCAACGATGTGTGCCTGAAATACTTAGCGACGATTATCAAATCGTTTTTGTAGTAAGTCTAATGATATAGAATAATTAGCCTTTGATATCTCCAATTAACGAATAGTATCCAGCGCAAAATCCTTCAAACAGAACCGCAAATGCTGAAATTTTTCAATGTTTGTGAGTTCGGGGTGATTTTCGATTACGGTTGTGAACAGTGAAAAGAAATCTGCCCACTCTGTATAGCCACCAAAAAAACATCGGCAACGTTCTGGATCTGGTCATAGACGCAGTAGGAAGAGGATCACTTAAAAATGTGGAGCTGGAAGGCAACGTTCTACTGCGCTTGGCGATTTCAAACCTCACCGACGTTTCCAGAGTGACTGCAAGCTCGTCAAATTCCTCTCGTAAATCAATGCCAATTTCGTCATGATCCAATTCCCCCAATTTTTATTATGAGCCTCTTCAAATGTAGAGTCCATCCTATCAATCCGTTTAAGCAGCACTGACAACGTTATTTCATCCGATTAGCAAAGGGGCTTTGGTTAAGGTAGATTGTAAAGCCTGCAACCACAACCACAGGACGCCACACTGCAGCCACAACCACCATGGCAACCGAAAATACGGAACAAAGAATATGCGCCAAAGTTCGCTGACCGACTACTTATTGTCACCACTGTACTTGAAAGCGCGCGCAACAGTTAGCGGAATATACTCGCAAGCAGAATGCAAGTAACTAAAGAGAGTCGATGCGTCTGTATGTATGCTTATGTACACAGAATCCGCTTTACACATTTACCGCACGACACTTGTACATATATATATGTAAATTTCGGCTTTCAAAAATATAAGTTTTAAATTTTGATGGTTTATTTTTATTAAAGTAAAAATAATAATAGTAGTATTTTTAAGGCAACACAATAACAATTTCAATTTAATTCGTCCAAATTCGTTTCAATTTCGTTTTTTCTCGACCCGCGACACATTTATATTCTTCGACCATTCTCTTTTTTCTTCACCCGTGTGACCGTCTCGTTTTTTCTTAAATTGATAATTTAGCGAAATATATACATATATATCGCACTTTAACATTTGCTTTTGGCACACTTTTCCTTTAAGTAAATTAAAGCTTTACATTACCCCTCCAGGTGAATCGATACGAGATTCACACTTAAATTTCAGTATAATTAATTTCGATGTTGGTCGACTTAAAGTTGAGTTTGCTGTTTTAATATCTACTCTGCGTATTTGACCATCCTTTGCAACGTACAATTTAACGACTCGTCCTCGCTTCCACTTATCATGTGGGATAGATTCATCCATAATAATGACTATATCATCTAGTTTATATTTTCCAGTGAATATGGTGTTTGGGTTGAGTTGGCGCATTCTAATAAGAAATGGTTGGGCGTTAAAGGTTCATCGTCCTCATGATCAAGTGGCAATTCTGTTAGTGGGCGTGAATTCAAAATATTTTCCGCTTCTATCAATGCTGAGCGTAAAGTCTCGATACGTGAAGCGACATCACGAAGGGTTTTTCCAGTAGCAATTTTACAATGCGAATTAGACGCTCCCAACATACTCCAGCGCTGGGGTTCGATGGGCAGTTGAATATCCATTCAATTTTGTGGCGTGAAGCTTTGTTTATCAACTTTTCTATGTTCAGCAAGCGGTCATGGGCAGCTTATTCCTTTTGTGTACCTACACAATTAGTTCAATTATCGCTTCTAATTACAACTGGTACTCCACGACGCTTGATAAAAATTTCGTAGAGCGACAATAAAGGCATCTGTGGAAAGGTATTCAGCGATCTCCAAGTGTGTTGCTGATATAGTTAAGCATACAGGAGACTACAGGTTGACTTCGATCAGCACCCGCTTTAACAAAGATTTTGCATCCGGTATCCAGAATAATTGACGACACTCGTTGATTATGACGGCAGCATTCGGATGATAAAATTTGTTATGAAAATGTTGCATAACTAAATATGAGAAGCAGTGATTTCTCAGCAATAATATTGGTCGTCGTGCACTAAATGGTAGATAAGTCGCTTCATCAAGTCGCCCAGATAAACATATCAATCCATCGCTCTCCATATACGGCGTGTTGTATATACGACAAGCTTTTGAGAGAAGCAGTTTCTTTGTTAAAGTTGACACTTCATCAGCAAAGGCATCTTGTTGTACCATCTTGCACAAAATGAATTCGGCGTCTGTCAGCTCTATGGACGATAAAGGACCCTTTACCCTCTTATTGCCTTCCGGTTCACGACACATCCAGATTTTCTTAGCCCGTATTACCCAGACAACTCGGATCAGCTTTAAGTAAGATGATAATTTTGATACATCTATAAACGGTACACTCACGTGGCACTTAGCACTTTATCTGACGAGGGTATACACGAGTATATATTTTCAATTTCAAGTCTCTAGCTTCAAAAGCGGCGAAAAAAATTGGGTTCATACGGACAGACGGACGGACAGCATGATGGACATTGCACTAACCCAATATACTAGTCTTCGGACTAACATATCACAACATGTGATAGCTCATCTGGGTTATGAGATATGTTCATAATCTGCGTATCATTTACGGTAACATATTAAAACTAATTTGGTGACTCTAGCTCTTATAGTTTCGAGATATGCCTATTGCTGTCCAAACTGGTCACAGCACGAATATGGGTTATGAGATATGTTCATAATCTGCGTATCATTTACGGTAACATATTAAAACTAATTTGGTGACTCTAGCTCTTATAGTTTCTGAGATATGCCTATTGCTGTCCAAACTGTTCACAGCACGAATATGGGCATTAAGCTAGTTAGATAATTCGCGCAGCATATCAGCAGGGCCATTCTCAACTTTCTTGAGCCCAAGCAATTCAACGATGTGTGCCTGAAATACTTAGCGACGATTATCAAATCGTTTTTGTAGTAAGTCTAATGATATAGAATAATTAGCCTTTGATATCTCCAATTAACGAATAGTATCCAGCGCAAAATCCTTCAAACAGAACCGCAAATGCTGAAATTTTTCAATGTTTGTGAGTTCGGGGTGATTTTCGATTACGGTTGTGAACAGTGAAAAGAAATCTGCCCACTCTGTATAGCCACCAAAAAAACATCGGCAACGTTCTGGATCTGGTCATAGACGCAGTAGGAAGAGGATCACTTAAAAATGTGGAGCTGGAAGGCAACGTTCTACTGCGCTTGGCGATTTCAAACCTCACCGACGTTTCCAGAGTGACTGCAAGCTCGTCAAATTCCTCTCGTAAATCAATGCCAATTTCGTCATGATCCAATTCCCCCAATTTTTATTATGAGCCTCTTCAAATGTAGAGTCCATCCTATCAATCCATTTAAGCAGCACTGACAACGTTATTTCATCCGTATTAGCAAAGGGGCGTTTGGTTAAGGTTAGATTGTAAAGCCTGCAACCACAACCACAGGACGCCACCTTTGCGCTTCAAAAAAGACACCCTGTTTGCATGCTAGGCCACCGATTCAGCAACCACCATGGCAACCGAAAATACGGAACAAAGAATATGCGCCAAAGTTCGCTGACCGACTACTTATTGTCACCACTGTACTTGAAAGCGCGCGCAACAGTTAGCGGAATATACTCGCAAGCAGAATGCAAGTAACTAAAGAGAGTCGATGCGTCTGTATGTATGCTTATGTACACAGAATCCGCTTTACACATTTACCGCACGACACTTGTACATATATATATGTAAATTTCGGCTTTCAAAAATATAAGTTTTAAATTTTGATGGTTTATTTTTATTAAAGTAAAAATAATAATAGTAGTATTTTTAAGGCAACACAATAACAATTTCAATTTAATTCGTCCAAATTCGTTTCAATTTCGTTTTTTCTCGACCCGCGACACATTTATATTCTTCGACCATTCTCTTTTTTCTTCACCCGTGTGACCGTCTCGTTTTTTCTTAAATTGATAATTTAGCGAAATATATACATATATATCGCACTTTAACATTTGCTTTTGGCACACTTTTCCTTTAAGTAAATTAAAGCTTTACATTACCCCTCCAGGTGAATCGATACGAGATTTACACTTAAATTTCAGTATAATTAATTTCGATGTTGGTCGACTTAAAGTTGAGTTTGCTGTTTTAATATCTACTCTGCGTGTTTGACCATCCTTTGCAACGTACAATTTAACGACTCGTCCTCGCTTCCACTTATCATGTGGGATAGATTCATCCATAATAATGACTATATCATCTAGTTTATATTTTCCAGTGAATATGGTGTTTGGGTTGAGTTAGCACATTCTAATAAGAAATGGTTGGGCGTTAAAGGTTCATCGTCCTCATGATCAAGTGGCAATTCTGTTAGTGGGCGTAAATTCAAAATATTTTCCGCTTCTATCAATGCTGAGCGTAAAGTCTGGATACGTGATGCGACATCACGAAGGGTTTTTCCAGAAGTAATTTTACAATGCGAATTAGTCGCTCCCAACATACTCCAGCGCTGGGGTTCGATGGGCAGTTCCATTCAATTTTGTGGCGTGAAGCTTTGTTTATCAACTTTTCTATGTTCAGCAAGCGGTCATAGGCAGCTTATTCCTTTTGTGTACCTACACAATTAGTTCAATTATCGCTTCTAATTACAACTGGTACTCCACGACGCTTGATAAAATTTCGTAGAGCGACAATAAAGGCATCCGTGGAAAGGTATTCAGCGATCTCCAAGTGTGTTGCTGGTATAGTTAAGCATAGAGGAGACTACAGGTTGACTTCGATCAGCAATATATTTTGCACCCGCTTTAACAAAGATTTTGCATCCGGTATCCAGAATAATTGACGACACTCGTTGATTATGACGGCAGCATTCGGATGATAAAATTTGTTATGAAAATGTTGCATAACTAAAGATGAGAAGCAGTGATTTCTCAGCAATAATATTGGTCGTCGTGCACTAAATGGTAGATAAGTCGCTTCATCAAGTCGCCCAGATAAACGTATCAATCCATCGCTCTCCATATACGGCGACATGTTGTATATACGACAAGCTTTTGAGAGAAGCAGTTTCTTTGTTAAAGTTGACACTTCATCAGCAAAGGCATCTTGTTGTACCATCTTGCACAAAATGAATTCGGCGTCTGTCAGCTCTATGGACGATAAAGGACCCTTTACCCTCTTATTGCCTTCCGGTTCACGACACATCCAGATTTTCTTAGCCCGTATTACCCAGACAACTCGGATCAGCTTTAAGTAAGATGAAAATTTTGATACATCTATAAACGGTACACTCACGTGGCACTTAGCACTTTATCTGACGAGGGTATACACGAGTATATATTTTCAATTTCAAGTCTCTAGCTTCAAAAGCGGCGAAAAAAATTGAGTTCATACGGACAGACGGACGGACAGCATGATGGACATTGCACTAACCCAATATACTAGTTTCACTTCGTGAACGAGTATAAACATATCACAACATGTGATAGCTCATCTGGGTTATGAGATATGTTCATAATCTGCGTATCATTTACGGTAACATATTAAAACTAATTTGGTGACTCTAGCTCTTATAGTTTCTGAGATATGCCTATTGCTGTCCAAACTGGTCACAGCACGAATATGGGCATTAAGCTAGTTAGATAATTCGCGCAGCATATCAGCAGGGCCATTCTCAACTTTCTTGAGCCCAAGCAATTCAACGATGTGTGCCTGAAATACTAAGCGACGATTATCAAATCGTTTTTGTAGTAAGTCCTAATGATATCAGAATCAATTAGCCTTTCTTATCCCGCAATTCAACGATGGTCATACAGCGAAAATTAACGAATAGTATCCAGCGCAAAATCCTTCAAACAGAACCGCAAATGCTGAAATTTTTCAATGTTTGTGAGTTCGGGGTGATTTTCGATTACGGTTGTGAACAGTGAAAAGAAATCTGCCCACTCTGTATAGCCACCAAAAAAACATCGGCAACGTTCTGGATCTGGTCATAGACGCAGTAGGAAGAGGATCACTTAAAAATGTGGAGCTGGAAGGCAACGTTCTACTGCGCTTGGCGATTTCAAACCTCACCGACGTTTCCAGAGTGACTGCAAGCTCGTCAAATTCCTCTCGTAAATCAATGCCAATTTCGTCATGATCCAATTCCCCCAATTTTTATTATGAGCCTCTTCAAATGTAGAGTCCATCCTATCAATCCGTTTAAGCAGCACTGACAACGTTATTTCATCCGTATTAGCAAAGGGGCGTTTGGTTAAGGTTAGATTGTAAAGCCTGCAACCACAACCACAACCACAGGACGCCACCTTTGCGCTTCAAAAAAGACACCCTGTTTGCATGCTAGGCCACCGATTCAGCAACCACCATGGCAACCGAAAATACGGAACAAAGAATATGCGCCAAAGTTCGCTGACCGACTACTTATTGTCACCACTAGAGCGCGCGCAACAGTTAGCGGAATATACTCGCAAGCAGAATGCAAGTAACTAAAGAGAGTCGATGCGTCTGTATGTATGCTTATGTACACAGAATCCGCTTTACACATTTACCGCACGACACTTGTACTTATATATATATGTAAATTTCGGCTTTCAAAAATATAAGTTTTAAATTTTGATGGTTTATTTTTATTAAAGTAAAAATAATAATAGTAGTATTTTTAAGGCAACACAATAACAATTTCAATTTAATTCGTCCAAATTCGTTTCAATTTCGTTTTTTCTCGACCCGCGACACATTTATATTCTTCGACCATTCTCTTTTTTCTTCACCCGTGTGACCGTCTCGTTTTTTCTTAAATTGATAATTTAGCGAAATATATACATATATATCGCACTTTAACATTTGCTTTTGGCACACTTTTCCTTTAAGTAAATTAAAGCTTTACATTACCCCTCCAGGTGAATCGATACGAGATTCACACTTAAATTTCAGTATAATTAATTTCGATGTTGGTCGACTTAAAGTTGAGTTTGCTGTTTTAATATCTACTCTGCGTGTTTGACCATCCTTTGCAACGTACAATTTAACGACTCGTCCTCGCTTCCACTTATCATGTGGGATAGATTCATCCATAATAATGACTATATCATCTAGTTTATATTTTCCAGTGAATATGGTGTTTGGGTTGAGTTGGCGCATTCTAATAAGAAATGGTTGGGCGTTAAAGGTTCATCGTCCTCATGATCAAGTGGCAATTCTGTTAGTGGGCGTGAATTCAAAATATTTTCCGCTTCTATCAATGCTGAGCGTAAAGTCTCGATACGTGAAGCGACATCACGAAGGGTTTTTCCAGTAGCAATTTTACAATGCGAATTAGACGCTCCCAACATACTCCAGCGCTGGGGTTCGATGGGCAGTTGAATATCCATTCAATTTTGTGGCGTGAAGCTTTGTTTATCAACTTTTCTATGTTCAGCAAGCGGTCATGGGCAGCTTATTCCTTTTGTGTACCTACACAATTAGTTCAATTATCGCTTCTAATTACAACTGGTACTCCACGACGCTTGATAAAATTTCGTAGAGCGACAATAAAGGCATCCGTGGAAAGGTATTCAGCGATCTCCAAGTGTGTTGCTGGTATAGTTAAGCATACAGGAGACTACAGGTTGACTTCGATCAGCAATATATTTTGCACCCGCTTTAACAAAGATTTTGCATCCGGTATCCAGAATAATTGACGACACTCGTTGATTATGACGGCAGCATTCGGATGATAAAATTTGTTATGAAAGTTTGCATAACTAAAGATGAGAAGCAGTGATTTCTCAGCAATAATATTGGTCGTCGTGCACTAAATGGTAGATAAGTCGCTTCATCAAGTCGCCCAGATAAACGTATCAATCCATCGCTCTCCATATACGGCGACATGTTGTATATACGACAAGCTTTTGAGAGAAGCAGTTTCTTTGTTAAAGTTGACACTTCATCAGCAAAGGCATCTTGTTGTACCATCTTGCACAAAATGAATTCGGCGTCTGTCAGCTCTATGGACGATAAAGGACCCTTTACCCTCTTATTGCCTTCCGGTTCACGACACATCCAGATTTTCTTAGCCCGTATTACCCAGACAACTCGGATCAGCTTTAAGTAAGATGAAAATTTTGATACATCTATAAACGGTACACTCACGTGGCACTTAGCACTTTATCTGACGAGGGTATACACGAGTATATATTTTAAATTTCAAGTCTCTAGCTTCAAAAGCGGCGAAAAAAATTGAGTTCATACGGACAGACGGACGGACAGCATGATGGACATTGCACTAACCCAATATACTAGTTTCACTTCGTGAACGAGTATAAACATATCACAACATGTGATAGCTCATCTGGGTTATGAGATATGTTCATAATCTGCGTATCATTTACGGTAACATATTCTAATTTGGTGACTCTAGCTCTTATAGTTTCTGAGATATGCCTATTGCTGTCCAAACTGGTCACAGCACGAATATGGGCATTAAGCTAGTTAGATAATTCGCGCAGCATATCAGCAGGGCCATTCTCAACTTTCTTGAGCCCAAGCAATTCAACGATGTGTGCCTGAAATACTAAGCGACGATTATCAAATCGTTTTTGTAGTAAGTCTAATGATATAGAATAATTAGCCTTTGATATCTCCAATTAACGAATAGTATCCAGCGCAAAATCCTTCAAACAGAACCGCAAATGCTGAAATTTTTCAATGTTTGTGAGTTCGGGGTGATTTTCGATTACGGTTGTGAACAGTGAAAAGAAATCTGCCCACTCTGTATAGCCACCAAAAAAACATCGGCAACGTTCTGGATCTGGTCATAGACGCAGTAGGAAGAGGATCACTTAAAAATGTGGAGCTGGAAGGCAACGTTCTACTGCGCTTGGCGATTTCAAACCTCACCGACGTTTCCAGAGTGACTGCAAGCTCGTCAAATTCCTCTCGTAAATCAATGCCAATTTCGTCATGATCCAATTCCCCCAATTTTTATTATGAGCCTCTTCAAATGTAGAGTCCATCCTATCAATCCGTTTAAGCAGCACTGACAACGTTATTTCATCCGTATTAGCAAAGGGGCGTTTGGTTAAGGTTAGATTGTAAAGCCTGCAACCACAACCCACAGGACGCCACCTTTGCGCTTCAAAAAAGACACCCTGTTTGCATGCTAGGCCACCGATTCAGCAACCACCATGGCAACCGAAAATACGGAACAAAGAATATGCGCCAAAGTTCGCTGACCGACTACTTATTGTCACCACTGTACTTGAAAGCGCGCGCAACAGTTAGCGGAATATACTCGCAAGCAGAATGCAAGTAACTAAAGAGAGTCGATGCGTCTGTATGTATGCTTATGTACACAGAATCCGCTTTACACATTTACCGCACGACACTTGTACATATATATATGTAAATTTCGGCTTTCAAAAATATAAGTTTTAAATTTTGATGGTTTATTTTTATTAAAGTAAAAATAATAATAGTAGTATTTTTAAGGCAACACAATAACAATTTCAATTTAATTCGTCCAAATTCGTTTCAATTTCGTTTTTTCTCGACCCGCGACACATTTATATTCTTCGACCATTCTCTTTTTTCTTCACCCGTGTGACCGTCTCGTTTTTTCTTAAATTGATAATTTAGCGAAATATATACATATATATCGCACTTTAACATTTGCTTTTGGCACACTTTTCCTTTAAGTAAATTAAAGCTTTACCCCTCCAGGTGAATCGATACGAGATTCACACTTAAATTTCAGTATAATTAATTTCGATGTTGGTCGACTTAAAGTTGAGTTTGCTGTTTTAATATCTACTCTGCGTATTTGACCATCCTTTGCAACGTACAATTTAACGACTCGTCCTCGCTTCCACTTATCATGTGGGATAGATTCATCCATAATAATGACTATATCATCTAGTTTATATTTTCCAGTGAATATGGTGTTTGGGTTGAGTTGGCGCATTCTAATAAGAAATGGTTGGGCGTTAAAGGTTCATCGTCCTCATGATCAAGTGGCAATTCTGTTAGTGGGCGTGAATTCAAAATATTTTCCGCTTCTATCAATGCTGAGCGTAAAGTCTCGATACGTGAAGCGACATCACGAAGGGTTTTTCCAGTAGCAATTTTACAATGCGAATTAGACGCTCCCAACATACTCCAGCGCTGGGGTTCGATGGGCAGTTGAATATCCATTCAATTTTGTGGCGTGAAGCTTTGTTTATCAACTTTTCTATGTTCAGCAAGCGGTCATGGGCAGCTTATTCCTTTTGTGTACCTACACAATTAGTTCAATTATCGCTTCTAATTACAACTGGTACTCCACGACGCTTGATAAAATTTCGTAGAGCGACAATAAAGGCATCTGTGGAAAGGTCTTCAGCGCATACAGGAGACTACAGGTTGACTTCGATCAGCAATATATTTTGCACCCGCTTTAACAAAGATTTTGCATCCGGTATCCAGAATAATTGACGGCACTCGTTGATTATGACGGCAGCATTCGGATGATAAAATTTGTTATGAAAATGTTGCATAACTAAAGATGAGAAGCAGTGATTTCTCAGCAATAATATTGGTCGTCGTGCACTAAATGGTAGATAAGTCGCTTCATCAAGTCGCCCAGATAAACGTATCAATCCATCGCTCTCCATATACGGCGACATGTTGTATATACGACAAGCTTTTGAGAGAAGCAGTTTCTTTGTTAAAGTTGACACTTCATCAGCAAAGGCATCTTGTTGTACCATCTTGCACAAAATGAATTCGGCGTCTGTCAGCTCTATGGACGATAAAGGACCCTTTACCCTCTTATTGCCTTCCGGTTCACGACACATCCAGATTTTCTTAGCCCGTATTACCCAGACAACTCGGATCAGCTTTAAGTAAGATGAAAATTTTGATACATCTATAAACGGTACACTCACGTGGCACTTAGCACTTTATCTGACGAGGGTATACACGAGTATATATTTTAAATTTCAAGTCTCTAGCTTCAAAAGCGGCGAAAAAAATTGAGTTCATACGGACAGACGGACGGACAGCATGATGGACATTGCACTAACCCAATATACTAGTTTCACTTCGTGAACGAGTATAAACATATCACAACATGTGATAGCTAATCTGCGTATCATTTACGGTAACATATTAAAACTAATTTGGTGACTCTAGCTCTTATAGTTTCTGAGATATGCCTATTGCTGTCCAAACTGGTCACAGCACGAATATGGGCATTAAGCTAGTTAGATAATTCGCGCAGCATATCAGCAGGGCCATTCTCAACTTTCTTGAGCCCAAGCAATTCAACGATGTGTGCCTGAAATACTAAGCGACGATTATCAAATCGTTTTTGTAGTAAGTCTAATGATATAGAATAATTAGCCTTTGATATCTCCAATTAACGAATAGTATCCAGCGCAAAATCCTTCAAACAGAACCGCAAATGCTGAAATTTTTCAATGTTTGTGAGTTCGGGGTGATTTTCGATTACGGTTGTGAACAGTGAAAAGAAATCTGCCCACTCTGTATAGCCACCAAAAAAACATCGGCAACGTTCTGGATCTGGTCATAGACGCAGTAGGAAGAGGATCACTTAAAAATGTGGAGCTGGAAGGCAACGTTCTACTGCGCTTGGCGATTTCAAACCTCACCGACTTTCAGATCCCAGAGTGACTGCAAGCTCGTCAAATTCCTCTCGTAAATCAATGCCAATTTCGTCATGATCCAATTCCCCCAATTTTTATTATGAGCCTCTTCAAATGTAGAGTCCATCCTATCAATCCGTTTAAGCAGCACTGACAACGTTATTTCATCCGTATTAGCAAAGGGGCGTTTGGTTAAGGTTAGATTGTAAAGCCTGCAACCACAACCACAACCACGGACGCCACCTTTGCGCTTCAAAAAAGACACCCTGTTTGCATGCTAGGCCACCGATTCAGCAACCACCATGGCAACCGAAAATACGGAACAAAGAATATGCGCCAAAGTTCGCTGACCGACTACTTATTGTCACCACTGTACTTGAAAGCGCGCGCAACAGTTAGCGGAATATACTCGCAAGCAGAATGCAAGTAACTAAAGAGAGTCGATGCGTCTGTATGTATGCTTATGTACACAGAATCCGCTTTACACATTTACCGCACGACACTTGTACATATATATATGTAAATTTCGGCTTTCAAAAATATAAGTTTTAAATTTTGATGGTTTATTTTTATTAAAGTAAAAATAATAATAGTAGTATTTTTAAGGCAACACAATAACAATTTCAATTTAATTCGTCCAAATTCGTTTCAATTTCGTTTTTTCTCGACCCGCGACACATTTATATTCTTCGACCATTCTCTTTTTTCTTCACCCGTGTGACCGTCTCGTTTTTTCTTAAATTGATAATTTAGCGAAATATATACATATATATCGCACTTTAACATTTGCTTTTGGCACACTTTTCCTTTAAGTAAATTAAAGCTTTACATTCCCCCTCCAGGTGAATCGATACGAGATTCACACTTAAATTTCAGTATAATTAATTTCGATGTTGGTCGACTTAAAGTTGAGTTTGCTGTTTTAATATCTACTCTGCGTATTTGACCATCCTTTGCAACGTACAATTTAACGACTCGTCCTCGCTTCCACTTATCATGTGGGATAGATTCATCCATAATAATGACTATATCATCTAGTTTATATTTTCCAGTGAATATGGTGTTTGGGTTGAGTTGGCGCATTCTAATAAGAAATGGTTGGGCGTTAAAGGTTCATCGTCCTCATGATCAAGTGGCAATTCTGTTAGTGGGCGTGAATTCAAAATATTTTCCGCTTCTATCAATGCTGAGCGTAAAGTCTCGATACGTGAAGCGACATCACGAAGGGTTTTTCCAGTAGCAATTTTACAATGCGAATTAGACGCTCCCAACATACTCCAGCGCTGGGGTTCGATGGGCAGTTGAATATCCATTCAATTTTGTGGCGTGAAGCTTTGTTTATCAACTTTTCTATGTTCAGCAAGCGGTCATGGGCAGCTTATCCTTTTGTGTACCTACACAATTAGTTCAATTATCGCTTCTAATTACAACTGGTACTCCACGACGCTTGATAAAATTTCGTAGAGCGACAATAAAGGCATCCGTGGAAAGGTCTTCAGCGATCTCCAAGTGTGTTGCTGGTATAGTTAAGCATACAGGAGACTACAGGTTGACTTCGATCAGCAATATATTTTGCACCCGCTTTAACAAAGATTTTGCATCCGGTATCCAGAATAATTGACGGCACTCGTTGATTATGACGGCAGCATTCGGATGATAAAATTTGTTATGAAAATGTTGCATAACTAAAGATGAGAAGCAGTGATTTCTCAGCAATAATATTGGTCGTCGTGCACTAAATGGTAGATAAGTCGCTTCATCAAGTCGCCCAGATAAACGTATCAATCCATCGCTCTCCATATACGGCGACATGTTGTATATACGACAAGCTTTTGAGAGAAGCAGTTTCTTTGTTAAAGTTGACACTTCATCAGCAAAGGCATCTTGTTGTACCATCTTGCACAAAATGAATTCGGCGTCCTTCAGCTCTATGGACGATAAAGGACCCTTTACCCTCTTATTGCCTTCCGGTTCACGACACATCCAGATTTTCTTAGCCCGTATTACCCAGACAACTCGGATCAGCTTTAAGTAAGATGAAAATTTTGATACATCTATAAACGGTACACTCACGTGGCACTTAGCACTTTATCTGACGAGGGTATACACGAGTATATATTTTAAATTTCAAGTCTCTAGCTTCAAAAGCGGCGAAAAAAATTGAGTTCATACGGACAGACGGACGGACAGCATGATGGACATTGCACTAACCCAATATACTAGTTTCACTTCGTGAACGAGTATAAACATATCACAACATGTGATAGCTCATCTGGGTTATGAGATATGTTCATAATCTGCGTATCATTTACGGTAACATATTAAAACTAATTTGGTGACTCTAGCTCTTATAGTTTCTGAGATATGCCTATTGCTGTCCAAACTGGTCACAGCACGAATATGGGCATTAAGCTAGTTAGATAATTCGCGCAGCATATCAGCAGGGCCATTCTCAACTTTCTTGAGCCCAAGCAATTCAACGATGTGTGCCTGAAATACTAAGCGACGATTATCAAATCGTTTTTGTAGTAAGTCTAATGATATAGAATAATTAGCCTTTGATATCTCCAATTAACGAATAGTATCCAGCGCAAAATCCTTCAAACAGAACCGCAAATGCTGAAATTTTTCAATGTTTGTGAGTTCGGGGTGATTTTCGATTACGGTTGTGAACAGTGAAAAGAAATCTGCCCACTCTGTATAGCCACCAAAAAAACATCGGCAACGTTCTGGATCTGGTCATAGACGCAGTAGGAAGAGGATCACTTAAAAATGTGGAGCTGGAAGGCAACGTTCTACTGCGCTTGGCGATTTCAAACCTCACCGACGTTTCCAGAGTGACTGCAAGCTCGTCAAATTCCTCTCGTAAATCAATGCCAATTTCGTCATGATCCAATTCCCCCAATTTTTATTATGAGCCTCTTCAAATGTAGAGTCCATCCTATCAATCCGTTTAAGCAGCACTGACAACGTTATTTCATCCGTATTAGCAAAGGGGCGTTTGGTTAAGGTTAGATTGTAAAGCCTGCAACCACAACCACAACCACAGGACGCCACCTTTGCGCTTCAAAAAAGACACCCTGTTTGCATGCTAGGCCACCGATTCAGCAACCACCATGGCAACCGAAAATACGGAACAAAGAATATGCGCCAAAGTTCGCTGACCGACTACTTATTGTCACCACTGTACTTGAAAGCGCGCGCAACAGTTAGCGGAATATACTCGCAAGCAGAATGCAAGTAACTAAAGAGAGTCGATGCGTCTGTATGTATGCTTATGTACACAGAATCCGCTTTACACATTTACCGCACGACACTTGTACATATATATATGTAAATTTCGGCTTTCAAAAATATAAGTTTTAAATTTTGATGGTTTATTTTTATTAAAGTAAAAATAATAATAGTAGTATTTTTAAGGCAACACAATAACAATTTCAATTTAATTCGTCCAAATTCGTTTCAATTTCGTTTTTTCTCGACCCGCGACACATTTATATTCTTCGACCATTCTCTTTTTTCTTCACCCGTGTGACCGTCTCGTTTTTTCTTAAATTGATAATTTAGCGAAATATATACATATATATCGCACTTTAACATTTGCTTTTGGCACACTTTTCCTTTAAGTAAATTAAAGCTTTACATTCCCCCTCCAGGTGAATCGATACGAGATTCACACTTAAATTTCAGTATAATTAATTTCGATGTTGGTCGACTTAAAGTTGAGTTTGCTGTTTTAATATCTACTCTGCGTATTTGACCATCCTTTGCAACGTACAATTTAACGACTCGTCCTCGCTTCCACTTATCATGTGGGATAGATTCATCCATAATAATGACTATATCATCTAGTTTATATTTTCCAGTGAATATGGTGTTTGGGTTGAGTTGGCGCATTCTAATAAGAAATGGTTGGGCGTTAAAGGTTCATCGTCCTCATGATCAAGTGGCAATTCTGTTAGTGGGCGTGAATTCAAAATATTTTCCGCTTCTATCAATGCTGAGCGTAAAGTCTCGATACGTGAAGCGACATCACGAAGGGTTTTTCCAGTAGCAATTTTACAATGCGAATTAGACGCTCCCAACATACTCCAGCGCTGGGGTTCGATGGGCAGTTGAATATCCATTCAATTTTGTGGCGTGAAGCTTTGTTTATCAACTTTTCTATGTTCAGCAAGCGGTCATGGGCAGCTTATTCCTTTTGTGTACCTACACAATTAGTTCAATTATCGCTTCTAATTACAACTGGTACTCCACGACGCTTGATAAAATTTCGTAGAGCGACAATAAAGGCATCTGTGGAAAGGTATTCAGCGATCTCCAAGTGTGTTGCTGGTATAGTTAAGCATACAGGAGACTACAGGTTGACTTCGATCAGCAATATATTTTGCACCCGCTTTAACAAAGATTTTGCATCCGGTATCCAGAATAATTGACGGCACTCGTTGATTATGACGGCAGCATTCGGATGATAAAATTTGTTATGAAAATGTTGCATAACTAAATATGAGAAGCAGTGATTTCTCAGCAATAATATTGGTCGTCGTGCACTAAATGGTAGATAAGTCGCTTCATCAAGTCGCCCAGATAAACGTATCAATCCATCGCTCTCCATATACGGCGACATGTTGTATATACGACAAGCTTTTGAGAGAAGCAGTTTCTTTGTTAAAGTTGACACTTCATCAGCAAAGGCATCTTGTTGTACCATCTTGCACAAAATGAATTCGGCGTCTGTCAGCTCTATGGACGATAAAGGACCCTTTACCCTCTTATTGCCTTCCGGTTCACGACACATCCAGATTTTCTTAGCCCGTATTACCCAGACAACTCGGATCAGCTTTAAGTAAGATGAAAATTTTGATACATCTATAAACGGTACACTCACGTGGCACTTAGCACTTTATCTGACGAGGGTATACACGAGTATATATTTTAAATTTCAAGTCTCTAGCTTCAAAAGCGGCGAAAAAAATTGAGTTCATACGGACAGACGGACGGACAGCATGATGGACATTGCACTAACCCAATATACTAGTTTCACTTCGTGAACGAGTATAAACATATCACAACATGTGATAGCTCATCTGGGTTATGAGATATTTTCATAATCTGCGTATCGTTTACGGTAACATATTAAAACTAATTTGGTGACTCTAGCTCTTATAGTTTCTGAGATATGCCTATTGCTGTCCAAACTGTTCACAGCACGAATATGGGCATTAAGCTAGTTAGATAATTCGCGCAGCATATCAGCAGGGCCATTCTCAACTTTCTTGAGCCCAAGCAATTCAACGATGTGTGCCTGAAATACTAAGCGACGATTATCAAATCGTTTTTGTAGTAAGTCTAATGATATAGAATAATTAGCCTTTGATATCTCCAATTAACGAATAGTATCCAGCGCAAAATCCTTCAAACAGAACCGCAAATGCTGAAATTTTTCAATGTTTGTGAGTTCGGGGTGATTTTCGATTACGGTTGTGAACAGTGAAAAGAAATCTGCCCACTCTGTATAGCCACCAAAAAAACATCGGCAACGTTCTGGATCTGGTCATAGACGCAGTAGGAATAGGATCACTTAAAAATGTGGAGCTGGAAGGCAACGTTCTACTGCGCTTGGCGATTTCAAACCTCACCGACGTTTTCAGAGTGACTGCAAGCAAGTCGTCAAATTCCTCTCGTAAATCAATGCCAATTTCGTCATGATCCAATTCCCCCAATTTTTATTATGAGCCTCTTCAAATGTAGAGTCCATCCTATCAATCCATTTAAGCAGCACTGACAACGTTATTTCATCCGTATTAGCAAAGGGGCATTTGGTTAAGGTTAGATTGTAAAGCCTGCAACCACAACCACAGGACGCCACCTTTGCGCTTCAAAAAAGACACCCTGTTTGCATGCTAGCCCACCGATTCAGCAACCACCATGGCAACCGAAAATACGGAACAAAGAATATGCGCCAAAGTTCGCTGACCGACTACTTATTGTCACCACTGTACTTGAAAGCGCGCGCAACAGTTAGCGGAATATACTCGCAAGCAGAATGCAAGTAACTAAAGAGAGTCGATGCGTCGTATGTATGCTTATGTACACAGAATCCGCTTTACACATTTACCGCACGACACTTGTACATATATATATGTAAAGTTCGGCTTTCAAAAATATAAGTTTTAAATTTTGATGGTTTATTTTTATTAAAGTAAAAATAATAATAGTAGTATTTTTAAGGCAACACAATAACAATTTCAATTGAATTCGTCCAAATTCGTTTCAATTTCGTTTTTTCTCGACCCGCGACACATTTATATTCTTCGACCATTCTCTTTTTTCTTCACCCGTGTGACCGTCTCGTTTTTTCTTAAATTGATAATTTAGCGAAATATATACATATATATCGCACTTTAACATTTGCTTTTGGCACACTTTTCCTTTAAGTAAATTAAAGCTTTACATTACACATTTCGATGTTGGTCGACTTAAAGTTGAGTTTGCTGTTTTAATATCTACTCTGCGTGTTTGACCATCCTTTGCAACGTACAATTTAACGACTCGTCCTCGCTTCCACTTATCATGTGGGATAGATTCATCCATAATAATGACTATATCATCTAGTTTATATTTTCCAGTGAATATGGTGTTTGGGTTGAGTTAGCACATTCTAATAAGAAATGGTTGGGCGTTAAAGGTTCATCGTCCTCATAATCAAGTGGCAATTCTGTTAGTGGGCGTAAATTCAAAATATTTTCCGCTTCTATCAATGCTGAGCGTAAAGTCTGGATACGTGATGCGACATCACGAAGGGTTTTTCCAGAAGTAATTTTACAATGCGAATTAGTCGCTCCCAACATACTCCAGCGCTGGGGTTCGATGGGCAGTTGAATATCCATTCAATTTTGTGGCGTGAAGCTTTGTTTATCAACTTTTCTATGTTCAGCAAGCGGTCATAGGCAGCTTATTCCTTTTGTGTACCTACACAATTAGTTCAATTATCGCTTCTAATTACAACTGGTACTCCACAACGCTTGATAAAAATTTCGTAGAGCGACAATAAAGGCATCCGTGGAAAGGTATTCAGCGATCTCCAAGTGTGTTGCTGATATAGTTAAGCATACAGGAGACTACAGGTTGACTTCGATCAGCAATATATTTTGCACCCGCTTTAACAAAGATTTTGCATCCGGTATCCAGAATAATTGACGACACTCGTTGATTATGACGGCAGCATTCGGATGATAAAATTTGTTATGAAAATGTTGCATAACTAAATATGAGAAGCAGTGATTTCTCAGCAATAATATTGGTCGTCGTGCACTAAATGGTAGATAAGTCGCTTCATCAAGTCGCCCAGATAAACATATCAATCCATCGCTCTCCATATACGGCGTGTTGTATATACAACAAGCTTTTGAGAGAAGCAGTTTCTTTGTTAAAGTTGACACTTCATCAGCAAAGGCATCTTGTTGTACCATCTTGCACAAAATGAATTCGGCGTCTGTCAGCTCTATTGACGATAAAGGACCCTTTACCCTCTTATTGCCTTCCGGTTCACGACACATCCAGATTTTCTAAGTCCGTATTACCCAGACAACTCGGATCAGCTTTAAGTAAGATGATAATTTTGATACATCTATAAACGGTACACTCACGTGGCACTTAGCACTTTATCTGACGAGGGTATACACGAGTATATATTTAAAATTTCAAGTCTCTAGCTTCAAAAGCGGCGAAAAAAATTGGGTTCATACGGACAGATGGACGGACAGCATGATGGACATTGCACTAACCCAATATACTAGTTTCACTTCGTGAACGAGTATAAACATATCACAACATGTGATAGCTCATCTGGGTTATGAGATATGTTCATAATCTGCGTATCATTTACGGTAACATATTAAAACTAATTTGGTGACTCTAGCTCTTATAGTTTCTGAGATATGCCTATTGCTGTCCAAACTGGTCACAGCACGAATATGGGTTATGAGATATGTTCATAATCTGCGTATCATTTACGGTAACATATTAAAACTAATTTGGTGACTCTAGCTCTTATAGTTTCTGAGATATGCCTATTGCTGTCCAAACTGTTCACAGCACGAATATGGGCATTAAACTAGTTAGATAATTCGCGCAGCATATCAGCAAGGCCATTCTCAACTTTCTTGAGCCCAAGCAATTCAACGATGTGTGCCTGAAATACTTAGCGACGATTATCAAATCGTTTTTGTAGTAAGTCTAATGATATAGAATAATTAGCCTTTGATATCTCTAATTAACGAATAGTATCCAGCGCAAAATCCTTCAAACAGAACCGCAAATCCTGAAATTTTTCAATGTTTGTGAGTTCGGGGTGATTTTCGATTACGGTTGTGAACAGTGAAAAGAAATCTGCCCACTCTGTATAGCCACCAAAAAAACATCGGCAACGTTCTGGATCTGGACATAGACGCAGTAGGAAGAGGATCACTTAAAAATGTGGTGCTGGAAGGCAACGTTCTACTGCGCTTGGCGATTTCAAACCTCACCGACGTTTCCAGAGTGACTGCAAGCTCGACAAATTCCTCTCGTAAATCAATGCCAATTTCGTCATGATCCAATTCCCCCAATTTTTATTATGAGCCTCTTCAAATGTAGAGTCCATCCTATCAATCCGTTTAAGCAGCACTGACAACGTTATTTCATCCGTATTAGCAAAGGGGCGTTTGGTTAAGGTTAGATTGTAAAGCCTGCAACCACAACCACAACCACAGGATGCCACCTTTGCGCTTCAAAAAAGACACCCTGTTTGCATGCTAGGCCACCGATTCAGCAACCACCATGGCAACCGAAAATACGGAACCAAGAATATGCGCCAAAGTTCGCTGACCGACTACTTATTGTCACCACTGTACTTGAAAGCGCGCGCAACAGTTAGCGGAATATACTCGCAAGCAGAATGCAAGTAACTAAAGAGAGTCGATGCGTCTGTATGTATGCTTATGTACACAGAATCCGCTTTACACATTTACCGCACGACACTTGTACATATATATATGTAAATTTCGGCTTTCAAAAATATAAGTTTTAAATTTAGATGGTTTATTTTTATTAAAGTAAAAATAATAATAGTAGTATTTTTAAGGCAACACAATAACAATTTCAATTGAATTCGTCGAAATTCGTTTCAATTTCGTTTTTTCTCGATCCCCGATACATTTATATTCTTCGACCATTCTATTTTTTCTTTACCCGTGTGACCGTCTCGTATTTTCTTAAATTGATCATTTATCGAAATATATACATATATATCGACTTTAACATTTGCTTTTGGCACATTTATCTTTTAAGTAATTTATAATTGGAATTTTAAACGTTAAATTCTAAAACTTTTCAATATATATGAACGTTTTGTTGCTGCCGAAATTAATAATAGTTAATTAATAATTAGTTATTTTATGCAAAAGAAAAACGCAATAACGATTCACGTCGGGGTCACTAAAATGTTGGGCTTACAAGCTTTTTTTAACACTTATGGGCGAAAAGCATTTACAGTCCTCGGTAGATGACTTGTCTAAGTGGTCAGGCATTTAGGCAACTGAACAACGGGGATCCGGGTTCGAATCCCCGGCTGGATGTAGTATTTGTCTTAGCCGAGGGCCATAGCAGCCAGTGCTATTTAAAATAGGTTGATAGTTTATAAGTACAGCCTATACTTTATATAATAATAAAAATTTTGTATGTTTAAAATTTAATAAAACGAGAGTTAATTTCAATTTATGACATTAATTTAATGGTGAATTTTTTTAGCGAACATGCAAATATATGTATGCAAACGAATGATTAGCGATCAAAAAAAAAAAAATGCGGTGCGATATAGCGAAAATATAAACCAAGAGTAAGTTTGCACAGACGCTAGCATTGATGCGCTCGGTGCTTAGCATAAAGTGCAAGAGAATAAATGAGCGAGATAAGACGACAAGAATGAGCTTAATGAGAGAAGCGCTGAAGATAATTAACAGATAACAAGTTTAAGTTATGTTATGATATGCAAGCAGCGCCAATAACGCCAAAATACAACAAAAAACTATTAAATCTAAAATCAATTTTTAGCTGCTGAGCCGGACAATACCCTTATTACCCATTTTCAATGGGTTCAGGGTATGAAAATTATGAAATACGTAGCACGCGCCTTACCATATCAATCTTTAATTGAGAATGGCGTCTTCTTAAATAAAATGTTGATTCTTTTCTTCATTTTCGTATACATGTTCCAAGTTCCATCCTCCAAAAATTTGAACGATAGTTTTCGGAGAAATGTATGGAAGAAGCGGATGCCAGGCAGGGTTCAAAACCAGGAAAACACCTCTACACGAGGTAACAATTTAGGGGCGAAAGCACATTCCAGATCCAAAATTTCTGATATAAAATTTTGTTACGAAGGATATTCAATTAAATATATGATCAAGGGCCTTCGGCATTTTACGCAAAACACTCCAGCTTCTGTGTACCCAAAAATACATTTTTGCAATGTACCGAATGCCCTGGAGCTGGAATGTGCTTTCGCCCCTAGATTGTTACCTCGTGTACAGGTATTTGTTTGATATAAAATACCCTGTAAAGGAGATGAAAACAGGACATGCAAAAAGATATACGAATATCACAACACAAATCAGACATTAAACTCGGACATCAAACAAGATTACAAAAAAACAGCTCTTGCATCGCATTGCATGGAAAGCGGACATACCACTAAACTTTGAGACCACGACAATATTACAACAAGAACAACAATACACAAACATATTGTTTGCATTTTTCTTGTTTTTGCATTAAAATTACACAAATATTTACGATACAGAATAATGTAAGGCGTTTTGCTTAAGTTTAAACATTAATCAACGATTCCGCCATTAATATTGGTTGATATCTCATTTCGTTTAAAAGTTATAGCATTTTAAAACTTTTAGAATGGGCTGTGTCAAATAAGCTGTGAGCCAGTGTATACAGACATCAATTGACACACAAACATTTAGTTAAAAGCCCCACGTCGTACAGAGTGGACGTGGAAATAACTGTAAGAATATTTTTTTTTAATGTATGATTGTTTATTTTGTTAAAAAAATTATATGCAACAATTTTTGCATTGACCCATGAAGAAGTCTTTCGGAGTGTAGTCGAAATATATTGACGGAAAATTTAAAAATTGTTTTTTTGTTTTAATTAAATGTAGGCGCTTGACGTCGAGCTAGCTTACTCAAGCAGCTATTTTAAATAACATTTATAGAAAAAACAATGAAGATATTAAATAAAGAAGAAGAAAAATTCGTCTATCTTTTAAAACAAGTTTGTCAGTTGTAAAACTATCTTGATTTAACAAAGGTTTTATATTTTCTTCAGCGAAAGCTTGGGTAGCTTAGCTTAATCTCTGGAGCGATCTACACAACATTTTGACCGCAAACAAAATACAAATTTATTGTATCAAAGTGATTTCTATGAAAATTAAAATCCAAAAGATAAAATATATTAAAAATTAAAATATATTGCATAGTTTTAAATCTACAGCAAATATGGTATCGTAAGATTTATAAAATTTAATAAAAAATTTGATTTGCGAACTGTTGAAAATATCCCCATAGCAGAAACATAAAAATATGAACACAACTTATTATAGAAATTATTAATGGCCAAATATCTGGAAATCTAGAAGATGGTTTCATTATTAAAAAAGCTAATAAAGTCGATAACATCGTTATTTCTGAAATCCTTATAACTATGCTTAATAATGACATAGCTGTCTTATTCGATCTAAAATACCTGCACTTAAACGTTAAATAAAAAATAATCATTAATGCTATGGTTGGAACTAACAAATTATCCCTTTTTAAAAGCGGTATCATACTAAAAACTGATACCTGAAGAAGCCAAATCATTTCTGTCTGCCACCAGTTGAACAAGCAAATTGATGGTAATGCAAGTAATAAAATTGACTTCTCGTGGACCTGAAAAAAAGTTTTTAAAGTTTGGTTTCGGAACATAACTTGAAAAAATATATACTTGAAACGAAAACAGGAAGAATGCTGCAGCCGTATTAAATAGAGTTAATAGGAATGTATATTTACTTCGTCGCCAAAAGAGTTGCACATTAGTTGGAAGCGCTGCTAATAAGGTAGTTACCAAACAAATTAATGCCATCTCATGGTTAAAAGTATGTTTTCTGAAACAGTACATAAAAAATGAGTGTTCAATTCAAATTAATTTATATATATTTGAGCGTACTTTAATTTAAAAATAACGTTTATACTGCACCAAAAATTGGCAACTTTGTCTTCAAATACACCTCGTCCGAGAGGAAATAGGCGGTGTAGAACCTGTAAAGTTGAATCAATTGAACCCAACCAAGGGTACCATAGGAGCGCGAACACTGCCAACACAATTGTCGCTATTATTGTAAGCTCAGCTGCAAACAATCTAAAGCTGTTAAAAGATATTTTTTTAATATTGCGATAATTTGGACATTGCCCTAAACTAATAACCCTTTTTCACATAATAAATAATAAATACTTTTTTGATGTAGTTTGACGCTCTAAAGCCAAGAATTTTTTTACCCAGAACACATTAAAAATGTAAAACGCGTATAATCGTTTTATGCAAATGTATGCTTTCTTGATCAGGACGACTAGCTGAGCCGTTTTAGCCATCTCCGACTATCTTTCTTTCTATACTTGCAATCATTTTTTTAATACCCCCATCTTAAAAATATGTAAAAAGTTTAAGTAGTGCAGATCTGAAAATATCATTATGATCTGACTGACTGACTTTGAAGTTATTCAAGAATTAATTTTCCATAGTGCAGCATGCGGCGTGTGTTTGTGTGATTTTCTATAAGTATGAATGTAAGGTGGTTGAAATTTATGTAACGATAGCTCGTAGCTGGGTTGTGATCTCCTAGGGTCAGGAACTTCCGACTAAAGCACTGCTACTTGTTTTAAAATGCCATAGATATACGAATAGAGTAATCATCTTTTGGGTCCCATGCACGCCACGAATTCCAGGGAATGAGATAGCAGAGGAACTAGCCGGAAGGGGGCAGAGTGTGCAATAATCCTTTTGTAGACTAGGGCCGACAAAAGGGGTATAACTAACTAATGAGAGGCATAATCAAATAGTAATAATAAAATATCACCATAGATGGTGATTAAGTTATTAACAAATTTGGGGACTAAATATACAGCATCCAAATTTACATAAATTTTAAAATATATTCCGAGCAAATGTGTATGTATATTCAAAGCTGTTAAAATCTGTAATCAAGTACATTTTTGACGCAATCAGTGAGAATAAGCGCATAGTGCACAAATTACTCTGCTCCAAAAGACTAAAAAATATTAATATTTTTCAATGTCAGCAAAATAAACTAACAGTATATCATAAAATATATATAAATCAGTGAGGTATCACTAAAATTACAATTTAAGAAAAAGCTTTCAAACGAATACAATTGAAACCTGATTGAAAAAAATGTACTCTTCAGTGCTTCTGCAAAAAACCTGTGCAGCGCAATCTAACGATCACACGAAGTGGCTTCTTAATACCCTGACATCTAATAAAGAGAATTAATAACATCATTTTTAATGGAGTCCTTGTCCTTTGAGCTGTTCGAGACAGATATGGTAAGGCTCTGAGCTTTAAAAAGTGGCGGATGGTTTACTTGGGTCGATAATAATAATAATAATAGTCAGGTCGAGCACGATTTACTGTACACATGCTCCAGTCAATTACGGTGGTCGTAATTGACTGGAGCATGTGTACAGTAAATCGTGCTCGACCTGACTACGACATTGACGCACGGATTGCAACCAGACTGTGAGGAGAAAGAGAAGCTACCTCCTTGCATTCTTACATACATACACAAAATCACACATACACACACTCGGTTGAACGGGAAGAGCTAAGTCTAGGAGAGCACAGTCATTGAATTGATATATTCCTGCTTAGCTGGCAAAACAATTGAGTTGGAGTAAGCAACATGAATGCAGAGGTCATAAAATCATAGTTTCGCGCGGGGAGAGCGAAAATGCCAAAATAACAAGCTGAGACTATAGATGAGGCTTTCATGCCATTTTTACATTAAGTGCCGAACGCCCAACTATTTTTTTGTTTTTTTTGTATTGTATTTTGTATTGTTCTTCGTCACAAACAGAAATTTTCGTCTTATAACAGAGATTTTGGGGCTTGAATGTGGTTTTGCCACTAGACTGTTACATTGGTATTTTTTTTAAACCCTGATCCCATTGAAAATGGGTATAAGGGGTAGTAGAGCCATCGGGCCTGGAGGATGCAATCAGCCATGCAGCTGAAGGTCCTCCAGCGGAACTTGCATAAAAGCAAGCGAGTGTCGGCGTAGCTTTTTTTTTTTTTAGCTATGAAGCAAGAGCCCGCCGATGTGGCTTTAGTTCAAGAACAATGGGGCAACAAGATCTCTGGACTAAAGTCACGAAACTACAATATGCTCCACATGACGATAGTAAGTTGGACTACAAAAGCCATCCTTGTGAGGAAATGCATCTATGCTTATTTAATGAGTAATACAGCTCAGATGACCTAATGGCCGTGGCAATATAGGGCACCAGGAACGACCCCACGCTCATTGCATCCTGCTACACGGCGCACGACAGAAAAGCACCCCCCAACCAAAGAGACTTGTAGAGAAAAATCTGAAGAGGCAGCCCCTTATTGTCGGAACGGACGCCACCACACTGTATGCGGCAGTCGGACTTCAACGACAGATAATTTTTAATAATTTTCATTTGATTTTAGCTTTTTGTGAACATAAACAAACAGCTGTTCTATACAAAATCAAAACGAATCGGCAGAGAGGCCAGTCCGCTATCAGAAAGTTATCTTGGAACACAGATATTCAAAATGAAACTAGTTTCATTTCTCGGATCTAGATCCGAGGCTAATTTAATATATATATATATAATAAATATTGCAAAATATCACGTGAAGAACTTTTTTAATTTTATTTTGACATTTTAAATATAAAATTTTAATTTTATTTGTAAAATAAACCATTCGAATGTTTGTTAACGTTTTGCGGCCAGCCTCAAATCAAAGTCAGCTGTTCGCGCAAAATTTTAAACAACTCAAATGTTTGACGAAATCAAAATCCATTATGTCAACTAGTTTGAATATTCATCAAGTAATTAAAATACAGTTATGCACAAAGAAACATCTTAATTCATTTAAACTAATTATTGTCCGCATAGTCAAAAAACAATACAAAAATAAAAATGGCAGCACTGGTTACTTTTGCCACGCAAATGTATGAAGGTCTAATGTAAGAGTATGCACACTCAATAAGAAATATCTTTCAAAAACGAATTATCCTATATCAAAAGTTGCGGAAATTCCAACAACATATTAACATCTATCAAAATCGTAGCCGCCGTCTTCTTTTAAATTATGTGCATGTGTTTAAATGTGCAACTGAAATCTTTTTTTCACCAGTATCTTTTTACCTGCGTACTTAAGAACAAAAACAATTAAAAATCAAAATTAATTTAAAATACCTTTCCAACAACATATAGAAAATACCTGTATCTTCTGTGGTTTGTCAATTTTAGCCAACTTTAGCGATTCCCGACAAAATAGCGGGGTTTCTCAAGTCTCAAAATAAAAGTTTCTTGGTTCATAATAGGGAACAAGTCCACAAAGTTCCCATAAACTATCTCGCTACACGCTCTCATTTTCGGAAACACCTCAAAATTTAATTTCTGTATTAACTAACTATTAAATAACTATTGAACAAGCTATCGGATTTGATGTGTATTCGAAACAAATTTTTATATACCTGAGCGAATTTCTGAAAGTCGATTTAGCCATGTACTTTTCGACTATAGGTATAGATTTTCCTAATCCATACGCAGTACAAGTTTATCATTTTTTTTTCGATATCTTGCTCCGTTTCATTATTATCGATAAAAATCGATTTTTAAACTTGGTTTTCTTGGCATATCTCGGAGACTATAAGAACTAGAATTTAGTTTAATAAGTGCTCGTAAAAGATATGCAGATTATGAATATTTCGGATTTTGGATACGTCCCCCATATTAAAAACACGCAAATTAAATACCAGACTTTATTAAGCACTGAAAATTTCAAAACGATCATACTTTTAGTTTAGAAGTTATTCAAGAATTAATTTTCCATAGTGGCGCCAATCGCAGCCGATGTGAAAAGTGCGCTGTGAAAAGTGTGTGTATGTGTAACTTTGTGAATGTGTGTATGAATGCAAAGAGCTTTAAATGTATGTAACGACAGCTTGCCGCTGTGTTCAGGGTATCTCCTAGTCGGGCACACCCGACTAAAGCCATCTTACTTGCTTATACTCGTTCACGAAGTGAAACTAGTATATTGGGTCTGTGCAATGTCCATCATGCTGTCCGGATGAATGTAACTTTTTTCGGCGTTATTGAAGCTAGTCTTGAAACTTTGGATATAAGATTAAGATTTGTGCCACGCCACTAGGAGGCTTCCAAATCGATAATATGTCGATACACCTCAAAGCGAAAATCGATAAAAGGAGAATATTTCCCACAATTTTAAAGCTAGTCCACAAATTCGGTATGTAGATTGCTACCAAATTTGAAATGTAGATTACTGGTCATCCCATTTAAAGATCATTAAAAAATATTCTGCCCACGTGGGCGTGTCAAATATATATATATGTATATGGCTCTACTTTTTTTTTACAATTTGGAATTGATCATATATTAAATTGAATATCCTTCGTCACAGAATTGTATATCAGAAATTTTGGGGCTGGAATGTGGTTTTGCCCCTAGATTGTAACCTCGTGTAGAGGTTTTTGTTTAATATCACAAATTTTGTAGATTTCTTTTGAAAGTTTTACTTTGTCAAAGGGTGTTTAATTTTGATATTTATTAATATACTCCATTACAATGATCAAGAGTCGATCCCATATTACTTGGCTAATAAAAAACCAGAACACATAGTCCCGACCCCAAATATAAGCTAAAAGCTGCCTGACATCTGCTTCTTCCATACATTTCTCCGAAAACTATCGTTCAAATATTTTGAGGATGGAACTTGTAACCAGTATAAGAAAATGATGAAAATAATCGACATTTAAATTTTATATCGATAAGCATTTTATTTTAGAAGACGCCATTCTCAATTAAAGATTGATATGGTAAGGCGCGTGCTATAACATGTATTTTTCACAATTTTGCACTAAGAATTCATAATTTATAATTCCAACAACCGATTTTAATTAAATTTTTATTTGATTTCAACTTTTGGTATACACACACAATCAGTTGTTCCATACACAAACTAAACAAAGCGGTAGAGTGGCCAGTCCGCTATCTGAAAATTATCTGGCAACACAGATATTCAAAGTGAAATCAGATCTGAGGCTGATTTGATATAGATAATAAATATTGTAATATATACAGCAACGAAAATTTATAACTTTGACATTTCCCATATAAAATTTCAATGTTTATAAGTAAAATAAACCATTGCAATGTTTGCTTATGTTTTGCGGCAGAACGTCAAATCAAGTTCGCGACAAATTTAAAGCAGAATAGATTTTTGACTAAATCAAAATCCATTCCGTCAACTCATCTACATTTTTTTTATAGTGAATCAAAATCAGTTGACGCAGTCCGTAAATACAGCTATGCACAAAAAAAAGTTCAATTCATTTAAACTTATTATTGCCCCCATTGTCAAAAAAACAAATACAAAAAAAAAAACTGATTGGCAACACTGGTTACTCTTCCAACGCAAACGTTTGAATGTCTAATTTAAGATAATAGGATATGTACACTAAACAAGGAAACTTTTGTTCACCTGTAACTGAGTATTTAGGATTTAGGACAAAAAAGCAAAAGAACGCTTAAAAGCTCTAAAAAATAAAACTGAGTATTTAGGAACAAAAAAGCAAAAAAAAAAAACGCTTAAAAGCTCTAAAAAATACCTTTCAAACAAAATATAGAACATACCTATATCTTCTATGATTTAGAAACTGTGGGTGTCAATTTTAGCGGATATTAAGATTTTCCCGCCAAACTAGCGGGTTTTTCCAAAAGTCGTAGAACAAAAGTTGCTTGGTTCATGATAAGAAACAAGCCCAAGCCCACAAGAACGAATTATCGGATTTGAGTAAGTGAGAAACCATTCGACGCGTATCCGAAAAACACAAATTTTGAGGTGCCTGAACGAATTTCTGAAAACCCCCAACGGCGCCATCAGCTCTAAAAATTTAATGTTCTTTCCGAATCGTTTACAGCTACGTTGTGCTTCGCCCCTAGCGCAAACTGCCGTCCGCAGTGATATATAAAGAAACAATTTTTTTTTTTTGTTGCACTGGCACTATTGATGTGTGCATATCGAGTTTTTGACATAGTGGGAGCAGAACTGAACGTGGCTAACAAAGCGGTCTTCAGAGGTCATCAGCAATCTGTCGGTAAACATTTTTTGCATCTAGCATTAAAAGTGAGGGAAATAAATAGATATAATCAACCCAACCCCTTTAAACTTTTCTGACGCGGGTATATTTAAAATTTCAAGTCTCTAGCTTCTAACTCTAGCGGCGAAAAAAATTGCGTTCATACGGACAGACTGACGGACTGACGTTAATTAGAGAGAGTTAAGCTCAAAGTTAATTTAAATGTCTGACGAAAAGCGGCGCACGAAAATAGGGCAAGCACAAAAAATTCTTATGTGAAATGATAAGTATTAAAATTTTGCGTGAGCGCAATGCACAAGTAAGCTCACAAACAAGTATGTACAGTTTGTCAAACAATTGTTTGCAAAATAAAAAAACACACATAATTTCAACTTCAATGTCATATTTTGTATGAAAATTGTTTGAGCTGATTTATTGGTTTTTGCTCACAGTTTTATGAATTTTTAAGTCATTTCTTCTGCTTAACTTAGCAGATCGGCCTCCAGAATGGTTTAACTCCAACCGATTTTCATTATTTTCGTGTTTTAAGATATTATAGACTATCCTTAATCTGATGGAAAACAGTTTGGCCAACTATTTGGCAGATTCGCCTTTATAATATTTATATAAATATAAATTTATATGAATATTTAAATAAACGCAAAGTAACAGATTATAGTTGACACGCATTCCAGGCGTACTTTAATTGATTTTTTATGTTAAAAAAAACACTGCTTAAACGCTAAATCTCGACTCTTTGCAATTTACAAATCAATAGACAAATGCACAACATAACATATTTCCAAGAATTTAGTTCCGTTACTCATTTTTCGTTCCTTTGAATGTTTTTTTATACCCTGAACCCATTGAAAATGGGTAAAAAGTATAATGGTTTTCTGCAAATGTATGTAACAGACAGGACAGACCAAATAGAGTATATATATTCTTGATCAGCATCACTAGCCGAGTCGATCTAGCCGTGTCTGTCCGTCGGTCTGTATGAACGCGTCGATCTCGGAAACTATAACTATAACTATTTCAAATAATCGACAACTCACAAAGCTTTCTTAAAATCGATAAAAATCTACAACAACCTCTAATTTTTTAAGCTTATTTCGTAGATTATGAGACTAAGAGACACAACATTTGGTTCGAATGAATATTTATATATACTATAGCACTAGAAGAATCTATTGTATTAAGATCAAAATCGGTAAAATTGACAATCCAATTGGTAGAAAGTGCTGCAATAAGCGCTAGGGATTAAAGTTTAGTTTTTTAAGTTCGTGTATACCATACGCAGATTAAGGCTATTTAAAAATATCGATAACCCTCCCCGTTTTCTTATTATCGATATTTATAGGTTTTTTTTATCAGGTTTTTTGAGCATATCTCAGAAACTATAAAAGTTAGTCACCAAATTTGGTTTAATATGTGCTCGTTAAGGATACGCAGATTACAAATATTCGAATTTTGGATACCTACCCCCATTCGCTCCGCATATCAAAAAAACGTAAATCAAATACTACAGACTTGCGCTTGAGTTTGTACATAGATTTGGATGTTCACATTAAGCACTAAAAAGTTCATAACGATCATACTCTTAGTTTAGAAGTTATTCAAGAATTCATTTTCCATAGCGGGGCCAAGCATAGCCGATGTGTAAAGTGCGCAGCTTGCTGCGTGCGTTTGTGTGTGTGACTTTGTGAATGTGTGTTTAAATGGAAAGAGGTTTAAATGCATGTAATAACTTGGTTCTGGGTATCTCCTAGTCGGGAACTCCCGACTAGAGCCATCTTACTTGTTTTACAAACAATTACTGGATAGTGCATAAATATTGTAAATAATGTGCGTTGTTATAAACAATACATATGTTTATAATATAATAAAAAAAAAGTTATGAAGAGTATATTTTTTCATACAAAATCTGAAAAAATTTCAATTTTGTGAATGAAAAAATTTTTCAAACAATTGTTTGACGAACTGTGTTTTTTAATTTTTCAAACAATTGTTTCACAAACAGTTTGTGCACTAACACATCACTGATTCCACGTAAGTTAAATTAATAATTAAGAACACGATGCACAACAGATTGCACTTTGCACAGTTAAAGAAAACTTTTTAAATTAAAGTGTAAAATTCAAGATAAATGGCAGTTCAACAGCGCAAAAATAAATACAAGTTTCGGAGCACATTATTAATTAATGAAAACCGTCTTTTAGCGTTTGAAAATTCCACTTTACAGTCTATAGATGCAAAGAAAACTGTAGTAGACAAGTTTGTTTTGCGGAGAATCTAATCATGTGAGTGGGGTATAAAGTAGTGTGTATATTTATGTAATTTGTTCAACCTTAGCCCAGGCAGTGCCGGGGAATCCCTGCTAGTACATAACAAAATTAATACGATTTATATGTTATACCTTTTTTGTGATAAGGATGCACTCAGAAGGTATGTAAAGAATGGCAAAGCGTGGTATAATTCCATTTGTTTGTAATTTAATGCCAATGTAAAGGCGAAAGCGGCAAAATGATATTTGTTACACAAAACTGCAGCTATAGCTACATATGCCAATCCAAGCGATATGTTGTTGTACTGGAAGTGCCCATTGTCGACAAGAACTTGCCCGGGATAAATCGCAAAAAGAACAAACAATTGTCCTTTCAGATTTTTTTTAAATGTGCGATCCATACAAACGGATAAAACCAATATCGCAGGCAAATAAACTAACGCATCTGCTGTTAAAACTGTAAGGCGCATAAAGCTCTTGTGCTCCTTTGTTTCTATACCCCTACTGGTGTATAATGCAACATAGCTATTATTAAATCTTTTAGCTACTCGACCAATTAGGTAACTGTGATATGCTGTTAGAGGCGGATAATCTAAGCCCCAATATTGCAAATCATTATGTGTACCATTGGTATACCACTGCTTTACATGTAAATTTACTGTCACTTCTTGCCAGTGCCGCTGGGCTTCATAATCACCAAACATCGGCGATGAGTTAAATCCAGAGTAGGAATTCATTGAAATAATAGATCTTAAAGCCAATGCAACAAATGTCGTTGCTACCAACTCCGAAGACATTTTGTCAAAAATAATATTTTTTGGCATAGAGAATCTCTATCTTTCTAATAGAGATGGGCCATGTGAGTTAAAGTTGATATCGATCAATACCTATGACTGAAAAATATCGTGTCAGAAACTAATAATGTGATTAATACCCAATTACACTGGGCCTAACATATCTTTCATTTACTGCAAAAGTCTACTGTCGGTAACTTGTGAGTGGCAATATTGGCACTTACATTTAATATAACAGCTGATCGGTTTGTTCTGATATACATTGGCAAAATAATTACGATAAAACGAGTTCTGTTGTGTAACAAGCTTTTATTGGTGGTCACCTTACATATATATTGCGCAAAATACTTGAATGGGAGGAATAGTTCTATGAGCTTATTGCTGAATATAAAGACTTAGCCACTTAAAAGCATTGTGCGTGAATACAACTTGCAACTTTATTTTAAAATTGCCGCTTACCTTCGTTTTTATATCAACTGTTTTTGGTACAGCACTTTCAAATTTTGCATATCATCGATATTTTTTAAATTAACGCAAATAACACGAATTACAAAAAAAAATTTGCGTATGTCAAATATATGAGATATGCTGTTGTAAAACGTACATGCTAATGGGAAAACGCACCATATTTCACATATTTTACATTCTTAACATATGCAAAATATTTAAGAAATGTTGATAGTGGGATTGGTCTACAAAAGGTCAAGCCAATCAGTTCCGAAATTTAATTCAATTTGACTTTGCCGAAGCGGAATTAACAATAATTCCAAGTTTTGTTAAACGGGAATAACTTCCGTTTATTAGAAGTATGTATCTAAGCCGATCAAATTTAAAATTTTAGCTGGGTTACACATTTCATGATTTATAATGTATGTGTTGCATTGTGATTTCCGCTTATCGATAGTGGCAGTCGAAATGGTTTGCAGAGTTGCCACATTTGAACTGAGAGCGAGCCGGGAAAGAGCGAAGTGAGCGGCATGTGCTGGTATATGTGAAATGCGGTAAGATGGGGGTTTGGCTGCTATATATATTGTTATTATTAAATAAATATATTATTATATTATATATTAATGGTATGTATTTATTATAAGGAACAAATAAGCAATTTATAACGGAATCTTAGGGAATTTTAAGCTAATAACCCAATTAAAATGTTGAATTGGAATTTGGACGGGAGGGAAAATTTACTGCCGTTCGGATAAATGCTATTGAAAGGCGAACAACATCTGGGTGAAGCGGAATAAGACTATATTCACGCCATGCGACTACTAGCGTCTCGTTTGCAGATGTAAATGTAAATAAAAAGAGAGGCATACGGCATCTCAGGACATCTACACAGCAACTACAAAATAACAGAAACTGCAAAATGAACAACAACAACAAAAGCGGAAATGACTGTCAAGTGGATGAGCTTTCGATGTTTTTACCTTGCGCCGCCACCCTGCCTGTGGTCCAATTCTGGAACGGCTGCGGCTGGCCTAATCCGTGACTCGGGTCACGTGTCCTCCCTTTACTTTTACTTAGCAACACATCGTTTTAAGCATTCTTGTTATGTAATATATGTATTTAGACAACTTTGCATTATGCTAGTTTCAAACTTAACTGCTTATATGCATATGCTTATATGAGTATATTAATAATAATATATAACCTTTAATAAATTATGAAAAAAATGTTATTCCAACAACGAACCGCTTAAAATCTTTTTTTGGTTAAAAATCATGAGATGGTTGGATATATGTATGACCTGTATGTTAATACCGTGGGTATACTATTACTCATGCTTTTGGCATTAACCATTTTAAATATATATAGCTCTTTTTACACCCTGAAGTGAAAATGGGTAAAAAGGGTATAATGGTTTTGTGCAAATGTATGTAACAGGCAGAAGGAAGCATCTCCGACCCCATAAAGTATATATATTCTTGATCAGGACGACGACCCGAGTCTATTTAGCCATGTCCGTCTGTATGAACGCAGCAATTTCGGAAACTACAAAAGCTAGAAACCTAAACTAAACGACTAAACGACATACTCCTAATCCATACGCAGTACATGTGTATCATTTTTTTGTTGTTGAAATCTTTCTATTTTCGATAAAGTATTTTAAGAATTGGTTTTCTTGGCATATCTCAGAGACTATAAGATCTAGAGCCATCAAATTAGATTTAATATGTGGTCGTAAAAAATACGCAGATTATGAGCATTTCGGATTTTGGATACCTCCCCCATTCGCCCCCTATATCAAACGCAAATTAAATACTACTGACTTGCGCTTTGGTACATAGATTTGGATGCTCTCATTAAGCACTAAACATTTTATAACGATCATATTCTTAGAAATTATTCAGGAATTCATTTTCCATAGTGGGGCCAAGCGCAGCCGATTTGTAAATTGCGCAGATTGCTGCATGGTTTTGTGTGTGTTACTTTGTGAATGCGTGTATGAATGCAAAGAGCTTTAAATGTATATATTGACAGCTCTCCGCTGGGTTCAGGGTATATCCTAGCACCCGACTAGAGTCATCTTACTTGTTTTTGTATATTTATACTAATATATATATATTGACGGTTGCAGTATTAATCGTAAGATATGGTCACACTAAATGTATTCGTTTTTAAGAGATTTGAGCATAAGAAGAAGGTCTGGGCACTCTTGATGGATTTTTGGATGCTGAAATATAACGCTAAAAGAGGATAATTGAAACTAATTGTTAAGAAGCTGAAAAAAGTGCAATAAACAAAAAAGAAGCATGTTTACATATCAGGTATGGGGCTTGCCCAAATTGAGCTACAACGACATATTAAAGTTGACGAGATCCGAGCTTACTAAATTGCGCCGATGCGTCAATTCACCAATTGCTTGTTGCTGCAAAGAATGCCATGTGGTCAGAGGCTGACGTTGGTGGAGATGATGAAATCCACAGCGAGGAGGATCAGCAAGAAGATCAGGGTGCATTGCGATGACGACGAAGTTTGCCGTGAGGACGATCAGCAAGAATGGCCGAGCACACTGCAGCAAACAATTTTATGCCACACACCGACCCATGGCAATAACAAATTGTATTTGCTTCAACAAAGAGGCTCGCGAGTTGGGTCAGGAGACTGAGTTTTACCTTACACGTCAAAAACTCGCCAAACTTAACTGACCGTTGCAGAGATTGAGCAAAAGACCGAAATGTTGAATCGCGACTATCATGTGGAGTTCAGGGTCTTTGAGGCAATCATGCCTGGCTTTTCTGGAGATGACCATTTTTCCGTTCAGGTTTGGATCCGTGAGTTGGAGAAAGCAGCCCTGGTGTATGGACTGAATGGTAAACAATGGTTGTCTCTCGATATCCAGCAGCTGCGTGGATCCGCCAAGGAGTACATGATGTACGAAAAGGTGCCTACCGGGATAGAATTCAGCGCCCTGTTATCTAAAGTGTTTGGCTGCAAAATGTCCAATTATGAAATAGCTAAACAGCTGCAAAAACGTTCAATAGGCAAAGACGAGTCTCTAAAACAGTATTTCATCACAATGCGCAATATTGCCCAGCAAAGCAATTTCGAAGAAGTAGACGTGGTAAAATACATCGTCGATGGACTGGAGGACCCAAGTGGGTGCGCCATTATACTTCATTATACTATTGCGTTGCGCTGGACGAGTTGCGCGAAAAATTAATGTGATTCCAATCGCAACGCCCGGAAACCAAACATAAGCCGCCCTTGCGCCGCACTGCCGCGCCTATTTCTAAAGAAGTCCGATGCTACAATTGCCGTCTAATGCACACTGCTAGAGACTGCAAGAAGCCGAAGAGACGAGACTAAGGATGCTTTAATTGTTTCGAAGTGGGCGCCAATATCGTCTGTGCCCTAAACGTACAGTGGGCGTGACCATCGAGGACGGTACAGAAACCACCGAGGATAAGTCATTTATTCAGTTAGTAAGTTTGAGAATAGTTAGTACAGCAGGATGCTCTGATGTTAATAATAATTAATAATAATAATTTCGCGTTACTAGATACCGGATGCTCAATAAGTTTCGTGGGAAAATCTTTGGGACCCCAATTTGCCATTCATTTTCACGGTATTGGCGTAAGTTCCATACCAAAGTATGAAAATATTCTATGCTTAATTTTGGTTCCAAGAAAAATATTATGAAATAGATGTTCATGTTATTCCCGATTTAATTTTACCTACTGCACTACTTCTTGTCAGAGAGGCTCTTAAAGTACTTAATATTAAACTTGTAGTGAGAAGAACTCGAAATGAATGTTGAATGTTTATAAATTTATCTGAGCGTCATTGCTAAGTAAGATACCGAATGAAAATACTTTTTTAGATAACAATAGTGTTAACCTTGTAAGATCAAATGCATATATGGCTAAGGATGAACTGCACCTGAGTTGGCTAACGCAATTACAAAATGTGTGCGCTGCGGTTATGAGCACAAGTAGTATAAGCGCAGTAATGACTGTAGTCAGCCTTTTTAGTCTGCTAGCCAACTTATGTGACCGATTTGTAGAAAACAATCTTGAGATCAATAGTAAGAAAAGTGTATTCCTACAGAGGCACATTAATTAATTACTTGGGATATAGCGTTTGTCCGAACGGTATTCTACCGAACGAAATGCTTATAAAAGCCATTTAAGAATAACCTGAGCCGCTTAGCTGCAAGGCTCTAAAGTCATGCGTGTGTTTGTTTTCTTACTTTCGTAAATTTGTGCCTTCGGTTTCACGCATTGCTAAGCCGTTAACGGATTTACTTAAGTATAGGGGACCATTTCCTATGAAAAAACTTGACAATGAAGCTTTCATGGCATTAAAACTAGCGTTGTCAAGTCCACCTGTCTGGTCTTTGTTCAGACCGCATTCAGAAACCGAGTTACATACCGACGCCATCTCTCACGGATTTGGAGCTGGGTTATTGCAGCGTCAAACTTATGGAAAACTGCACCTGGGTTTCTTCTATTCTCGTAAAGCAACCGGTTCTGAATCGCGTTACTACAGCTTTCGTATAGTGACGGATTGCAACTCGTTAGTTCAGACGTTAAGTAAAAAATCGACAAGTCCCCGTATCGCCCGTGGTCCTTAGAATTAGAGGGTTATCATTTCTATATAGCTCATAGACCTGGATCTAGCATGGCACATGTTAATGCCCTGAGTCGACAAACAGAGCTATTGCAACCGGCTGTCGATGTTTGCGACCCGTGTGTTGTCTCTACAGAATTAAATTAGTAAGCCCTTAGAATTCTTAGATACCGTAGCCTTGAGTGCTTCCAATAACCCGTCAATTCGGTGTAGGACACTATCGCCATTGCGTCCGTGTGCTTTTGGAGAATCGAATAAGCCGTTAGATCTAAATAAGTTGAGTAACGAACACTTGATCGTTGTAGTTAGTGCTACACCGAACGGTATTGATTTACTCCTACAAACCGAGCAAATTAAAGATCCTGAGATAGTAAAGCTCCGAGATAAGTTGGGAAAAGAAACTGTTGATTATTTCGAGCTGATAGATGAAATCGTGTAGGCGCAATGCTAACGATCAATTGAGTTTGTACGCACATGTTCTTATGCAAAATCAAATAATACGACCTAACCACGAAAAAGTAGGTCACCTTGGAGTAGATAAATGTGTCGACAACCTAAAAACCAAATACTGGTAACCTTCCATGAAGAGTAAAGTCGAGTCTTTTAACCGAAACTGTTTACCGTGTATTCTGCCACTGTCCCGAAGAGTGTTCATAATAGAACACTACACAGTATACCGAAAGCTCCTATTCCATTCGATACAATCCAGACGTTGTTAATTGGCGTTGTTCGGCTCAGCAGCTAAAAATTGATTTTAAAAGTAGTAATTTGTTTTGTATCTTTCCCTGCGAGGCAAGCAAAGTCACTCTGTCGGATTTGGCGCTTCTCGCATATCATAACATAACTCAAACTTATAATCTGTTAATTATCTAGCGCTTCTCACATTAAGCTCATTGTTGCCTTCTTATCTAGCTCATTTATTCTCTTTCAGTTTATGCTAAGCAGCTGGCGCATCAATGCTAACGCCGCTGCAAATTTATTCTCAGCTGATACCTTCGCTATATCGTATCGCATTTTTTGATCGCTAATCGCTCGCATACATTTATTTCCATAAATTAATGTGATAAATTGAAACTCTCGTTTTTTTATTGACTTTGTAACACACAAAATACGTCCCGCTTTAAGTGCTAACAAAAAAGCTTGTTAGCCCAACAGGGGCCTTTACCGGGTGTTAATTCGAAGCGAAAATACTTGTTGGTTGTTATTGACGCCATCACAAAGCATGTCGAGCTGTTTCAGGTCAATTCCCCTAGTACTCGTGAGGTGAACGCTTCGCTTACCAAATACTTTGAGTATTATAGTCGACCGCGCAGAATAATATCTGATCGAGGGATCAGTATTCCCAGGGGTGGGTAACCTACTAGACGGTACAAAATTCCAAAGCAATTCGACCAACACAACACTACTTACATACACACAAATGATCGGACGAGTTGGCAGGCTCGGTGTTATCGGCCACAACGTACCCGCCCTTCCTGTGACGGCTATTTAAATTTGAGCCCCATTGCCCTTACATTAGAGCTGACGGCCGACTTATTCCATGGCCTCGGTGATTCTCCCTCCCTCACGCTTACTCACACATAATTTTTGTTTCGCTCACAAATAAAATATATTAAATAAATATTTCTTTTGACTTATGTAAGATGAACAGATTGGCCGCTAGATGGCAGTGCTTAATGTTTGGCGGGCGTTTAAAATCTATTCGTATAGATTTAAGGATCGAGCCGGGGCGAAATTATGCCAAATATGAATTGAGAGAAAGCGTAGATTTATGCCACTGTAAATAGGGCACGGCACAGATAAGCTGTCGCTTAATACTCCATCAATCCCTGTCCTACCCTATCGGAGCTCCAATAAAAGTAAAAAGTGGTGGGGGTCGGTTTATATATGACAGCTACTTTGTCTCGCACCGATGGCCAGAATGTGATATATATATATATATATATATATATATAGATATAAGAGAATGTAGGCAAAATCCGAATGCCGGTTTTAACAATGTAAATGATATGAATAATTGAATAAGTAAATTAATAAATAGATCCATAAATATATATATAAATAAATACGCGATATATAAGGGAATAAATATGCAACAAGTAATTAAACAAATTGGCCCAATTGGTCGCAGAAAAAAAATCTTTTGGATGTGCCACTGTTATGGCCACAAGTGTATACGCATATGCGATTTATATAACCGAGAATACTGCGATATGGGTGGCTGATCTTCGGCTTCCATAGCGACGGGGGCCGCCGGCTTTTGCTGAAACACACTCACTCAGTTTGTAGGTTTGGAAGGACGCCGCGATATAAGATGATGGTGGCACCAAACAAAATTAGCGTATGACGGCAGGCTGTGTGTATATATCAGTTCCAAGAAAATATTGAGCCTCAGCAGGGTGGGGAATAGGGCCACAAAATTAAATTTTGCAGCGTGACCAGTTGTTGGCCACCTGTTGGAAACAAATACCAAATTAAAACACATTCGGACATTTTCACTTGCACACTTACGCCGAATTTTAACATCGATAGTTATATGGGTTCTGTGCGCCTATGCATAACCAAGAATTCGAATTTTTATCCTACCATTTCCCTTCGTCGCAGTCCCGCCAAGAAAACGTGTTGTCGCCTCTTTCTTTGTTTCTGCCTGTCATCTCCTCGGCAGTCCCCACCGGCTGCCTCTCTGGTCACTCTGAATTTGGCCCCGTCAACTCACGCTTATTGTGATGCGATGAACGGGGCTGCTCCCCTCCCCTTGCAACACCATACGGAAATTTGGAGATATGCGCCGCCATGAACGCTTAAAATTTCCGTGCGCATTTGTTGACTCCGTTCACCTTAACGGAACGCCCAATGTAGGCCACACCCATCTGACCTCCTTTCTAAACCCTCAGATCCTTCGCATGGACAACACCCAACGATATTTCCGCTCCATCTTCCACCTCATAGGCATTGTTTCCGACGGCTGGGACGACCCGACATTTGCGAAACTTCCTGGCAAATTTGGCACTGAAAGCTTTGCTGAAGTCACTCAGTACGAAGTTTCGCCTGTACACTTCTTGGCCTGGCACCGCGTGAAATTTGCGCGCACGCTTGTCGTACTGCTGTCGACTGCCCTCGAATGCTTTGTGTAGGTGTTCTTTTACCTGTTCCTGCACTAGCCGGATTTTATCCTGCATCCCCAAGTCTGAGATCGAGTGTTCGCCCAGGGACCGTAACTTCCGTGCTAGTTTGTAGCTGGCCCCATTGAGGTACATATGCTGGCCAAAGACTGCAAAAAACGGTGTAACCCCAGTTGCAGAGTGGACGGCATTGCGGATCGCTACCTCGATTTCGGGCAGAAATGCATCCCACTCCCGATGGTCTTGTTCCAAATATGAACGGATCGCCGTCAACACTGTGCGATTGAAGCGCTCAGCTGCATTGCTCTGGGCAGCATAGATGACGTTTTTCATGTGAGAGATTCCAAAGGCGTCGATCATATTCTCGAACTTCTTTGACACGAACTGTCGGCCGTTGTCTGAGTGGATCGTCTCAGTGACACCGAATTTGAAAAAGATCTCGTGCACCAGAAATTCGTCTACGTTGTCTGCCGTGGCATTTTTCATGGCCTTCAGAAACGTAAATTTCAAAAAATGATCGACGACTACGAATATCCAGGCGTGACCCCTCTCGACCAATATATAAATCAATATATATTTTCTGGAAGGGCCGTTCCGTCTTCACCTCATGCCATATGGAAACTTGCATCCGATGCTTCGGCGCTTTCGTCTCCTTGCATACCTCGCCTCTGCTGACATATTCTCGCACATGAGCTGCCATGTTGGGCCAGTGGAATTGCCTCTCCAAAATCTCTCGATACTCATCTGACTCAAACGCTATTGTCTGTATCCTCACCAACTGCTCTAAATCTAGAGACAACTCGGCGTCACTGCGTGAAAAAGTTTCAGCGACAATATTGTCCGCCCCTTTCCTGTGCTCGATCTGGAAGTCGAAGTGCTGCAGGCGTAGAGACCACCTAGCTAAGTGACCGTTCAAATCTCGCAATGACATGAGCCATTTGAGGCTGGCGTGATCGGTGATTACCGTGAATGGCATCATTTCGATGTACGGCCTGAACTTTTGGACAGCCAATACCGCGGCAAGAGATTGTTTCTCCGTCACCGAGTAATTCCCCTGGTGTTTATACATCTTGGCGGAGAAGAACGCTATTGGCCTTTCATTGCCCTCGGCATCGATTTGGAATAGTACCGCCCCAACTCCGAAATGAGATGCACCGCACTGCACATAAAATCTACGCGAGAAGTCAGCGTGAACCAATACTGGAGCGGATGTAAGCGCCCCTTTTAATTCACGCACGGCTTTCGCTGCTTCAGGACTCAGATGGAATATTCCTCTCGGACTCCCTTTCAATACCTCCGAAAGCGGTGCTGCTTTTTCCGCAAAGTTTCTGATGAACTGGCGTTACCATCCCACGATTCCCAGACAACTGCGCAGTTCCTTGACGGATCGAGGTTCCGGGATTGGCCGAATTGCTGCTACGCGGTCAGGGTCGGTTCGTAAGGTCCCTTCACCCACTACATATCCGAGATACTTGAGACTCTTAAAGCAGAACTTGAATTTTTTTAACCCGACCGTCAAGTTTGCCTCCCGCAGACTTTGTGTCACCAGACTTAAGTATTTTAAGTGCGTCTCAAAGTCCGGAGCGATAATCAAAAGATCGTCCAGATAAACGAACACGTTTGACCTGAGCTGCGTGGGGATTACCTTGTCCATCATGACAAATTGATAGAGCGGGCACCCTGACACAGTAAAGGCCGTGAAAGCTTTGCTGCCTTTCTCCAACTCAATCTGCCAGAATGCGAACTGGAAATATAAAAAGTCTGATCGATCCGCAAAAGTATACCCTCGAAGCATGGAAGTGGATAGGCGTCTTTGACAGTAACAGCGTTGAGCTTGCGCGCATCTAAGCAGAAACGATTTTTATCCGGCCTTCGCACAATCGTAGTGCGGTTACTCCACGGACTATCACTGATTTCGATGAGTCCCAATGCCAACAACTTGTCTACCTCGCCCCATACAACTTCCTGCATCGCCGGAGATAGCGGATAATGGCGGTCTTTCAGCGGTGTCGTCCCTTCGATCAGCTTTATCCTATGCGTTTCCACAGACGTCTTCCCCAGTCCTACCTTCTCAAAAGCTAAAAACCATTTCTTTACTGATTTCACCCGACTTTTCTCTTCGCTTCCCAGGTCCCAAGCTTCCGCCTCTAATGCCTGATCTTTTTCCTACACGTAATGCTCTATTTCCTCAACTACGTTCGGTTCCACTACGATCGACTTTCTAGAAGCGTTTGGTTTGTCTGACCCTACAACGTCAGGGGCTAATCCGAAGACACGCCAGAAATTGATTCAAAGATATGCCTGCATTAGCCATCGATGCTGACCTCCGCAAATACTCTCGAATCGAGTTTCTCTCCTCTTTTGACGGACTCAACCACTTTTTTTCTCACCGAGCGTGGTCTTGTGAATCGGTCGCGTGCCTTTTTCACTTTTCGAGTGACTAATCGCATCCCGTCAAGCTGCCGTGCCTCAAAAATCCTATTCCTAGCTAACCTATATGCCCTTATCCTTTCTTCGTAGGGTAGGTGCCTTAAATTTTTATTTTGCATGCTGATAATGATACTGTTTTTGCTTTCGCGCTTATCTTCCACTACTTCGCGGGACCCATTCGTGATCGCGCCGCTTCCACTCTGGTCACGCCCACTATGCCGTTTCCCATGCACTCTGGACATTTCGGTGCGAAGGTATCCGACTTCCCACAGCGATAGCAAAATATCCAACGCTGATCGTTTAGGCAATCCCTTCAATCGTGTCCCTGCTGGCCACAGTTTCAGCACCCCGGTCTCAGGCTTGGTGACTTAATTTTTATCTCTTCGACCTCCGGCTCGGTCCTCGGCTCAAAAGACACTTCCCATTTGCCACCTTTGACCCAAGGCGGATCTGAGGGTGGTCTGGGAGTTGGTCGCTTGTGGTTTCCGTCTCTGCGATCTTCCTCTCCAGTTGTCGCCTGTATAAATTCTTTGGCTCTCCTGTTTTCACGTAGCCTACTGTCCGGCCCTCGATTACGCCAATCCCACCCTTGTCCTCCACTCAGTCCCCTCGAGGTATTTGACCTCTCTGGCTTCGGCGGTGGCCTGGTGTGGCGCTAGGGTGTCTTTTCGGGACAGCTTCCTAATGCGTCGTGCCTGACGGTCTCAGTAGTAAGCTGGCTGAGACTCCCAGAAGTGGGTCTGGGGGAGTGGGTCTGGCCAAATCATTGATGGCCTTTATCACCTCACCTCAGCTAGCTTAGTATTCCCAGAGGTGGGTAAACTCCTAGGCGGTTAAAAAAAAATTCTAAACAACTCGACCAACACAACACTACATACGAACACAACATACATACACACAAATGCTCGGACGAGTTGGCCGGTGTTATCGGCCACAACGTACCCGACCTTCCTGCGACGGCAATTTAAATTTGAACCCCATTGCCCTTACATTAGAACCGACGGCCGACTTATTCCATGGCCTCGGTGAGTTTCCCTCCCTCACGTTTACTCAACCATCATTTTTGTTTCGCTCACAGATAAAATTTAATAAATAAACATTTCTTTTGACTTTTGTTAGATGAACAGTTTGGCCGCTAGATGGCAGTGCCTAATGTTTGGCGGGCTTTTAAAATCTATTCGCATAGATTTAAGGATCGAGCCGGGGCGAAATTTTGCCAAATATGAATTGAGAGAAAGCGTAGATTTATGCCACTCTAAATAGGGCACGGCACAGATATACTCTCGCTTAATGTTCCCTCAATCCCTGTCCTACCCAATCGGAGTTCCAATAAAAGTAAAAAGAGGTGGGGTCGGTTAATATATGACAGCTACTTCTGTCTCTCACCGGTGGCCAGAATGTGATATATATATATATAAATTAAGAGGTTGCTGTCCCGCGCTGTTGAAGGATGCCTAAAATCGCGTGTTAGCTTGGGTGTGGTCCAGCGCAGTCGGTCGCTGTCCAGGGTATCTCGCAGTCAATATGCGAGGAGATTGTAACAAGTCTTCTTACGTTGATTATGTTGGGAGCTTCACTTCGCTCTCTTATCGCTGGCCTTGTGGCTCAGTGATTGTATCAATAATAAGAAAGTATGTTATAACGGCAAAGCCGGAGCAAGTATATTTATTGAAAGTCAAATACTAACTAAACTGATTTTAAGCATTGAATTGGATTTGTACCTAAAGGTTGGGCGCATAAGTCTCAGCTGCTATATCCGGCAAGCCGAATCAGCATACGCCAACACAGTCGCTTGCGACATAGGCAAGTGTCGGGTTACCGCTGCTGGCCGCAGTGGCCTGGCACTAAACTCATGCGTCAACAGAATGTCGCAGTGCTGCAGGCGTAGAGACCACCTAGCTAAGTGACCGTTCAAATCTCGCAATGACATGAGCCATTTGAGGCTGGCGTGATCGGTGATTACCGTGAATGGCATCATTTCGATGTACGGCCTGAACTTTTGGACAGCCAATACCGCGGCAAGAGATTGTTTTTCCGTCACCGAGAAATTCCCCTGGTGTTTATACATCTTGGCGGAGAAGAACGCTATTGGCCTTTCATTGCCCTCGGCATCGATTTGGAATAGTACCGCCCCAACTCCGAAATGAGATGCACCGCACTGCACATAAAATCTACGCGAGAAGTCAGCGTGAACCAATACTGGAGCGGATGTAAGCGCCCCTTTTAATTCACGCACGGCTTTCGCTGCTTCAGGACTCAGATGGAATATTCCTCTCGGACTCCCTTTCAATACCTCCGAAAGTGGTGCTGCTTTTTCCGCAAAGTTTCTGATGAACTGGCGTTACCATCCCACGATTCCCAGACAACTGCGCAGTTCCTTGACGGATCGAGGTTCCGGGATTGGCCGAATTGCTGCTACGCGGTCAGGGTCGGTTCGTAAGGTCCCTTCACCCACTACATATCCGAGATACTTGAGACTCTTAAAGCAGAACTTGAATTTTTTTAGCCCGACCGTCAAGTTTGCCTCCCGCAGACTTTGTGTCACCAGACTTAAGTATTTTAAGTGCGTCTCAAAGTCCGGAGCGATAATCAAAAGATCGTCCAGATAAACAAACACGTTTGACCTGAGCTGCGTGGGGATTACCTTGTCCATCATGACAAATTGATAGAGCGGGCACCCTGACACAGTAAAGGCCGTGAAGGCTTTGCTGCCTTTCTCCAACTCAATCTGCCAGAATGCGAACTGGAAATATAAAAAGTCTGATCGATCCGCAAAAGTATACCCTCGAAGCATGGAAGTGGATAGGCGTCTTTGACAGTAACAGCGTTGAGCTTGCGCGCATCTAAGCAGAAACGATTTGTATCCGGCCTTCGCACAATTGTAGTGCGGTTACTCCACGGACTATCACTGATTTCGATGAGTCCCAATGCCAACAACTTGTCTACCTCGCCCCATACAACTTCCTGCATCGCCGGAGATAGCGGATAATGGCGGTCTTTCAGCGGTGTCGTCCCTTCGATCAGCTTTACCCTATGCGTTTCCACAGACGTCTTCCCCAGTCCTACCTTCTCAAAAGCTAAAAACCATTTCTTTACTGATTTCACCCGACTTTTCTCTTCGCTTCCCAGGTTCCAAGCTTCCGCCTCTAATGCCTGATCTTTTTCCTACACGTAATGCTCTATTTCCTCAACTACGTTCGGTTCCACTACGATCGACTTTCTAGAAGCGTTTGGTTTGTCTGACCCTACAACGTCAGGGGCTAATCCGAAGACACGCCAGAAATTGATTCAAAGATATGCTTGCATTAGCCATCGATGCTGACCTCCGCAAATACTCTCGAATCGAGTTTCTCTCCTCTTTTGACGGACTCAACCACTTTTTTTCTCACCGAGCGTGGTCTTGTGAATCGGTCGCGTGCCTTTTTCACTTTTCGAGTGACTAATCGCATCCCGTCAAGCTGCCGTGCCTCAAAAATCCTATTCCTAGCTAACCTATATGCCCTTATCCTTTCTTCGTAGGGTAGGTGCCTTAAATTTTTATTTTGCATGCTGATAATGATACTGTTTTTGCTTTCGCGCTTATCTTCCACTACTTCGCGGGACCCATTCGTGATCGCGCCGCTTCCACTCTGGTCACGCCCACTATGCCGTTTCCCCTGCACTCTGGACATTTCGGTGCGAAGGTATCCGACTTCCCACAGCGATAGCAAAATATCCAACGCTGATCGTTTAGGCAATCCCTCCAATCGTGTCCCTGCTGGCCACAGTTTCAGCACCCCGGTCTCAGGCTTGGTGACTTAATTTTTATCTCTTCGACTTCCGGCTCGGTCCTCGGCTCAAGAGACACTTCCCATTTGTCACCTTTGACCCAAGGCGGATCTGAGGGTGGTCTGGGAGTTGGTCGCTTATGGCTTCCGTCTCTGCGATCTTCCTCTCCAGTTGTCGCCTGTATAAATTCTTTGGCTCTCCTGTTTTCACGTAGCCTACTGTCCGGCCCTCGATTACGCCAATCCCACCCTTGTCCTCCACTCAGTCCCCTCGAGGTATTTGACCTCTCTGGCTTCGGCGGTGGCCTGGTGTGGCGCTAGGGTGTCTTTTCGGGACAGCTTCCTAATGCGTCGTGCCTGACGGTCTCAGTAGTAAGCTGGCTGAGACTCCCAGAAGTGGGTCTGGGGGAGTGGGTCTGGCCAAATCATTGATGGCCTTTATCACCTCACCTCAGCTAGCTTAGTATTCCCAGAGGTGGGTAAACTCCTAGGCGGTTAAAAAAAAATTCTAAACAACTCGCCCAACACAACACTACATACGAACACAACATACATACACACAAATGCTCGGACGAGTTGGCCGGTGTTATCGGCCACAACGTACCCGACCTTCCTGCGACGGCAATTTAAATTTGAACCCCATTGCCCTTACATTAGAACTGACGGCCGACTTATTCCATGGCCTCGGTGAGTTTCCCTCCCTCACGTTTACTCAACCATCATTTTTGTTTCGCTCACAGATAAAATTTAATAAATAAACATTTCTTTTGACTTATGTTAGATGAACAGTTTGGCCGCTAGATGGCAGTGCTTAATGTTTGGCGGGCGTTTAAAATCTATTCGCATAGATTTAAGGATCGAGCCGGGGCGAAATTTTGCCAAATATGAATTGAGAGAAAGCGTAGATTTATGCCACTCTAAATAGGGCACGGCACAGATATACTGTCGCTTAATGTTCCCTCAATCCCTGTCCTACCCAATCGGAGCTCCAATAAAAGTAAAAAGAGGTGGGGTCGGTTAATATATGACAGCTACTTCTGTCTCTCACCGGTGGCCAGAATGTGATATATATATATAAATTAAGAGGTTGCTGTCCCGCGCTGTTGAAGGATGCCTAAAAACGCGTGTTAGCTTGGGTGTGGTCCAGCGCAGTCGGTCGCTGTCCAGGGTATCTCGCAGTCAATATGCGAGGAGATTGTAACAAGTCTTCTTACGTTGATTATGTTGGGAGCTTCACTTCGCTCTCTTATCGCTGGCCTTGTGGCTCAGTGATTGTATCAATAATAAGAAAGTATGTTATAACGGCAAAGCCGGAGCAAGTATATTTATTGAAAGGCAAATACTAACTAAACTGATTTTAAGCATTGAATTGGATTTGAACCTAAAGGTTGGGCGCATAAGTCTCAGCTGCTATATCCGGCAAGCCGAATCAGCATACGCCAACACAGTCGCTTGCGACATAGGCAAGTGTCGGGTTACCGCTGCTGGCCGCAGTGGCCTGACACTAAACTCATGCGTCAACAGAATGTCGCAATGTAAGCAAAGTGCACTGCAACATTCTTGCGTTCTTATAAACAAAAGTGTGTTCTTATGACTTAAATATGAAGTGCAATTCTTATGTGTTAACTACTCCCCCCTCAAGCTTCAGACCGTCCTCGGTCATTTTATAGCTGTTAATGGCCTTCTGTACCTCCTTTGATGCTTGTCTTCTCTTTACAATCTGCCAAACGATGATAAAGCCAATGCCAACGACACTGAGGATGATGCCTGTTGCAACCCAAATCTTATGTGACCCGGCGGCCTTCACTTCGCAGATTGTGGTTGTTCATCTTCTGGAGTTGGGGCATGCTTAGCACTGGATCGTGGCTGATGATGCTAAGTAGAGGCGACGCTGCCACGGCAAAGGGCTGTGCTGCCGGCGTGCAGTGCTCGTGCGCAGGTGTTTTGCGTTGCCAATTTACAGACGGCGGCGTAGGTCGTCGTTACGCATTCATTGACCGCTAGAATGTCATCGTCGCTTTCGGCTATGGTATCATCTTGTAGATGTAGTGTGACGTGTTGGTGTGCCACCGGGAAGATAGTGATTTTCTTGCAGATGAGCTTAACCCTAGGATACGCTATTAATATATGGACAATGTTCTCGGACTGGAGGACCTTGTTTATAGACGCTTCGGTTATGTTAACTATGGGAATTTCGACAGGGTGTTCATTTATAATTGATTTCAAATCATCGTGGTCAAAAATAGTGGGATTTCTTATACCCGCTTTAGCTAGTGTAATTGTGAGTATCAAGATCTATATTTGATTTATTAGTATTCTATTTCTTGCTAATAGTGTTTCATACAAATGCGGTGTGTCAACCAATTCATTTATATTAGCTTTAATTATTTCGTTCACAGTGTCGGTGAGTTTATTAATTTGTGTCTGTGTTTGTGCATTAATGACTACCTGCCTATTGTTCACATCAATTATATTTGACTCGGACCACCTTACTTTTTCGAAATCAGAGGCGTTTGGCGTGCCTGCTATTACCTTGAGTGCTGAACCCAAGAAGTCTAAGCTTCTTGCATTCTGTGGTGCACTTTTACTATGGACAATAGATTTCTGATATGCTCTGTATCCACGTCTAGCAGTTTTCGCATGTGCGACTGAGGGAATAATTTGGTTATTTTTACTGTTTCATCTGCTATGCTAGCAAGGCCTGTTAAACTGCTTGAGTGCCTCAGAAAATCATGTTGCTCCCATATCAGTACCTTTCCGTCGATTACCGGGATATAATTGGAGTGGGAGTAGTCGATAATCCGACCATGTATTACTCCTAACACTAATAGGATTGCAAGTTCAATCCTGTAATAATAAAAGAAGCAAAGAATAGAAATTATTGTGCGCTTTAACTCTTAAAATGCTATTTTAGCTTGTGCGATTTTTTCTTGAGAGCAACAATCATTTGAGGTTGGACCACCCTCCCTCTAATAAGAACAGACTTTCCCAGGTCTGCTTGAATACCCTGTTTTGTCTATTCGGGTTGGATCTTTCAATGCTATCGTGCTGGGCCTTTGCAATTTTATTTTGAATGGCCTGCCTAAGTTCGTTAGACGCTGCGTGTAGTATGTCGATGGGTGTCTGGTCTGTGACCGAATGTATGGATTGGTTGTACGCGATTGTTGCCCTTAGTATAAATTCGACTGTATCGTCAGACGTTTTTTTTAGGCTAAATGCTCTGGGTATATCTGCGAGTGTGCTGTGAAAACGTTCGACTTGGCCATTTGAGCAACTGTGTAGTTGTGGCGCGTTCACAATGTCGACGTCGTACCCGTTTTTCAACAGCGTCCTGATAGTTTCTGAATTAAAAGAAGCTTCGTTATAGCAATAAATTGTCTTGGTCTGTGGGAATAAATTCAACAGCTGAATGATGGGCGGTTTTACATCCATTATTGTGCGAGACGCCAGTGGCTGTACTACGGCGAATTTTGAGAACTTGTCAATGCAAGTAAGAAGTATTTTTATGTCAGTTGAAAAGATATCAATGTGGAGTATTTCTCCAGCGAATGATGGAATTGGTGTCTCACCAAGTTTTTGTTTTTTGGGGTGCCTATCGTACTTTGCCTTAGTGCATATCTGACAATTTGTTACTATTTCGTTGGCCAACTTCGTCTTTTGTGGAAAATAGTAATCTCGAAGGATTTGTTTAGTATTTTCCTGGGCGGCTCTGTGCGCTCGGTTATGTTCGGTGGTGACAATTTCGATTTGTTCATTTTTATCTGTAATGTCGACAACGATATTTTTGCAGTGCCAGATTTTGGTTGCCAAGAAACTTAGCACCAAATCATGTTGTACACTGGCTAGTGCTGGTAGATCGCAGTGTATTGAGTTTACCGCGTCTGTGTTGATGAGTGGCCTGATTGTTTCGAATAGGGTGTTTTTGTCTGTGAAGTTTATAAGGCGGCGTAGTTTTTGGCCAAAGAGTATTATAACTCGTTTCAATGGGAATTTCGCTTTTCAGTCGTTTCGATCGTGTAGGTCAATGACATTTCGCTGTGAATCGTTGCAGCGTCTGACTGTAAATCGTTTTGTAAGGCGTTTACATTTTGACGAGACAGGGCATCCGCCACGTAATTTTCTTTGCCTGGTTTGTAGAACAGTTTTGCGTTGTGTTCATCAATGAATGTCTTCCATCTTTTGATTTTTGAATTCGTGTTTCTATCTGAGACAGCAAAAGTAAGGGGCTGATGATCAGTGAAAATATTTATTTCTCTTATCCCATAGAGGTAATTTTGCAGTTTACCTAGAGCCCAGACAATAGCTAACAATTATCGATCATTCGTGGCGTAGTGTGTCTCGCTTTGCTTTAGCGTGCGTGAAATCATGGAAATAGGTCTGCCCCCTTGGGATAGGACTGCACCGATGCCATTCATTGAGGCGTCAGTAGTTAGGTCAAAGGCCTGCTTGAAATCTGGGTACATAAGTTTGAAATCTATTCTGATGGCAGGATATTCGTCAGTCTTTCGAAAGCATTACGTTGGGTTTCGTCAAATTCAATCGTGACCTTTTTGGTCATATGTTTGCTCACCGAGACATTTTATCGTTTGAGCATATATTGGTTAGAGGCCTTGCTATTGCTGCGAAGTCCTTAATAAGCCGCCTGTAATAACTAGCTAACCCCAGAAATGATCGCAGGCTGAACAGATTTTTCGGCTCAGTATACTTTTGTATCGGTCTGACCTTTTCAGGGTCAGACTTTGCCCCGTTTTGGATCACCATAAAGCCTAAGAACTCGACGCTCTCTTTAAAGAACTTGGTTTTCTCTTGTGCTATTCTCATGTTGGCATCGGCCAAGCATTTTAAGATTGTGTTAATATGTTGCACATGGTCAGTTTCGTTTTTAGAAAAGATTATTACGTCATCCACATAAACGTAAAATATTTTTCCTATGTGTTCCCTCAGGATGTCATCGATGGCTCTTTGAAAAATGTTTCCTGCATTTTTCATGCCAAAAGACAGACGGCAAAACTCATATTTCCCGCCGTTCACTGCGAATGGCGTTTTCTCACGGTCTTGTTCCACTAGATAAATTTGGTGATACCCCGCATTCAAATCTAGAGTCGTAAAAAATTTTGATTTCCCTAGATTCGCTAGAATCATTGGAATACTCGGCATTGGGTATCGATCGGCTATAGTTCGCTCGTTTAGCTTCCTAAAGTCGATCACTAACCGTTTATTTTTGCTGCCATTGCTGTCAAGGCCTTTTTTTTGTCGACAAACCATGCTGGGCTGTTGTATGGGGACTTTGATGGTCTAATGATGCCATCTAAGTAACTGCCGGGAGCGTTCCCTAAAAAATGCAATGAGTCGTTGTCGCATGGCTCGCTGTTGTCTTCGATTTCGATTGCAGCGGCCTCCGCCGACTTTTGATATTCTGGCTCTTGCGAATCTGGGGCGCTCTGAACAACATTGTTCAGTCGCTGCCACCTTGGTCCTGTTACCCTATCTGACCTGTTGTGCCTTTTTTGGGCGTGTTCGCCACTAGTTTGGGGCTTTGGAAAATTGGTGGCTTGCCTAAATTTAGAAGATAAGTCAACTTCCATTGGCTCTGGGGCTTGCCCTTGGTTTTCTTTTTTGTTCTTATCTTGGTGGCTGTTATTGCCCTGTTGCCTTTTGACGAAATGAGGATTTCTCTCAACGCCACGATCATCTCTATTGTTTTTGCCTTGTTTCGCGTGCGGTCGATTTCTATTATCTTCCCTCGCCAGTTCTCTCTCTGCAATGGCTTTGGCGTAGGATGCCGAAAACATACTGCGCTTTATGCTCGATTCTGCTTCTCTGGCCAGTGCCAATGCAGACGCTAAGAATAACAATGGCCTTAAGGGACTTTTTCAGTCCAGAAATAAAGGCGTGGAGTGCATCTGCTCTGACTTCACAGTTGAGCAATGTAGCCTGCTCCGCCTCGTGTGACATTATGATTTTGTTTATAACTAGGGTCAACTTCCTTTCGACCTCATCATAATATTCCATGAGTCTTAATTCACCTTGCCTAACCATTTCGAGTTTTTGCCTCAAAAGCCGTAGTGAAGTTTTATCTGCATATGAGCAATCTAGATTAGCTATGATTGCGTCGAAATTAAGGACAGTATTGTGAGACACTAGCACTAACCTGGCTGCACCCCTGATTTTATTTCTGATGATCGTTCCCACTTGGTAATGCGTGCAGCTGCCATTAAATGGTTTGAACAGCTCGTACGCGTCTGCGGCCGATTGCCTCCATACTACATATTCGTCAGATCCCCCACTAAATTCGGGAACTGATTTGATGATATCGAGAGAACATTTCTGAGCTCACCAAAATTCTCTGATTTATATATACATATATATATATATATATATATACATATATATATGCTGCGCTGCTACTACTGCTCGTATGGAATGGACTCACTCAAATCATGGGGAACTTCCAGTTGTGCTGCTGCTGATGCTGCCTATGGTGACGGCGGAAAGCTGATGAAGCTGGCCACAGGGCTCCTCAAGGCAGCCGGTTGGATCTTCTTTTTATTTTTTTGTAAAAAAAAAATTGTATAAAACAAACTGGCCCGGATACTCGGGATGGTCTTCCGGGCCAAACTGCCAAATTAACATCAGTGTACCACGTATCCCATTTATGTATTTTTTTTATTTTTTTCTTAATATGACTCTAATGTGAGTAAGACATATAAAAAACAAGTAAGATAAGATATAGCCTGAACCCAGCGGCGTGCTGTCGTTACATGCATTTAATTAAACCGCTGTTCATTTATACACACGACACCACTGCCGCACTTAGTAAAATAAAATTTAAAAAAATAGTAAAAATTAGTGGTCGCGCTGGGCACTCGCTTTTAATATTTGCAAGCAAATTTTAGTTTGCCGTAGCTGTGAAATTTATCGCAAAATTTTCACAAAATAGGAAACTATATCACTCAAATGTTGGTTGCAGTTTTTTGCATTATATATAGACGGCCCTTGCGCACCGTTACCACTCTCTTATAAATTCGCCCTTTTTTTATTCATTTGTCTCTGTCCCTCTCTAGCTACCTCCAGTTTCCTCTCGCCTTCGCAAGGGGGCAGCCCTTAATAAAAATGTTTGTTCCTGGGTTATTTTAGGCGTTGTCACTCCGATTCCGATGTAAGGAGTGCCGTCATGATTTTTGAGTCCATCCAGGGAACGCAAACTTTTCTCTCTTAAATGTAGCTGTCCACGCACTTTCTTGAAGTGTCCGGAATGCTCGAGAAATGGTCGTGTGGGCCTAAAAAGAATGGGAGATTTACATTTCGCGAAGGAAAAGAAATAGTTGGGGATAAGGAATAAGTTTTAAGGAATGAGGATAGAAATTTAATGAGGCATTTATCGTGTGATGAAAGGTTATGGAAATATTTAGAAGTAATGAATATAATATTTAGTGCCAAACAATGCGGGAATGTGAATGGTGACTTTTTATACTAGTTCACGAAGTGAAACTAGTATATTGGGTTTGTGCAATGACCGTCATGCTGCCCGTCCGTCTGTCCGTCCGTCCGTCTGTACGTATGAACGCAATTTTATTCGCCGTTATTGAAGCTAGAGACTTGAAATTTTAAATATATACTCGTGTATACCCTCGTCAGATAAAGAGTTACGGGTTTCGGGTGGGCGTGGCAATTCGATGAAATTAATATATCTCCCTCACTTTTAAAGCTATATGCATCAAATAAATACCGACAGATTGCTGATGACCTCCTCTAAAGAGCGCATCCATTTGGCTACGCCCACGTCCGCTCCCACAAATTCCAAAACTCGATATGTGCATCAACAAAGCAACATCAATGAAGCCAGTGCAACACTGCTAGCTATTTCTATTGCATAATATGCTGCTTATTATTTGGTTTCATTAAAATAGTGTTGGATAACTGTTCAATTAGTTTGTCAAATAGGAAATAAAGTGGTCAGTGACCACTACTTGGTAGATGGCGCTTAGATGCTAGACTTTTTCGTATTCTTAGAATTTGTGTGTGGCTGTTTGCGATTGTGCACTTGTCATATAGCTTGAGTTGAGTTCTGTCACAACTTGATCAACGGGTAGTGTGATGGTGCAGCTTTTTAAATTATGAATTAATTAAAATGATTAAATTAATCAAAAATTAAAATTTACTAAATTAATTAAACAATTAATTAACTATTCAATTATCTGTAAATACTCTTGGACAAAGTAATATGCTGATAATCTCCTCTAAAGATCGCACCAATACTTATTTGACTACGCCCACTACCGCGCTCACAATGTCCAAAACTCGATTTGTGCACAACATCAATGATGCCAGTGGAACATATCAAGAGCCATCTATTGCATACTTTGGTAATTATTATTTCGTTTCATTAGAATAGTGTTGGATAACTGTTCAATTAGTTTGTCACATTAAGTTGCCAGACTTTTTTGTATTCTTAGAATTTGCGTGCGGCTGTTTGCGATTGTCCACTTGTCATATAGCTTGAGTTGAGTTTTGTCACAACTTGATCAACGAGTAGTGTGATGGTGCAGCTTATTAAATTATGAATTAATTAAAATGATTAAATTAATCAAAAATTTAAATTTACTAAATTAATTAAACAATTAATTAACTATTCAATTATCTGTAAATACTCTTAGACAAAGTAATATGCTGATAATCTCCTCTAAAGACCGCACCAATACTTATTTGGCTACGCCCACTACCGCGCTCACAATGTCCAAAACTCGATTTGTGCACAACATCAATGATGCCAGTGGAACATATCAAGAGCCATCTATTGCATACTTTGGTATTTATTATTTCGTTTCATTATTATATATTTCATATATTATATTATATCTTATTAATTTATTCTATTATATCTGTAAACACCCTTGGACAAAGTAATATGACATATGATTATAGGAATAAAATTTAACTATTTTCTTTTTTATCAAACAAATGATTATCTAAGAAATTTCAGAAAAAAACTAATTTCTTAGCATTAAAGCTAATAAATATATCTATTAATTAATTTCCAGCTATATAATTTTGAATTAAAAAAATTATGATTTCTTGAGTGGTATTTTTTTTTTGCAACTTTTGACTTTAAAAAACTAAAAAAAAAATTATTTTCTTACTAATTCTTGAGCTATATAATTTTGAATTAAGAAAATTATGATTTCTTGAGTGGTATTTTTTTTTGCGACTTTTGACTTTGAAAAACAAAAAAAAAAATTATTTTTTATCTAATTCTTGATATTTACATGACTGCATTAATATATCGTTGTTTAAGATATTATTCATGAAAATCTATGGAGAGATGGCGATGTAGCAACTTTTTAAAGCTATATACATTTTAAAATTCTGACTTTAAAATCCCAGGAATGCCGCCCCGAATTCAATATTCTGGTTATATGACTTTCTAATCACATAAATATTAATGGATCATCGATTGAAATATCGTTTATTAAAATTAATGCTTAAACGACCAATTTATGCTCTGAAATTTTCAGTGGTTTTGACCGAGAACTGGCCCCCTATATCAATAAATGTTTATTAAAAATTCGATTTGTTTCTTAGGCTTGTTATCACATCTTACCGACAAAGTCGACTGTAGTTATAGTACACTTTACACAAAAAGCAGCCTTTTCTGTCCCACATCTTGATTTTAACATAACATACCATAACATAACATTTAAAATGTATGACAATGGCATAAATGGGTGACACTTGAGCAAAGGCTTCTAATTTGAATAAAACTTTTCGGAAATGTTGCCTGTCCATTAAAAACAGTTATTTGACTTTTTAGTGTGAATTAGGAATTTTTTAATAAATTGAGCAAATAAAAAATGTCTCGGAAAAATTGTTAGAGGTGCAAAAACAAAAGTTCAACTACGTTGCCATATGCAGAGCTTTAGTGAGTGGGCAACACTGAAAACTGAACCAGGTTACCATATTTGTCAAGTCGGTGTTAAGCATTTCTAGAGTGGATGATCTGCCCTATAAGTTATCACCTGGAATCAACTAAATTTTTGACGTGGAAATCAAAATTCTCTTATCGGCAAATTGATGTACCCTGTAAGGTTATTGCCAAGATGTGAAAACGCGACTTAAAGTGTCATCATAAATAATATTTAATCATGTTATTAAGTTTTCAAGTATTGCTTCGGTAACATAGTCCGTATTTGAAAAATGGTTCAAGCATCGTGTATTTTTGCTTACGGTATTACAATAAAATTTTCGTATAAGACACCACAAGTAATCTCCCATAATGTTTGGATTTCACAAAGGTAAAGAGACCGAGTTGCATTGCAACGCAAGCACTCATAGATTTGGCGGTATACTGTTACAAAAGTAAGAAGATAATAATTATCAGCCAATTGCAAACTTTGGACAGTCAGCTACTCCCGCGGAATCAAGGTATCACAGTTTTGAATTAGAAACATTAGCTATTGTGTCTTTCTTGAATAAATTTAACATATATAGGGAGCAAATTCCGTTCAAAATGGTTCTGACTCTTTGACCCTTACGCCTAATTAAAACTGTGTGAATGCATACATTTATAGGTGGGCGCTCGAAATCGAAAATTACCAATGTATTGTGTAAATAGACGTGGAAAGTTTAGGACAAATGTCAGATAACTGTATTGAATAAGGACGAAATAAACATTCAGATTCCATTTTACGTGCGCAACAGTGGCCTCCATAGAGACCTTAAAATTCCTTGGGTAGAAGACCACGTTTTGACGCTCAGCGTCAATTATAATCGGCGCTTAACCTCTGAACCCAGCGGCGAGCTGTTACATACATTTAAGCCTCGTTGCATTCATTCACAAAGTCACACATACCCAAACGCACGCAGCAAGCTACGCACTTTACACATCGGCTGCGCTTGGCCCCACTATGGAAAATTAATTCTTAAATAACTTCTAAGCTAAGAGTATGATCGTTATGAAATTTTCAGTGCTTTATGAGAAAATCCAAGTCTATGTACAAATCCAAGTCTGTAGTATTTGATTTGCGTTTTTTTTTATATGGGGGCGAATGGGGGGAGGTGTCCAAAATCCGCAATATTCATTATCTGCGTATCTTTCACGAGCACATAAATAAATAATAAATTTGATGACTCTTATAGAGAGATGCCAAGAAAACCAAGTCTAAAAATAGATTTGATATCGAAAAAAAAATATAAACTTGTACTGCGCATGTATTAGGCGAATCTAAAGTCGAAAAGTTTAGGTCTCTAGCTTTTGTAGTTTCCAAGATCGCTGCGTTCATACAGATACGAGATATTTTGAATATTACAGCAGACTAATAAGAATAATAAGCGGCAAAAGAACATGTTTCATGGAATTTAATTATTTTTTAGTTGATAACAGGTTGACAAAATCCCCAACTGAACACTCTACGAGGGTGTCGACCAGGCAACGGGTCTCCAGTTTCCTGTGAACACAGGAAGGATCCGGCTAAGTTCGCCCTGCGACGAAACTTTGTTAGCACCCCTCAATGGTGTGGCACAGATGAGTACTCGGATAACATGGTTGGTGGTAGGGCAGTGGTGAGGTCCAGAGGCCATGGGGTCACATCACCCCCCTAAGCCAGCGTGTAATGCGACCCGTGCCCATTGGCTGGTTTGAGGTCTGGAGTAACCGACTGTATTCATACGAACCTCGTCGGTACCTGGCCGCCTTGCGAGTACACTCAGGCCTTACCGTGTCAATCAAAAGGTGCAACAGCGGAAGAGCTGGAGAATGCCAAGATATGGCAGATCGTCCCAAAGATCCCCATCAAGGATGGAGTGCTGAAGGTATGTGACCGTCACCGTCACCTGCCACGCACAGCTGGCGAGGAGGAAGCGAGCTCTGTGGGTCTTCTGAAAGATAAGAACAGAGACTTGCTTCCAGAGACGTGGACGGAGATAAGATGCAGCGAAACGAAGGGAGGGAAGCTCTTCACTCTTGCAGTTGAGCAGCCAACTCTGCAGCTTCTCCAAGCGAACGGTATGCTGATTAGCTACCGCAGCTCGAATGCCGATTGCACGGTAAGAAGAGTGCAGAGGAAGAAGAAACGACGCCAGACAATGTTGGGAGCAACAACAACCTTGCCAACAGCAGCGGCCCGGCTCGGGATGTTTTCACCGAAGCGGAAGCTGAGGCTTTGGCGCTAATGGAGTCGGAGGTGGACAACACGTCACTAGGGGGCCTGGACCTCGACGCTCTCAGAGTGTGTAGTGACGGTGAGCGCGCTGGCGAAGAATAGCTGGATGACGAGCAGACGCTCACCAACGAGGTGTCAGAGGAACATCTGACGCTCTCGGAGGGTGAGCCGGAAATCTGAGATGTGCACCAGCGTGGCATAAATCAACCTGCACCACGCGAGGGCGGCTTCGGCTGTCATCGGCAGGTTGGTTACCAGGCTGGACATGGCTGGTGCTCATTTAAGAGCCATGGACCGTCAGAGTGAAGATCTGTGGTCTGCGTCATGAGAACGTGCAGGTAACTGCAGATGTTTTAGAGACCAAACCGATAACTTGTATCTCTGGTGGAGTACTGCAACAGCAAGAGACTACCACTGCTACTAGAATGCGACGCCAACGCACACAGCACAGCCTGGGGCAGCACAGATGATAATGGCAGGGTTGAGTACCTACTAAATTGTATTTTAGAGATGGACCTTACCATCTTCAACCGTGGCTCAGAAGCCACTTTCGTAACTATGAATAGGGCCGAAGTGCTAGAAATAACCTTCGGCAATGGGGGATCCTCTAGCTTGGTACAAAACTGGAGGGTCTCCTCTGAACCCTCAATGTCGGAGAATTAAGGATCGTACTATTCGATATTAATGAAGGTACAACGTTCAGCAAAAGAATCAGGAATCCCAAAAGAGCAGACTGGCAACTCTATCAGTCCACTCCAGAATGAAATCTGAGCAGGCTAAACGAACTGAAGACAGTAAGATCAGCTGTAGGAGTTGAACTTCTAACGGAAGGTCTTAACGAAACCAAAACAGACGCCTACCACGCGTGTTGTCAAGAAAGGAAGATTACCTCCAAAAACGACAACCCGTGGTGAAGTAAGAAGCTAGACAGACTTAGAGTAGAAGTCAAACGACTGTTTGATTCAGCAAAGATAAGCAGTGTAAAATGGGATCAATACACTGTAAAACTTACAGAGTACAACAAATAGATACGGAAGCAAACGATCCCATTTCCGTAATTTTTGTAGCAGCATAGACCAGGCACCACCTGCAACCAGAATCTTTAAAGCTATTTCTAGAGACAGGGGCATCTTAGAACTCTGTCTTAAGAAAAGAAAGAAAATGAAGAGGAGAAGGTGACACTTCTACTATAACCACTTTTTCCCATGTGCAGAACTATAGGTGTGTCCGGAACTGATGTCATTGAACCAGGGAGGGTCACGGCCAGGAAACCAAACTGCAAACTAGTGTCAAAGATTATCTCCGAACACAAAATAAGGTGGGCAGTTGGCAACTTCTCGCCATACAAATCTCCAGGAGTGGATGGCATCCTGCCGATACATCTTCAAAAGGGCCTAGATTTGTTACTGCCATATCTTATTATAATTTTTATGGACGGCATAGCTCTAGGGTACCTAAAGCGTGGAGGGTATCTTTATCCCTAAAGATAGTGGACAACTACATAAGGTATAGCTAATTTAGTAACTGCATTTTAAACAACACGCATATCGAGCGGGCAAATCTTTGATAACACAGCACATGATGTAGGAGTCAGAGCACTCCAAAAAAGGAATGTCGACTCAGACCTAACAAGATGGCTGGGACAACTTTTAGAGACCAGGATAGCGGAGGCGACAGTTACCACCACAACAGTCCGGGCTCTCACTACCAGGGGATGTCCGCAAGGGGGCGTACTATAACCTATACCCCTACTGTGGAGTCTAGTAGTCGACGAGCTCCGTCATAAACTCACGGACAATGGCATAGAATGTCAGGGGCATGCTGACAATATAAGCATTATCTGCAAAGAGCACACCTTATGTGACAGGATTGCGTTAGGACTGCGCGTGAGTCTTGAGTGGTGCAGATCTGTAGGACTAAACAAAAATCCAGCTAAAACGACCATTGTGGCCTTCACAAACCGGTACTAGCTGAACTCACTTAGACCAATCAGAATTGGGGATTTGTCAATACCACTATTCAAGGAAGTCAAGTATCTGCGTGTCATCCTAGATCAAAGACTGAAATGGAAGTCTCACACCGAACAAGTTACCAAACAGGCCACTCTCGCTCTGATGAGCTGTAGGCCCCTCTCTGGTAAAATGTGGGGCTTATCACCAAAAAATTTAATTTGGATGTGACAATACCACTATCCAAGAAAGTCAAGTATCTGGGAGTCATCCTAGATCAAAGACTGAAATGGAAGTCTCACACCGAACAAGTTACCAAACAGGCCACTCTCGCTCTTATAAGCTGTAGAGCCCTCTCTGGTAAAATGTGGGGCTTATCACCAAAAAATTGAATTTGGATGTATGTAGTTCGGTCCATTGTTAGCTGCGGCCCTGCGGTATCGGCGGATCGCACAGAACCGGAATGCATGTGGAAGCAGCTGGGTAAGCTCCAGAGACTTGCGTGTACATGCATTTCAGGCTCGATGCGCACCTGTCTGTCAATAGCGTTGGACGTTTTACTTGGGCTACCGGCCCTACACATCCACATCAATCAGGTTGCGAAAACATTGAATATCAGAGTCTTCAGAATAGAGCTTAGTAGCAGGAAAGAGTGGACCACACTGTCTACAACCTATCAAGTGAAAACACATGTAATAAGGTGGTATACAGACGAATCGCTCACAGAGGATGGTGCAGGAGCTGGGGTCTCTGGTCCCAGGGTCCGTTACCATGTGTCGCTAGGGAAATTCGCAAGTATTTTCCTGGCAGAGATGCACGCTATGGAGAGGTCTGCCTCTATCAACCTTGAAAGATGGTACACCCACAAAGACATAGAAATTTTCTCGTACAACCAAGCAGCAATAAAAGCGCTAGCTGCTTATAAGGTGGTATCTGAGCTTGTCTAGCAATGGCTAGCGTCCCCAAATAAGCTAGGCGAGACCAACGGGGTGACCATCTACTGGGTTCCAGGCCACGCTGGGATTCCAGGGAACGGGGTAACGGATGAACTAGCCAGAAAGGGGGCAAAATCTCGCTTATGGGGGCCAGAACCTTTTTGTGGAATAGGACAAGGCATTCGTTCAGAGGCACGACGTAATGGCAAACGTCACATGGTGCTAGACAAAGTAAGAAACTGTTAGTCAGTTATAACAAGACACGAACCGATGAATGTCTGAATTTGAGCAAAAGTTCATTTCGCATTATCACGGGCTCTCTGGCAGGACAGTGCAGGCTACGCAAGCACCTACACAAGCTAAGGACTGTGTCTGGAGGGTGACGAAACACCGGAACATATCCTAGAGGACTATCCAGCAGCATTCAGATCAAGACTGTCTCAGCTGGGGGGCGAGACTCTTGAGAAATTAGATCTCTTAAGCCATTGAAAAATATAAAATTTTTGCAAGAGTTAGGACTGGATAAAGAGTTATAATTTACTAGTGAGAGACACAATAGACCCAGGTAGTCGCAGTGCGCCAGATTCTATCAATAATAATAATAATAATAATAGTTGATAACAATATTGAACATGTTAAGGTGGCCTCGGCATCTCCACAACCAACCAGTCAACATGAAAGAATACATACGATTCTTAAGTTAATGCTTGCTCAAATTTCCAAACTAATTCAACAAGCAGATTTCCATTAGGCAAAGAAGCATTTTTGGAAGATTCCAATATAATACGCACCTATGTTGTTTTCTGAAAAGTGTGCAGTTACTTGTGGGAATGATTTCCAGGTTGCTTTTTCATCTGATGTCAAAATAGAGTGGATTCCTCATATCCCAGTAGCTGTCGAATCTGTGGGCCATTAAATATGCCTGTCTTAAGTTTTGTCTTTTAAAGAAGTGGGAAAACAGCTGTAAACTACTCTAGTGCTTCACCTTCTATTTAATGCTATTAATAAGTTTTTGATCAGTCCATGCAGTTGATGTGCAGTGTTGGCAATACTCATTTCATTCACATTTACTAAAGGCGCATTTTTAACATTATGATTTCACAAGATATGTTGTGACGCGAGATTGCTTGCACCACAATAAACCGTATTATTATTATTTTTTAATGAAGAAAATATAATATTTTTTGTTAGAAACTAAGAATACTGGAATAAATCATAGAAGATGCAAGGAGCGCACGAAAAAGTAGGCCAATAATTAATTTTTGGTAAGGTAAACAGTTTTGGAACGATTGAATACCATGAACGGAGGAGCTGCAGACGATCCTCGAGCTCAGTTAAAAGCAGAGAGACGTGTGCAGTAGAGCACTCGCACGAAGTAGTAAGGAAGTTAGTAGTTAGTAGAAAGTGAAACACACAGAACGAGTATCGGGCGAGTAAAGCGAACAAATGCGCAAAGGCAGTGAAAAGACGATTACGGCACAGCAAAAAGAAACAAAACTGAGAGAACACAAAAATAAAATATAACGTAAAGTGCAATTATGATTGGAAATAAGTGCGACCGTGTATAAGCTTTTGTGAGTATGAAATTAGGTAGATCAGTGCAGCAGGGTTGAGTAATTGGGGTTTAAAGTTGTAATAAGCCAATCAAAAGCTTAAGTAAATAATTTTGTATACCCTGAACCCATTGAAAATGGGTAAAAAGGGAATAATGGTTTTGTGTAAATGTATGTGACAGGCAGAAGGAAGCATCTCCGACCCCATAAAGTATATATATTCTTGATCAGGGCGAAGAGCTGAGTTGATTTAAAAATGTCCTTGTGTCCGTCCGTCCGCCCGTTTGTATGAACGCAGCGATCTTGGAAACTACAAAAGCTAGAGACCTAAACTTTTCGACTTTAGATTCTCTTAATCTATAAGCAGTACAAGTTTATAATTTTTTTTTTATATCTCACTCCGTTCCATTTTTTTGATAAGAATCGTTTTTAAGACTTGGTTTTCTTGGTATATATCGGACACTATAAGAAATAGAGCCATCAAATTTGGTTTAATATGTGCTCGTAAGTAATTCGTATGTTCTGGACATTTCGGATGTTGGATACCTCCCCCCATTCGCCCTCATATCAAAAAAACGCAAAAAAAAAATGCTACAGACTTGCGCTTGGGTTTGTACATAGATTTGGATGTTCTCATTAAGCACTAAAAAAATTCATAACGATCATACTCTTAGCTTAAAAGTTATTCAAGCATTCATTTTCCATAGTGGGACCAATCGCAGCCGATGTGTAAAGTGCTCGGTTTGCTGCGTGCGTTTGTGTGAGTGTGTAAGTGTGACTTTGTGAATGTGTGTAGGAATGCAAAGAGTTTTAAATGTATGTAACAGCTCGCCGCTGTGTTCAGGGTCGGGCACACCCGACTAGAGCTGACTTACTTGTTTACCATTTAGATGGCACGAGTGGAAAAGTTCTCGGTACGTAGCAAGTTAATAATCGTACATACTGGCAGTAACCTGCCCCGGTAGTTGAATATCGCTTCGATCGCGAAGTTTCGATACAGTTTCGCTGGATACACACGACGTCGAGACGAACTGGAGACAATCGCTCTTGAGTTGGGCCTGAGCCAAAAAGGACGGATCGAAGATCTGCGCAATCCCTTGGCCAATTTCGTAGCCAGGGGGCTGCATCCCACGTAGTCATGGACACGACTGGCCGAGATAGAAGCTCAATACGCCAGTCCCGCCGAAAGGCGATCAACTTTCAAATTGATTGTCCCGACAACAGACGTAGATACCTTACAGCGACCCGAGGGGAATAATAGGGATCCTGAGATCAGGCGTGGTTGCGTGAGTCCTGACGGAGAGGGCCGTTGTTCCATCCCGCAGCCTCGTATAGAAATCCAAGCATCCCGGAACAGGTTAGGATATGTGGTATTCGGTTCGACGGAGTCGCCGATCGCATATAATTCCTGGAGGCGCTCGAGGAGCGTGCGATCATGAACAACATTAACCTGGACCGACTTCTTCGAACGATAAGCGTGATTCTTACCGACAAAGCCGCTCATTGGTTCATAACGAGTCGGTTATGAGACGCTTCGTGGGCCAGCGGGATCTTTCTGCCTTCCCGCTATTTTAAGATATTAGAGGACGAGATCTGAAATAGGCGTCAGCGGGAAGAGGAAGCATTCAAGGACTTCTTAAATGAACTAAGGACATTGATGTGAATTGAATAGGGCGTACACGAACGCCGCTCACGAATATAAAAAGTATCCGAAGCATGAGGAGGAAGCGGCAAACCGCATGATATTGAAAGAGGGCGGATCATAATTTTACCCGTGCCGAGCCCTGATCTGCGGGCGATATCGAGTATTCAGTGTGGGACCAAAAGGGGGTACAGCAACAGTTGTTGTTGACGCGCGGATCAGGGAAACTTTCAGCGGCGCTACCCTGAGCAAGGTCAGATAACTGGTGGAGTATCAAAATCACGCAATCAGTAAATGCTGTGAGAGTGGAGCGAGGTCTTATTGTTGCAGCGATAAGTAGCGGAGGGTATGCAGTATCGGCAACAATCGACCAATAGATTTATAAGTGAAGGTTGCGACGCCATGGTGCCAGGAAAGGGGAAGTCCAGGTTGCGCAGACGCGGATACGTATGGCAGATGGATCCCGGTGCATCCTAGCATGGAGGCTAAGCCATCTGTAACTGTCGAGGAGCCTGTGGATGGCATCCCGCTGTTGATGACGGGAAGGATTTAGGGGCAAATGAGTGTTCAGGGGGCGTCGTTGGTATTAGGATCGAGGCTTAAGGCAGACATGTGGACATTGGCATGTGCCGAGGGGCCTTTACTCGGCAACCCGCGCTCTGGAGATCCGAAAAATCGGGGAAATTGTCAACAAGTCCCGCGTCCGGGCATCGTAAATTTAAAAGGAGAAGCTGAAGTTGTGGTCAGGAGGGCGAACACTGCTGCCGACGTCGTAGAAAGTAAGCCGACGGAGGACAGCTGTTTTGAAGCCAGAACTACAGGATTTCCTGGAATCAGAACTAGAGTCATTCGACGAATTACAAGGTGTGTCGCACTTATCCGAGCACAAGACAATCATGCGAGATGACAAGCCAGTGAAGCAGCGGTATTTCCTGAAAAACACAGCGATACAACAGATTACCGGCGGGCATGTGGAGGAGCTTATTCTCGAAGCCCGCACAGCGCCCGCATTGTCTTCGTTGAAAAGAAGTCCGACGAATGGCTTCTGTGCGTGGATTAGCGGCAGCTCAATGTCCACTCCGTTCCGGCTTGCGATATGCACGGTGTGTATAGACGGATACTGGCAAATCCCCATGGCTGAAGATAGTAAGCCGTCCACGGCTTTTACGATGCCCGAGAAGGACTTACTCCAGTGCAAAGACGACATTCGATACCACCATAGTGCTGCAAATGGAGCTGTACTTGTTCGCTTACTTGGACGATATAATTGTCGTAGGAGGCACGAAGGAGCAACACCTCGCCAATCTGAAAGAAGTCTTCCGACGGCTCAGGGCGGCGAACTTGAAAATAAACCGTAAAAAGTGTTTTTATTTTCAAAAGGAACTGGGTTATTTGGGACATGCGGTGAGCGCATAAAGACGGACCCCGCAAAAGTCTCGTCCATTCGGAACCTGAACTTGTAAGCTGATATTAATTATTCTGCCACAGGGAAGGAGAGTTATCGATTCAAAGTGATCACCGACCACTTGGCTTTGAAGTGTTTGAATTTAATTGCAAGCCTGTAACGAGCACACGAAGCAATGTCTCAGCAAGCACACCCTGTCTACTAGTGGGTCGGCTGTGCTCAGGGAAAGTGGCGTGGGTCTTGTGTGCCGCCTTGACGAATGCGTTACAATAATAAAATCGTAGACAGGGAAAGGAAAAAAAAGTGATCGGACAGGCAAACCAAACGAACTTTAACGGACCACAAGATATACTCTATATCTTATGAGACTGGAGAACTGAGATGGTGCTGTTCTCCGTCTTTACCCACCCTACCTGTAGGAACAAATCAAATGCATGATCCTACCCTATGCGTGTCCGCGGTGCTACTAACTTAAGGTGCCCTTACAAAAGATAATTTATTCCATTCTTATTAGCGTATATTCTTCAATTAAAATTCAATGTATTCATGCTACTCATTTCTTATATGTAATACAAAGTTAATTTAAGAGTTAAATTTACCAAATATATATATACATGTGTACGTACTCAAATTGAAAGAGAAAATGTAAAAAGAAAGAGAAAAGTCTTAAACTCACTAGCAAGAGTGTAACTTGTTTATATTCTTGAGTGCAAAATCAGTTTGTTCCAACAAAAAAAATTACGAGAATTGGCAAAAAAAAAGAAGTGAGCTTCGATCATCAAACGCCCTCGCAGTCATATGCAATGCCAAAAGACTAAAAGACAAAAAAGAAACGTAAAGCAAGCAAGCACACTGCTGCAGCTGGTCTACACTGATTAGCTTGCATATGTCTGGCTAGCGTCTGCGACTCGCGCTCGAAGATAAGGCATTTTGTTTTTGTTGCATTTTAGCACACATTATTATTCGGCTATGCCGTACTTACGACTTTGTAGAGTCCATCGATGCCAGCAGGCCTGTTGACGTTGATTGACTATATGCGGCGGAAAGAATTTATTTTTATGTGCGGAAGCAACACAAGTGGTAGCGGGCGCAGGAGCTAGCCTATGCTATTGCTACAGGTGACCCGGAACTACACCTGTAGCAATAGCTGCAGGTGAAGCGTAGCTATGGCCGGAGCTATATCGGTTGGTATTGGCGCTGTTTTCCAACACTTGTTTGTCCTATCAAACGTGATCAGGCGAAGCCCGGTTTTGTGTACCATGGATATTTGGCAGTTCAGCGTGAGGGTGGTACTACGGCATGGTCGTGTGTGCGGTGTTACGGCATGGGCGTGGCTCTACACCGGTGTAGAGCTTGTGGCGCACACGTCTAAAGCACCCGCAAAATGCGCGGCCAGCTGTGTGGTGCAGGCGCTCTCAGTTGCGGAGTTTATATATCCCAATATATGGTTTCCACCCACAACGTCTTTCTACAGCCGGCACCACCGAACACACAGAGCAGCACACTGGCGACCTTCAGCAGAGCTTTCTATTGAGTGGAACGCATGCGCAGAGCGGAAGTCTAACTAGGCTAGAAAAAGCAAACATTTGACAGAGAAAAAGCTCTCTTAAGCTACATCAGCTGCGCAACTGCAGTAACTACCCACTCGCTCAGCTTCGATAAAAGCTTTACTGGCACGTCCCTAAAATTGTACAGACCTTTTAAACCACACGTACTGCAAGAATTTTTCGCACCCTCACAAGCCCGTTGGGTCGAATTGCGCGAATTGGGCCCTCAAATTGCAGCAAAAGGTCCTCGCTACGTAGCAAAGTAATAATCGTAGACACTGGCTGTAACCTGACCAGGTAGTTGAACATCGCTTCAGTCGCCAAGTTTCTTCCGATCGAGTCATGTAGTACTGTACTCATCTTTCCCAGTAGATCGTAGCTTCGGCATCGGCTTTGTGTAAGTTCGGCGCGGACGGCCACGAAGACGAAGACGAAACACAAACCGAACAGGCGAACCTATAACCTACTAATCCTTTTCTTTAACACCGCCATCCCTATTTCAGCTTAGTGGCTCTGCGAATTTACAAGGGACCATTTTAAAATTTATGGGCCAAGCGTAAAAAATTTCAAGATGGATACGGGTGAGTGCAAAAACCCTGGGGTTGTTGGACCTCTTCCTGCCTTCCTGCTTTTTTGAGAGATTGGACGAGAAGGGGAGAATTCAAGAACTTCTTTATAGAACTGAGGACATTGATGCAGCATGCGGGGTATGATTCGGATAGCGAATTGATTAGGGCGTACGAGAATACCGCTCCCGAATATAAACTGTATATCCGAAGCATGAGAAGAAAGCGGCAAACCTCAGATAAGTGGTGGAGTATTCAAACTTGCAATAATTAAGAGTGGAGCGAGGTCTTATTGTTGCAGCGATAAATATCGGAGGGTATGCAGTATCGGAAACAATCGACACGAGGCCTACCAATAGTTTTACAAGTGAAGGTTGCGACGCCATGGTGGCCAGGAAAGAGGAAGTCCGGGATGCGCAGACGTATGGAAGATGGATCCCGTTTAGAGGTTGCACGCATGAAGTAAATTTGTCCGGGTAATCTTAGCGATGGATTTCTTATGAACAAGGTTGTGCTGCAGGTATAGCGAGGTGGTCTTAAGGGCGGTGGTGGATCCTAGCATGGAGGTTAAGCAGCGTGCTACCATCAAGGAGTCTGTGGATGGTATCCCGCTGTTGAAGGCGGGAAGGATTTAGTTGGGATCAGGGTCGAGGTTTAAGGCAGACGAGTGGAAATTGACATTCGCCGCACAGGGTTTGGAGGGCTGAAAGAAATTGTTAACAAGGCGGACTCCTGCGAGTTGTCCCGCGTCCGGGCGTCGTAAATTTAAAAGGAGAAACCGAACTGCAAGAGTTCCTGGAATCGGAAGTAGAGTCATTCGATGGATTACAGGCTGTGTCGCACGTATCCGAGCACAAGACAATCATGCGAGATGACAAGCCGGTGAAGCAAAAGATTATAGAAGAGCATTTGGAGGAGCTCATCAGGATGGGTGCCATTGAGCCGTTTCGAAGCCCGCACAGCGCCCCCATTGTCCTCCATAAAAAGAAGACCGGCGTATGGCGTATGTGCGTGGATTTTGTTTGGTTGACAAAATCCCCAACTGAAGCCTCTTCGAGGGTGTCGACCATGCAACGGGTCTCCAATTTTCTGTGCACATAGGATCCGTCTAAGTTTGCCCTGCGACGAAACTGTGCTAGCACCCGTCAATGGTGTGGTACAGATGAGTACTCGAATAACATGGTTGGTGGTAGGGCAGTGGTGAGGCCCAAAGACCGTGGGGTCACATTACCCCCCCTTGGCCAGGGTGTAATGCGACCCGTGCCCATTGGCTGGTTTGCAGTCAGGGATAACCGACAGTATATGTATGGAGCCTCGTCGATAACTGGCCGCCTTGACGAGAACACACAGGCCTTACAGTGTCAATTGTGGCTACGACACGGCAGACATTCTGTTCCCCACACTCGTGGGGCTAAATTAAGGACAAATTTCGAAAGATCGCAAACATGCGGGATATGACCGAAACGCACCCTCACTGCAATGGTGCAGCAGCACCTAAACGGGTCAATGCTACCACAGTACGGACGGACGTTGGGGGTGGGAAAACACCGCGAAAGCAGCGGGCCAGTGGGCAGTAGCTGCCAGCAGTAACCCCACTGCCAATGCTAGGCCTTATCATCGTGGAGTGCAGGAATGAGAATGCCAAATTATGGCTGGAACAGATCGTCCCAAAGATCCCCATCAAGGATGGAGTGCTGAAGGTGTGCGAGCAGATCCCGGTGCTGGACATCGTCACCGTCACCTGCCACGCACAGCTGGTGAAGAGGAAGCGATCTGCTTCCAGAGACGTGGACGGTTATGAGGTGCAGCGAGTCGAAGGGAGGCAAGCTTATCACTCTTGGAGTTGACCAGTCAACTCTGCAGCTCCTCCAAGCGAACGGTATGCTGGTTAGTTACCGTTTTGAGCAGCTGAATTGCCGACTGCAGAAAAAAAAATATGCAGAGCAGAAGGAAGAAGAGACGTCAGAGAAGGTTGGGAGCAAAACCAACCTTGCCAGCAGCAGCTGCCCGGCTCGGGATGTGATCGCCGCAGCGGAAGCTGAGGCTTTGGCGATCATGGAGTCGGAGGTGGACAGAACGTCATTAGGGGGCCTGGACCTCGACGTTCTTAGGGTGTATAGTAACGGCAAGCGAGAGCTTGTAGCTTGATAAAGAAAAATATACATTTTTTCTGTGTCTCCAAATTTCTTAGCAAAGATCTGTTAGCCGACAGCTGGCGTTTCCATCATCTTTCTTTCCGGGAGATGAAGCAGCAGCGCCGCCCACCCACGTGCAATCTCTGGTGGAGTACTTCAACAGCAAGAGAAGTGTCCAGGAGTAGATGGCATTCTGCCGATACATCTACAAAAAGGCCTAGATTTGTTACTGCCATACATAATTATATGGATGGCAAAGAAGTGACCCTCTGTGCCTTCATGAATATTGAGGGCATCATTGATAATGTAGTAGTAAGGCAGTCCAAAAAAGGAATGTCGACATAGACCTAACAAGATGGCTGGGACAACTTTTAGAGACCGGGATAGCGGTGGTCACAGTTAGCATCACAACAGTCAGAGTTCTCACTACCAGCGGATGTCCGTTAGAGGGACCCCTACTGTGAAGTCTGGTAGTGGACGAGCTCCTTCACCTCAAGTCTGGTAGTGGACGAGCTCCTTCCTCAATTCACAGACAATGGCATAGAGTTTCAGGGATATGCTGACGACATAACACATTCCGGATTGCGTTAGAACTGCGCGTAAGTCTAGAGTGGTGCAGGTCTGTAGGACTGAACTTAAATCCAGCTAAAACGAAAATTGCGGCTTTCACAAATCGGTACAAGCTCAACTCACTTAGACTAATCAGAATTGGGAATGTGACATGCATTTTAGGCGCGATGCGCACCTGTCCTTCAACAGCGTCCAAATCAGGTTGCGAAAACATCGCATATTTGAGTCAAAAGGGGGTCTATCTACGACAAACGCCAGCGGAATGGGACTGCTGGCGCAATACCCACAAGATGAATCAGAGCCCAAATATAGTTTCGACAAGCTCTTCAGAGTAGAGCTTAGTAGCACGAAAGATTGGACCACACTGTCTACAACCTATCATGTGAAAACACATGCAACAAGGTGATATACAGACGGATCGCTCACAGAGGATGATAGCGGAGCTGGGGTCTGTGGAAACAGAGTTGAATACCACGGATCGCTAGGGAAATTCGCAAGCATTTTCCAGGCAGTGAAACACGCCATAGAGGGGTATGCCTCATTTATCATTGAAAGATAGTAAACCCATAAAGACATAGCAATTTCCTCGGACAGCCATGCAGCAATAAAAGCGCTAGCTGCTTATAAGGTGGTATCTAAGGTTGTCGAGCAATGCCTAGGGTTCCTGAACAAGCTAGACGAGACCAACAGAGTAGGGTGACCATCTACTGTGTTCCAGGCCACGCTGGGATTCCAGGGAACGAGGTAGCAAATGAACTAGCCAGAAAGGGGGCCCCCTTATGGGGGCCAAAACCTTTTTGTGGAATAGGACCATACATACTGAAACAAATTATTCGTTCATTCACTTGTACGCCCAATCCCGGTGTACTGCTCGTGTATCTGGTGTCCATAGTACAAAATCCACCAGGATCGTATTGAGTCCGTCCAAAAGCAATTTCTGCTCTTTGTGTTACGTGTTTAATCCTAGTAGGATCCTAGTTTAAAGATTGAGCTCACCGCGACTGAGGGCGCGATGATTAACGAAAAGCGGAAGGGCTGGACCACCAGCCTGAACTTCAACAGCATTCGCCTTAGGTCAGGCCTGATCATCGTGGAGTGCAGGGACGAGAATGCCAAAATATGACTGGAACAGATCGTCCCGAAGATCGATAGACGAGACCAACATGGTGACCATCTACTGGGTTCTAAGTCACGCTTGGATTCCAGGTAGCGAGGTAGCAGATGAACTAGCCAGAAAGGGAGCGAACTCCCCAAAGCAAAGTATTCGATCAGAGCACGACGTGATTGCTAAAAATACTGGCAAACGTAACAGGGTGCAACACAAAGTAAGAAACTGTTAGGCAGTTATAACAAGATACGAACCGATGGATGCCTGAATATGAGCGAAAACTAAATCGCATTATCACAGGCTTTCTGACAGGACACTGAAGGCTGCACAAGCTAAGGATTGTGGAGGACGGCACTTGTAGACTGTGTTTGGAGGGTAACAAAACACCGGAACACACCGTAGCGGACTGTCCAGCAGCATTCAGGTCAAGACTGTGTCAGCTGGGGGGCGAGACTCTTAGCACAAGAGAAATTAGATCTCTTAAGCCAGGGACTAGACTCTATTAATAATAATAATAATAATAATAATAATACTAAACCATTCACGGCATTCCCTAAGCCCGGAAAGGGCTTATTTCAGTGGAAAGTGATGTCAGTGATTGCCTGTGTGATTTTACAAAGGGCATTAGATACCATCATAGGGCCGGAAATGGAATGCTTACTTGGACGATATAATTGTCGTAGGAGCCACGAAGGAGCAACCTGAAAGAAGTCTTCCGACGACTCGGGGCGGCAAACTTGAAAATAAACCGTAAAAAGTGTTCCTTTTTTAAAAGGCGCTGTTTTATTTTGGCCGAGTGGTGAGTGTTGAGGGCATAAAGACGGACCCCGCAAAAGTCTCGTCCATTCGGAACCTGAACTTGTAAGCAGAGATTAATTATTGTGCCACAGGGAAGGAGAGCTTGGCGATAGTCTGGTCGTTTCGGAAACTCAGTCGCTATTTGCTATAGAGCAGCAATACCAATTCGATGTCTACTGCCGCCGCGGGAAGCTCAACGTAGTAGTCGACGCATTATCGAGATAGCCGTTGGAGGCATTCCTACAAGAAGTGTAGTAGGGCTCCGCTTGCAAGTGTATCGCCAGAATGCTGGCGCGGACCGTACAAGACCCCGACAAATTTTCGGACTACGGGTTAGAAAATGGTATTTAAGATATAGAGCGGACGATTATATTTCGTGCAAACTGTGCATCGCCGGTCTACGGGTTAGAAAATGGTATTTAAGATATAGAGCGGACTATTATATTTCGTGCAAACTGTGCATCGCCAAGTGACCACCAAGAGGGTCTTACAGGAGTGCCATGATGCACCCACGGCGGGACATTCAGAGACGCTGCCAAATCCGTCAAATGTTGGGGGAAGTGTCAAAAGTTTAAGGTAGACCAACTCAAACCTTCCGACCGAATTCTAACGAGACAGGTAGCAGAACCTTTGGCAGTACTCTACGCAGACTTCATTTACCTCGCTCTAAGCATGATAATACGGTGATCTTGGCTTTCCACTATGCTTTCACAAAGTGGGTGGAATTAATTGCGCGTTCAATTGCAAAAGGCGTTTCGAGAGAGGATTTTGAGTAAGTTTGGAGTCCCGTTTCGTCCCGTTTGCGACAACGGAGTGCAGTTTTAGGCCTTACCTTAAAACCGTTAGGGGTAGAGTTGCAGTATATGGCCCTAAACTGCCCTCAAGATATTCCAACTGAGCGGACCAACAGGACAGTGAAGACCATGTTAGCGCAATTTATCGAGGGCGGCATGTGACGCGGATATGGCCGCGCCACAAAACCCGTATTTTATTTCTTTAATGAAGTTAGTTTAATAATATTTGTTAGAAACTAATAATACTGGAGTAGTAAAATCACAAAAGACGCAAGGCACGCACGAGAAAGAAGGCCGATAGATTATTTTTAGTGAGGTAAACAGTTGCGCCACGATTGAATACCATGAACGGAGGAGCTGCGGACGATTTTCGAGCCCAGCTTCACACCACGCAAGCAAAAGCAAAGACAGTGAACAGACCCGTGCGGCTAAGCAAAGAGAAACGAAACTGAGAGAACAAAAAAATAAAATATAACGGAAAGTGCGATTATAATTAGAAAAAGGGGCGACCGTTAATAAGCTTGAGTAAGAATGCAATTATGCAGAACAGTGCAGCAGGGTTCAGTAAATGGGGTCTAAAGTTGTAATAAACCAATGAAAAGCTTAAGCAAATAATTTTTTTTATAACGTTGTCGTACAAATATATTTTCTTTGTTAGCCGTCTTAGTCTTACCTTTTTAGCTGGTATTTAGTGCGAGCGGAAAATCACCGACATCGTCGTGGAAAAGTCCTACGTAGCAAAGTTATTATCGTAGACACTGGCGGTAACCTGCCCCGGTAGTTGAACATCGCTTCGGTCACGGAGTTTCTTCCGACCGAATCTTGTAGTACTTAAGTTTCCTCGTAGTTGGGAGTGTCGGCTTCGTCTAACTTCGACGCGGACGGCCCAGCACCGCCATCCCTATTTCAGCTAATTGTCCCGGCAAATTTTATCAAGTAAATCTAAACCCGTCCAGACTGAGATCTGTACCTCGTCTCAGAACACTACTTGCAATATGCTTCGCGTTTTGGCTAGTCCTTCCTTGAGTAAGGCTCATGGCAGGGCTGACTAACCTCGAGGCAGAGAAAACAGAAATTCTTTACCAGACTTCAGACCTTCCATTAATGCTTTTTATATTTGATACATTCAAACAGTTTAGCTATTGTACCATAGGATTATTTTATAGTAATGGCGCTGATGCGAACTGAGTTGCGGCTGCTAGTAAATGGGCTAGTATGAGTAAAACAGGTCAAAACCAAGAACACTGCCATCTGTTTGCGAACAAATTCACTGACGTCGAACATTTGAAAATGGAACATGTGGCAGGTGTGCTGAAATGGTCTCTCTATCGGTGTCAATGAATAAAATCTTAAACGACGACACATTAATGCAGTTATGTAAATACACGGATGAGATATAAAATACAATTTGTTATGGACTTTTCCTCGAATTTTACAGTCAAAAAATCTTAAAAAATACAACACAAGAAATAATAATATGCTTAATTTAAAAATGGCCGTCAGCTAACTGGTGTGCAAGGGAACTAACATGTAATTATTACTTGAATAATAAGACTATACTCTCGCTGGAAGCAGATACTGGGCATGGTCATGTCTCTGCCAAGGGTGCAAACTGATGGTAGTCGAGCAAAGAGAAGACAACTCTTCATAAAGTTACCCCAATCGAAGGTGGAACAGCATATGCTGAAGGATTCATGACCGAGGGGGTGCTCGGCCGTTAGTATGCGGACTCTACATACCTGTCGCCCTCCAGTTTTATTTTTCGACCTCCCGCGGTAGACGGGCAATGCCGCGAGCGATATCCCCTTCCCGTTCACTCGTGGGATTCAAAATGAACCAAAATATTACTAAAAGTAATGAGTCTGATGCGGCTCAAACAGCATCACCTCAGGCTTCAACCTGCACGGTTGAGCCTATTTCTGGCAACGCAGCTGTACGGCTGCCGGCCTCCACCCTCCCAATCGGTGATGTTGGTCACCCAGGGGCTGATCCGGAAAGACCACCAACTTCTTTGGATAAAGAGTTGGAGTGTGCCACTTTTTCGTCGAGAAAAATTTTGTCCCGGCAGGGTCCGATAGAGGCATTGGTCTCTGAATCGGACTCTGACGTCACACTCACCGATCTCGACAGTGAGATCTCTCAGAGATCCTGTCTGACGGATGCAGGCAGTCAGGTAGAACCTCTACATTTAGACCCTGAGATCGCCTTTATAAAAATGACAAACCGCGAAAAGAAGCTGTTCAAGGCAGCTATCGCTAAAGGGCTCCCCAGAGCAGCTGCTTTGAAAGGGGTTGCTCAGACGAAAAGTCTCCGGAGATCGGTTTATCAAAGAAACCGAAAAATACTCATTCAGAGTCGACAGCGCCATCGTAATGTCGAATGGCGAGCGGTGTCAGGCTCGGTTTCATCGCGACAGATAGATCGTCACCTCTGACAGCGGAGCAAATGGTAACGCTAAAGGCGGCGATCTTATCGTTGTTCCGAGAACGGATTGGCTCATGCTCGTCTGCTACGACAACAAGGCAGCCGAGTGGTTGAGGGCGAGCTTTAGCCATATCAAGGCCATATCATCGCTCGAAGCTGAGCTGTTGGAGTAAAGCCAATTCCCCCGTGCGCACTTCATCCGAGGTTACTTCGCCAACAGCCTGGATCTACTTAACGAAACGGTTCTGGGGCACATAGGTGCAGCCACGGTCCCTCTACGAGAGACGCTCCAGCAACAGTCACAGTGCTGGTTATCGACTTCTGCCGAAGGACGAACAAATAGCTAGTCATTGGCTGTGACGCCAACGCCCATCACACTATCTGGGGTAGTAGTGTCGTCAACAAAAGGGGTGAGTTCCTTCTTGAATATCTTTTGTGTAGTCAATTAGATGTATCAAATAAAGGGTGCAAACCCATTTTATAAACGCTATCAGGGAAGAGGAACTAGACCTCACTCTGGTTAGCAGTTCTTTGTCCGATTTCATTAAAATTGGCGGGTTACCGAAGAGACCACTCTTTCAGATCACCAGCACATCAGATTTGATCTCCCAGGCCAAGCGGAACTCTTTCCAATTCTTTTAACCCAAAGAAAACAAATTGGGACTTGTACAAAGCTTTAGTGGCTTTGAAAGTTGATCAAATGGTGGATCGAAGGCCTGGCAAATCAAAGGAGACTTCCTTCCGGCTGACCAGACGGCTCTTTAAAGGGGCCCAGTCAAATAGAGACTCATGGAACACATACAGATGCGCGTTCCCTGAGTATAATAAGAACATTAGACGCGCCAAACGCGATTCCTGGCGCACCTACTGCGAAAGTGTGGAGTCACTTCCAGAAGCAGCGAGATTGCAAAAGGTATTGGCCAGACGGTCATCTAATGTTGTGGGGCTCCAAAAAGAACAGATAGTTCTTAAACACAGGATCGACGGAAGACGCTAGAGCTTCAGCTTCAGGTGCATTTCCCTGGTTCTGTTATAAGCCCGGAAAATCCCTGTTATGATGGGGATACTGAACCACCAGCTAGACGTGATTACAGTCTGTCGGGTGTTATCTTCGACGTTGACAAGGTCAGGTGGGCCATTAAATCATTCGCTCCCTTCAATGCCCGGGGGGCGACCAGATTTTCCCGGCCCTGCTGTAACACAGCCTACTTAGTCCACTAATTGGTCTACTTAGGGCGAGCTTCGCTTGGGGGTACATTGCGCTATCTTGGAGGGAGCTAAACGTGGTTTTTATTCCCAAGCAAGGGAACCGTCCCTTGCATCAACATGCTTTGTGCTCATTCTTTGACGTCGAAGGGGCCTTCGACAACACTGGCTATCAGTCAATAGCCAGGGCGTTAGCATCTAGGGGGGTTGACCCCTTCTATATTACTTGGATAGAGAGAATGCTTATGCACAGAGACATTAGATGTTCACTGAACGCATCCGAGCGGTCAAAGGGTGTCCACAGGGCGGGGTTCTGTCTCCCCTTCTTTGGTGTGAGATAGATGAACTACTGTTGAAACTATTGGAGCTAGGCATCGATACCATAAGGTATGCAGTTGACCTGACAATAATAGTCTCCGGAAATATCGGCTTAACCATCACCGAATTGATGCAAACGGCACTCAACACGGTCCTAAGATGGTGCACAGATGTGGGTCTCAATATCAACCCACAGAAGGCGATTATCGTTCCCTTCACGAAACGGTACAACATCGATGTCGGACAGCTCTACATCGGTGGGACACCCGTCGAGTTCTCCAGTGAGGTCAAATATCTCGGTGTTAATCTGGATAAGAGACTTAACTGGAACTCGCACTTAGACGAAACGTATTGTTTAGACTCCTAAGATGGCTGTATAATATGATGGTTATGCCTGTTGTCACTTCCGCTACCCTCGTCTGGTGGCCAAAGGTCCAGCAGGCTCCCGCTATACAAAAATGCAGCAAACTTTTTGCGATTTGTATGCCTATCCCTCACGGGTGTCATGCGTACATGTCCTACTGCAGCACCGGAGATAGTCTTAGGACTGAATCCACTGCATTTGCACATAAAGAAGCTAGCTTCTTTGAGCCATCTGAGGATTAAACTCACAAATGGGTTGCTAGCAGCAGACATAGGTCAGTCTAGTCTAGTAAAAACTATTCCTGGCTTAGGGATCTGCGACAGAACGGGTCTTAAGGCCACGGAACTTTTCTTCAACCGTAGGGAAAGGGATGATGGCAACCCTTGCAATGATCGCATTATCCTGCAGTGGTTCACAGACGGATCAAAAACTAATCAAGGGGTTGATGCGGGGATCATAGGACCCAACACAAAAATCTCGATTGCAATGGGTACCTGGCCCAGTGTTTTTCTGATCTGGGATCCACGCCAGGAGCCACCATAAATATCTTTTCAGATAGCCAAGCAGCCATTCAAGCTCTTTCGTCATGGAGGATTATCTCGAGACTGGTTGCGGATTACTGGAATTGTCTCCAGCACCTCTCACATCGAAGCCGGGTCACACTTTGTTGGGTCCCGGGGAATTCTGGAATTTCCGGCAACGAAGTTGCGGACGGGCTAGCTAGGACTGGCTCCGCAACCCCTCTTCTTAGAGCTGAACCCTTTTGTGGGTTAAGCTGGGCCTCTGCCAAAGAGTTGATAGGAATGGTGAAAGAAGGAGAAGGGAATCTAAGCAATACCTGGGTTACGACAAGCTAAAGAGCTGGTCAGCCCACATATAGGTAGAAAAACCAAAAATCTTTCAAAGGGCGGAACTGCGGCTCTTGGTGTCCTATCTCACGGGACCATATGCGCCTGTCCCCTGACACAGAGTGTAGACTCTGCAGAGAGGATGGCAGTACAAAAAAATATCGATAATAACAAAACGGAGTGGGCTATCGATAATTAAGTATAGCCTTGATCTGCGTATGGTATACTAGAACCCAAAAACCCTAACTTTAACCCTTAGATCTTATTGCAGCACTTGCTACCCATTGAATCGTAAAATTTGTCAAATGTTACCACACTTTTACTTTAATATCCTAACCGATTTTAGTGAATCTGAATGCAATAGATTCTCCAAGTGCTATAGTATAAATAAATATTCATTCAATATAAATAAGCTTACCAATTAGAGGTTGTCGTAAATTTGTATTGATTTTAGGAAAACGGTGTGGGTTATCGATCATTTGAAATAAACTTTATCTGCGCGTGCCATGGACGAGTCTATAGCCGAAAAGAATTGAATTGAGAAGAATTGAAGTCTCTAGCTCTTATAGTTACCGAGATCGACGCGGTCATACAGACGGACGGAAGGACGGACGGACGGACAGACGGTCAGACGAACTGACGGTCAGACGGACAGATAGACGGACATGGCCTTATCGACTCGGTTGTTAATCCTGATCAAGGATATATATACTTTGCGGGTTGGAGATGCCTTCTGACTGCTACATACATGCATAAAACCATTATATAACAAAATTGTCTACAAAAGTTAAGGTTTGCGATTTATCGTGGTACGAATTATTGACATTCGACTATATTTCAAATTCATGTTTGTATGTTCCAATTTTTAAGTCTTCATTAGCAATAAAAAAAACTAAGTTCTTATACATACATATAGTATGTATTTGCAAGCAACAAACTTTGCATTCGAGAGTAACCGATTGCAAAATACTTGTTCACCTTATAATATAATTTTTAAACAACAAAAGCTTTCTTATTTATTATAATTTTGGAAAAATTTAGGTTTTAGTAATTTATGGAGGCGGGAGAGGGCGTAGCCGAAATTTTTTCCCTAATTTAGAGGTCATCAGAAAACTGATTCCTAAATTTTGGAAATTTAGCTCTAAAATTGTGGGAGATATGGATTTTCGCTGCTTATCCAACCCAAGATAAATAGATTTGATCGATTTGCCACGCTCCCATTTTTAGTACGATCTTTAGAGATCATTAGTAATCTGTCTGAAAAATTGTAGCTAGCTTTAAAACGAAGGGATACATTGATTTAGCGGTTTTCCACTAAATAAATAAAATATTTTTTGTGCGATCTTTAAAGGAGTTCATTAGTTATCCTGAAACAATGTATGTCTCTATTCAGCAGTTCTGGTGGTGTCAATTGACCTTAGGCGCCAACCAAAAACGGACACGAGCAGCGACAGCCTTCATATTTTTGGGTTTTTGCATTTACTTTATTCGGTTTGTATGATCGATGCGTAGTAAAAAAAATATAGTGCGGTGCTCTTTACGCATATGTGTCGATCTCTTTCCCCCGCTTCCGACAGTATGCTGACATGTGTATGTACATAAGTTTACATGTTGTTGCTTTTGTGCAAGGAAAGAAGCAGAAAAGAAAGAGCAAAAAACACGCGTTTCAGCGTCAAAGTTGGTTCCATTTCCAAAGTGCAAGTGAATAGTTGTGCGAAGGGAACTGCTCAGTTTGAAGCAAAATAAACGACAAAAATAAGTAAGTACAACCAAAATAAGTAAGTACAAAAAATATTCTTACAATTTAATATATGAACATCATAACAATTAATATTTTTTTAAATAATTGTGAATTAATCCAGTATTTAGATTCTATGTGTGTATGAATAAATATTTACGAAAATGCATTCATTTTTACTTCTAATATTTATGTATTTATATTGTATGTATATTTAAACGTATTTCTATTTGTCTTTTTGTTGCAGGTAGTACACTCCAACATGGAATCCACAATATTTGAATTTAATATTTGAATTTAATATGTATTGAAAATCAGAGGTTCCGCTAGGGCATTGCTGGTGTCACACAACACCGTACTTAATTTCGATGCAATAATAGCAAGACTAGATTGCACATACTCAGATAGGACATCACGACGCACCCTGCGCCAAGGGCTAGAGATGGTCAGACAAGGTGACTTAGCGCTAATGGAATATTATGATACAGTCGAGCGAAAGTTAACCCTTGTTACTAACAAAATCATCATGTCTCACGCTGACTTATTAAACAGAGAGGTTAGAGCGGATGCGTTGCATGCATTCATCTCAGGTCTAAAAAATTCCTTAAGGGCAATCGTTACCCAGCTCAACCCAAGGACTTGCCTTCTGCTTTGGCACTTGCCAGAGAAGCGGAAGCTAGCATTGAGCGAAGCTTATTTTCATCTTCATATGCCAAAGCCCTTGAAGAAAAAGCCCAGGCTACAGAAGCCGGCAGGGCTCGCACCCAGTACAAGCAGGGTAAAAGCAATAAGGATGAGCGTCAGGAGAAAAATCCACATTTTGTCAAGCGTAATCATAACAACGCTAATAGTAACCAAAACAAGAAAGACCAACAACCCCAAGCGCCCGAGCCGATGGATATAGATTCATCCTCAAAATTTAGGCAGCCCATAGATTTTGGTAAGCAGCAGGCTAGCAACGCGGCTGCTATGAAAAGACAGAACTCGTCAGAACGGGTGTCTGGCCAAAGGCGCAAGAGGTTGAACAAAGTTGTCCAGAGGGGCCCTGTTGATACCGAGGAAGGCCGTAAAAACGTAGCGGAGCCGGAAGTCAATGCCATAGATGAGGATAACGAATCCGTATTTGATGTTGACTCATTAAATTTTTTAGAGAACGCTCCCGGCTACCCGTCATCGAAAGGCAGTTGACTGGGAGAACGCTAAAAAATTTAATAGACACCGGCGCGGCAAAAAATTATGTGAAGCCCGTAAAGGAGGTAAAAACATAATGCCAGTCGCCAAGCCTTTCACTGTGAGTTCCATACATGGCTCCAGTAAAATCGAAAACAAATGTCTTATGTCGGTTTTCCGACAAGTGTTCCCGTTTTTCATACTAGACACACTTGGCACCTTTGATGCTATAATTGGCTTCGATCTGTTAACACAGGCAGGAATAACAATAAATTTGAATAACGGCACCCTTGAATACAAGTATACAGCGGAAAAGCTACAGTTTTACAACTGTGATAGTGTGGACTTTACTCACGTAGACGATATTGTGGTACCAAATTCCGTCAAGAAGGAATTTAAAAAGATGATTTTAAAGAGATTAAAGGTGTTTTCGACCTCTTGCGAGGCTTCACCCTATAATACTTCTGTCGTCGCCACAATTCGAACAGAAAGCAATGAACCGGTATATTCAAAAATGTATCCACACCCTATGGGAGTAGCTGATTTCGTAAACAACGAAATCAAACAGTTATTGAAAGATGGCATAATAAGACCATCGAGATCCCCATACAACAGCCCAACATGGGTAGTTGACAAAAAAGGTACAGATGCCAACGGCAATAAAAACAAACGACTGGTTATCGACTTTAGGAAACTAAACGAGCAAACCATTCCTGATAGATACCATATGCGATCCATTCCCATGATTTTAGCAAACATGGGAAAAGCTAAATTTTTCACAACATTGGACTTGAAATCAGGGTATCATCAAATCTATCTGGCGGAACAAGACCGCGAGAAAACTTAATTTTCGGTAAGCGGCGGGAAATATGAATTCTGTCGCTTACCCTTCGGTCAGAAAAATGCTGGTAGTATTTTTCAAAGGACCATAGACGACGTGCTCAGGGAACTGATAGGCAAAATATGTTACGTCTATGTAGACGACGTGATCATTTTCTCTCAAAATGACTATGTTCAGCATATCAACTCAGTACTTCAGTACTTGAGTGACGCTAACATGAGAGTTTCCCAGGAAAAAACCAAATTTTTTAAAGAAAGCGTCGAATATTTAGGGTTTATAGTGACCAGGGGCGGGGCAAAAACTGACCCCGAAAAGATCAAAGCCATGCAGGAATACATTGAGCCAAAAAATTTATTGAGCTTAAGATCATTCCTCGGCTTGGCTAGTTATTATAGAAGGTTCGTTAAAGACTACGCCGCGATTGCGAAGCCATTAATGGACATTCTAAAAGGCCAAAACGGAACTGTTAGCCAACACATGTCCCGAAAAGTCCCAGTCGAGTTCGATGAGACGCAACGCAATGCATTCGAACGCCTAAGAAACATCCTGGCGTCAGAAGATGTCATTCTTATGTACCCGGACTTTCTACAACCCTCTGACTTGACCACCGACGCCTCTGCTAATGGCATCGGGGCTGTATTATCCCAGGGAGGTCGCCCCATTACAATGATCTCGCGAACCTTAAAGCAATGCGAGCAAAATTACGCTACTAACGAAAGAGAGTTACTAGCCATTGTATGGGCTCTAGGTAAGCTGCAGAATTTTCTGTATGGTACCAAAGATATAAAAATTTTCACTGACCATCAGCCTTTAACTTTTGCAGTTTCTGAAAAGAACACTAACGCAAAAATAAAAAAGTGGGAGGCTTACATTGACGAACATGATGCGAAAATGTTCTACAAGCCAGGTAAGGAAAATTTTGTAGCGGATGCCTTATCGCGGCAAAATGTAAACGCTTTACAAGACGAACCTCCTTCCGACGTCGCTACCATACACAGCGAGCTGTCATTGACCTACACGGTCGAAACAACCTAAAAGCCTATAAACTGCTTTCGGAATCAAATTGTTTTAGAAGAGGCTTGTTTCCCACTAAAACGGAACTTCATACTTTTTGGCAGCAAAACTCGCCATTTAATCAATTTCACGGACAAAAGCACTATTTTTGAGACACTTAAAGAAGTGATCAACCCAACCGTGGTAAACGCAATATATTGCGATTTGCCAACACTTGCCAGTTTCCAACACAACATTGTATTAAAATTCCCGTCAACGAAATTTTGGCATTGTAAGAACTTAGTGTGCGACGTCATAGGCAAGAATGAGCAAAGGGAAATAATAACAGCCGATCATAACCGTGCGCATCGTGCGGCCCAAGAAAATGCTAAGCAAGTCCTTCGCGACTACTATTTTCCAAAAATGAACAAACTTGCAAGTGAAATCGTCGCAAATTGTAAAGTTTGCACCAAAGGGAAATACGATAGACACCCCAAAAAACAAGAGCTTGGAACAACACCAATTCCCTCTTACCCTGGGGAAATGCTGCATATTGATATATTCAATACGGACAAAAAACAGTTTTTAACTTGCATCGACAAGTTCTCTAAATTCGCTGTTGTCCAGCCGTTAGTCTCTCGCACAATAATTGACGTCAGAGCTCCAATATTGCAGTTAGTCAATTTATTCCTAAGCATAAAAACTATTTATTGCGACAACGAGGCAGCTTTCAAATCGGAAACAATAACAGCGCTCCTCAAAAACAGCTATGACATTAACATCGTAAATGCTCCTCCTCTCCACAGTGTGTCAAACGGTCAGGTAGAACGTTTCCATAGCACCCTAGCCGAAATAGCAAGGTGCCTAAAAATCGATAAGAAAATCGATGACACAACTGAATTAATAATGAGGGCAACAGTAGAGTATAACAAAACTCTGCACTCAGTCACAGACTTAAAACAAATAGAAGTCATTCATGCAGCATCTGAAAACTTCCGACAGACTATAAAAGCAAAAATAACAAAAGCTCAGAAAACTAATGTCGAGAGATGCAACCCGAATAGACAAAACAGGGTATTTGACGTAGGTGAAAAAGTGTTCGTAAAGAACAACAAAAGACTGGGCAACAAATTATCTCCTTTATGTTCAGAGGAAAAGGTACAAGCAGACCTAGGAACGTCTGTTCTTGTTAAGGGGAGGGTAGTCCACAAGGACAACCTCAAATAAAAGTTTACTACTTACGCACCAAATAATTAAGTTAGCGATAGAAACAAGAGGCACAATTTTTATTTTCTTCTCATTCTCCTATACATTGCAGGATTACTGTCACTATACTACTCATAGTAGTGACAATAGTGAACGGTCGAATCACCGACTATTCGCACTCTAATTACATTCCTGTAATTGATGGCGATGCATTGGTATGGGAACAGAGGGACTACTTGAGGCACTCGAGCAATTTGTCTGATTTCACAGCAATTGCAGACGAGACAGAAAGGTTAAGTAAACTATTCCCGCAGTCGCATATGCGAAAATTATTAGATGTCGATACAGATCACGTTAGAAGTCTTTTGTCCGTTCTTCAAATCCATCACAGAATAGCCAGAAGTTTAGACTTCCTGGGCACAGCGCTTAAGATAGTAGCAGGCACTCCAGACGCCTCAGATTTGGAAAAAATCAAAATGTCCGAATTTCAATTAATAGAATCAAACAATAGACAGGTGGTTATAAACTCAGAAATTCAAGAACAGATTAATCAACTTACAGATACCATCATCAAATAATTAAAGCATAGAAAAATGATTTTGTTGACACCCCACACTTATACGAGGCACTGTTGGCAAGAAACAGAATGCTAATCACAGAAATCAAAATTTGATTTTAACAGTTACTTTGGCCAAGTCAAATATAATAAATCCTACCATTTTTAACCATGATGATTTGAAGTCTCTAGTTGAACAAACCCTCGACATTCCTGTAGTTAGCTTATTAGAACCATCTAATATTAAGGTCTTTCAGTCCGAGAACGTTATTCACATATTAATCGCATACCCAAAAAAAAAGTTTATTTGTAAAAAGATCACCGAGTTCCCCGTATCACACCAACACACCATATTGCAACTACAAGATGACATCGTAGCCGAGTGTAAGGATGACGTCCTAGCAGTCACGGAATGCACCACAACAACCTATTCCACGTTCTGCAAGCTGGCAACACATGATACCTGCGCACGGGGCTTGCACGCCGGAAGCACTGCTCTTTGCCACACGCAGCCCAGCCATTTAGAGCTAATCACGTACGTAGACGACGGTGCAATAATCATCAACGAAAGCCCGGCAAGAATCAGCGTTGACGATAAGTTAATATAGTTAGTTAACTGATAAGTTAATATAATAGTTGTTGTTGGATTGCCCTAAGCAATCCAAGCGTTTATAATTGTTCGTTGGGTTGCCTTAAGCAATCACAGCGCTAAGCGTCTGCATCAGCGCTCTATAGCTGCAATGGTCAGCGGCGGTAATCGGACACTTTTGTTATTGTCGCAAGAGTCTTCCGCTTATTGCCTATGGTTATGCTGAGTCGGCTTGCCGACCATGACATTGTGGCGTGATGCGCGTGTCAGACTTGGCTTTAGAGTTAGGCATTTTTTGATTTGCATTTTAGTTTTATATGAAGCGCGCAAGACATAAGTCGCGAGAATAAATATACTGCTCCGACACTTGTCGATAAAATCTTATCTTTTATTATTGTCTGAGCCCAAGGCCAGCAATAGAAGTCAGTCAACTTCACAACCTAATCAACAGCAACATCTCCGGATCAAGGAGCGATAGCAATATCCCTGGATCAAGGAGAACAACGCGGGCTTCACGCATAACATCGAATAACAACGCGGGACACTGCATTCACTAATAATTTATGTACTCCAAGTACGCAGCATTAATAGAAATAAAGAGTAGAGATTGGTTAGAAACAAAAAGAGCTATACTCCAAATTTTCAATGAAATGGGAAAACCAATAGAAATAAAAGCAGTCAAAGATTCAGCATTCATGTGCAGCACTACAACTCTGGTTAAAATCCAACGGCGTAATAATAAACATAACAACTAGTAACAAGTAAGATGGCTTTATTTGGGTGTCCCCGACTAGGAGATACCGTGAACCCAGCGGCGAACTGTCGTTATATACATTTAAAGCTCTTTGCATTCATACACACATTCACAAAGTCACACATACAGACGCATGCAGCAAACTGAGCACTTAACAGATCGGCTGCGCTTGACCCAACTATGGAAAATGAATTCTTGAATAACTTCTAAACTACGAGTATGATCGTTATGAAATTTGTTTGCTTATTAAGAGTATCCAAATCTATGTACAAACCAAATCGCAAGCCTGTAGTATTTGATTTGCGTTTTTTTGATATGGGGGTAGGTATCCAAAATTCAAAATATATGTGATCTGCCTATCCTTAACGAGCACATATTAAATTTAATTTTAAATTTAAATTTTGTGGCTCTAGCTCTTGTAGTTTCTGAGATATGCTCAAAAAAACCGGATCAAAAAAACCGATAAATATCTATAATAAGGAAACGGGACGGGTTATCGATAATTTAAAAGGCCTTAATCTGATTATGGTATACACTAACTTAAAAAACTAAACTTTAATCCCTAGCTCTTATTAATACTTTCTGCCAATTGGATTGTCAAATTGGTAAAATGTTACCACATGTTTTCTTTTTTAACTTCTGTGTTTCTTAGCCGATTTTGATAGACATTAATGTAATAGATTCTTCTAGTGCTGTAGTATATTTAAATATTCATTCGAACCAAACTCTGTGTTTCTAGGTCTCATAATCTACTAAATAAGCTTAAAAAATTAGAGGTTGTTGTAGATTTTTATCGATTTTAGGAAAACGGTGTGGGGGATCGATTATTTGAAATAAACTTGATCTTGCCATCGACGAGTCTATAGCCGTAAAGTTGATGTCTCTAGCTCTTATAGTTTCCGAGATCGACCCGTTCATACAGACGGACGGACGGACGGACGTACAGACAGACGGACTCGGCTGTTGATCCTGATCAAGAATATATATACTTTATGGGGTCGGAGTCCTTCTGCATGTTACATAAATTTACAAAACCATTATACCCTTTTTACCCATGTTCAGTGGGTTCAGGGTTGAACAAGTAAGGAGATACTCAAACAACGAAGGTAAATAGATAAATAACAAAATATTATATATATACTGCAAGTGGTTTGGTATTATAACTCGTTTGGGCTTTAAGCTTTTAATATTTATATATATAGTTCATGGCGTCAAATGCTTTACTGAAGTCGGTGTAAATGACATCAGTTTGCTTTTTGTCAGAAAAGCATCATTTACCAGCTAGGTAAGCTCAAACAAGTTGGTCGGAGTTGTCCGGCTGCACAGATGCTGCATAGTGGACATAATTATTTTTTCAAATAATTTTGCAAAACCCTGCTTGCCTTTGCTATTCCTAGAAAAATGAGGAAGGCAAATATGAAGATTTGCGCTTCGAATTTACAGAACTGTAAAATTGCTTATGGTCTTGGGTAAATTGCCTTTTGGAACAGGCAATACAATACTTATAGCAATGATTTGCCTATGTTTGTGCAACGCAACTTTTTTCGCCGCTATCGAAGCTAGAGACCTGAAACTTTGAATATATACTCGTGTATATCTGCGTCAGATAGAGTGTTAAGATTTGTTTGCCACGTATACCTAATATAGCAAAATCGATCAAATGTAAATATTTCCATCAAATTTTAAAGATAGATTCACCAAATTTGGTGTGTAAATTGCTTCTTCCAAAGATTTAGACCTTGATATCCGTGGGCGACGCCCACTATAACGCCCCCATGCACCCCTTCCCGAAGAATCGCGATAGCCCATATCTGCCACTGTGTTAGAGCTAGAAAAAGTTTGGAAGGTTGATTACTGGTGACCTCTCTAATCAAAAAAATTCCGCCCATGCCCACTGGGGGCGTGGCATTTCGAATAAATCGGAATATCTCCCACAGTTTTAAAGTTAGAGACATACATTTATTAAGCAGATTCCTGATGACCTACTCTAAAGATCACACAAAAAGTTTTTAGAAAACGTGTATAGTCGATATATCTCAGTTGCAAAGCTAGATATATATATATTTTAGACAGATTACTAATGACCTCCTTAAAAGATCGCCGGGAAGACCGCAGACAATACCCTGAAAGCAAAAAAAAGATTTTCAAAATTAATTCTACGTGCCTCTGTGTAAACTTTCGAGCCGCCACTCTTCACACGCATACACGTATAAATATTTGCAAGTGTTTTTTATTGTTATTTTCTTTAGTGACTTTTCAAGTGAGTACTGGTAAGCTTGGCAGGCTCGACGTCAGTTGTTGGTTTATCATCCAACAATAACAACAATGTATAGAGCACCAAAGCTCCCAATTATATAATCAGCAGACTTTGCTATTGACCTTTGGTTAGCGTACCTTTCCCATTCTTTCGAAGTTTTAACTTGTTGGGAAATGTACAAGTCAAACAACGAAAAATAGCAGAAAAGCGCGCAATACAAAAGTCGCCCCTTTTGTATGCTTTATAGTCTGTTTTTGGCATACAACTGCTCATAAAACGAGCTTCGCCTTTTTACCTTAACAGCCGCCAATATGGTTTATGTTGTTTTTTTAAACCCTGAACCCATTGAAAATGGGTAAAAAGGTTGTTGGTTTTGTGCAAATGTATGAAACAGGCAGAAGGAAGCATCTCCGACCCCATAAAGTGCATATATTCTTGATCAGGACGACGGGCTGAGTCGATTTAGCCATGTCCGTCTGTATGAACGCAGCGATCTCGGAACCTAAAAAAGCTAGAGACCTAAACTTTTCGACTATAGATTCTCCTAATCCATACGCAGTACATGTTTATCATTTTTTTTCTATAAAAAACAATACTGAGATTTGGTTTTCGTGGCATATCTTGGAGACTATAAAAGCTAGCGTCATAAAATTTACTATGTGCTCGTAAAGGATACACAAATTGTGAATATTGTGAATGTGTGTATGAATGCAAGCTTTAAACGTATGTAACGACAGCTCGCCGCTGGGTTCAGGGTATCTCGTAGTGGGGCACGCCCGACTAGAGTCATCTTACTTGTTTTTTGTTAAGAATTTGGTTTTTGTTGACAATAGTGAATTTATATATAATGCCGTCCATTTATATATAATGCTAGCGGTTTTTATACCCTGAACCCATTGAAAATGGATTTGCTTTCTTCTGTCTGTTACATACATTTGCACAAAACTATTATACCCTTTTTACAAAGTACACAGATGCTCTTGTTACGTCCTGACAATTTCATAACGATCCAATTCTTAGTTTAGAAGTTTTTTAAGAATTAACCGGCTGCGCTTGGCCGCACTATGGAAAATGAATTCTTGAATAACTTCTAAACTAAGAGTATGATCGCTATGAAACTTTCAGTGTTTGTGTGTGTATGAGTGCAAAGAGCTTTAAATGTATATAACGACAGCTCGCCGCTGGGTTCAGAATATCGCCTAGTCGGGGACACGCGACTAGAGCCATCTTATTTGTTTTCATTTGATTCTGGAAAATTGCCTAATTCTACTATCGGGTTTGCTGCCTATGGTTTTTTGTATCTTATAAATATTTTACTGTGTATGCTATTAAATTTGTACATGAAGTATATAATCAGTATAATAATTATTATTATTAGCGTAGTTAAAGTAATTATTTGGAAAGTATTATAATTTTTTTCGTGTTCTTGAATTATTACTTTAGCTTGAATGAATGATAATGGTTCAAGTCTTGTTACATTATTGCATACTTTGATTATTTGAGTGTTATATTCTGTTTCAAATAAATATGTCATCTAATTGTATCGAACAGTTGAATGATTTTATTGTATTCTCTCCTTCTATTATTATTTGTCTATTTACGCAATTTTGATTTAAGAATGTTTTTGTTAAGTTCCATGTAATAATTATATTTTACTCGATCAAATATGTTTCAAAGTTTTTATGTGTCTTGGTGTATATACATTCAGTGTTGTCTTGATTTAAAATGCCTGTTATAGATACATTTGTTTATTATTAATTCTTTTGTATTAACTGTGTAAGTTTCGTTCTTTATGACAATGTATTTATCTTGTAGGGTTTCTGTTAGCACGTTTTTTGTTTTCGTCTGGATAAGGTAAAATGTTCTATATTTTAGTTTTAATGATTTCGAGTGGGACATGAGAAATTATCATTATTTCATTCGTGTTGGTTTGTAACCAAGTAGATGTTTTTATATTTAATATTTTTCCTGAATTGACAGGTGTAAGAGTATCGAGTTTCAAAAGTTTTGGGTTGAAAATGCCTTATCTAGTAATCTGCATACCTAAGAAGATATCGATCTACTACGTATTCAGTAAATTGTTGGAGGTTGAAAATAAGAATTGCTAATTTTTTATCTCATTCGTTAATTTGACCCAGGACATTTATAACTTCGATTTCTTTATTAACAGCATCGATTACTTCATTCAATTCGTTAACCTTTGCGCTATTTTCGGCTACATTATTGATTTTGGTATCTAATTCTTCTCTATCTTGTTGATTTAAAATTCCAAATAAATATCTGGAAGCGGTTCCGACCAAAATTTAAGATTCCTCTTTTGCAGAGTTTGACAATTCTAATTCTATACATTTCTCTGTCTAGTTATTCTTTTAAATATTGGATTTGCGTTAAAGTCTCAAATTTGTCTGATTGTTATACCCTGAACCCATTGAAAATGCGTAAAAAGAGTATAATGGTTTTGTGCAAATGTATGTAACAGGCTGAAGGAGGAATCTCCGACCCCATAAAGTATATATATATGTGGGTTGGTGTATAGCTGTGTACACAAATCCAAATGCATAAGCTACAGCATAATGGTAAGACAACGACGAGCAACGATAATCCCTAGACAACGACGAGGAACAATGATGCAAAGTTGAGGACGGCGAATTCGCAAGGCCACGAGTTCCAAAAACGACGATGAAGAACGGCGACAGCGACGGCATTAAGTCGTGATCACTCGAGAAAGAAGGCAGCTTGACGTTCGGCCTAGTGTGGTTGTGAGAGCAACGAGCTTTGTCTTCTATTGTTACGTCGCCGAATTGTGAAATTAAAAACTTATTGTGAAATACCCTTTCTTAAATATTATATATTAAACATTATAGTAAATAAAAACCCCACATTTTTGGCGCTCGTCCGGAATTGAAGCAAAATCGGGATATGAGTTTTAGTGTGTGCAATTAAAGAAAATGTGTGTAAAGTCGAACTAAAGGTGTAAAGTCGAACTTAATTGTTAATTCGAATTTATTAACAAGAAAGTTATATTAAAGTCGAAGTGAAAAATTTTTTTAAATGATTATATTAGTGCAAGTCTACGCTCGAGCAAGAAAGAGCACTACATAAATTCGTGTTTGAGGCTGAGGGAGACAGAAGCAACGGAAAACGGTTACGGGAAATTTCTGTCTATGGCGAAAATAGCGAGAAGTACAATTTGAAGAAAATCTTCGCAGTTGAGAATTTAACGCATAGTGATCTGGTAGCGATATGCAATATTTTAGGAATCAACTACACATGTGTGGACCTACACTTGCATATATTTCGTAATTTGCGTTCGAGCAGTATGTTAGCACACGATGAAGTAAGCAACGACGAAACTGACGATGAAGAGGAAAATGAAGAAAGCAATGAAGACGACAACGTCTCGTACCAGACGGCGGACCACAGCAGCACATAGAAAACGGAGCAAAACCCGACGAAAATTTGGAAAGCACAGTTACTAGACGTCACTCTGCACGAAACAACGAAACAGAGGAGAGGGATACGAAGATGGCCACGATTTGCGATCAACTTTCGCTATGTAGAAGAGAGTATTCAAAGTTTTGACGGCACAAATGCTATTCCACTCGAATTGTGGATAAGCGAATATGAAGAACAAGCAACACTAATCTAATGGAACGATTTCCAAAAATTTTTGTTCTGCAAAAAGGCATTAAAAAGGATTGCACAGTTATTCGTGTTGAGTGAAAGAGGACTGAACTCATGGAATTCACTCAAGCAGGCATTATTATCAGAATTTAAATCGAGTGTGACCAGCAAGCAAATTCATGAGCAACTCGCGCGAACAAAGAGAGGTAGCAATGAGTGCGTATTTGAGTATGGCATTTAGTCTATATTTGATTGACGGCATAGACGAAAAAGGAGTGAATAAAACTATTTTATATGGTGCAAAAAATATAAATCAGCTTAAAGAAAAACTTAAGTGTTATAAAATAATGATGGAAAAAGATAATCAGGTAGAAAATGAAAAGTTTAAGCGCAATGAAAACAATGTGAAAGAAAAAGACAAAAAAATGTCAATGTGTAAACAAAAATGCTAAGAAATGCACGTGTCGAACAATTGTCAGAATAAAGATAAAGGTCGAAGGTGTTACAAATGCAACCAATTCGGGCATATTTCCAGAGATTGCGAGCAAGTTGCCAAAACGGGTGTTACAACAGCAAATACACGTAGCTTGCAATCAAAAGTCGATATAACACACAAAGAAGTCGCGTTTGGAAATAAAAAGTGTGTCGCGCTTTTTGTTACTGGCAGCAAATTCAGTGTTATACGGGAAGATTTGTATTGCGACATTGGCAAGCCTAAGCTGGAAAGCAGCAGTATTGTTCTATTTGGATTCGGTAGCGCCAGCAATGCTAATAAGATAATACCGGTTGGACATTTCAAAAATTCAGTTTTGATTGACAAAGAAGAATTCCTATTCGATTTTTACGTAGTTTCAACTAAATTCGTAGACGTGAAGTTGATTGTTGGAGAAGAGCTGTGTTTACTGGCGGAAATTGTTTTTAATAGAAATGGTCTGCAGGTGCGCAAAATGTCGAGCAGTGATGAAATAAATATAATGTAAATTAGTGCGGAAGTGGACAATAACGTGCTTAACATTAATGCAGCAGCAAGTGAATCTGCCAAACGAGAAGTACGCGAACTAATAATACTAATAATAAACTAATAAGACAAAAGGAACAAATGTAAAGATGCGCATAATTTTAAAAGACGAGTCACCTATATTCTCGCGTCCACGTAGAATGGCGTTTCGGCAAGATTATGTGTGGAATTCCGAAGAATAAATAGGGTAATTTTCAAAGATAATTTTCCCTTGCCGCTTATAGAAGATCAATTGGACAGATTGCAAGAGGCCAAGATATTCAGCACAATTGATCTGAAAAAACGGATTTTTTCACATGCCAGTGGCTGAATCGAGTAGAAAATACACGTCGTTTGTAACGCAGCGAGGCGAATATCAGTTCTTGAAGGTCCCGTTTGGATTTTCGAACTCACCAGGCGTTTTCAGCGGCACGTCAACGCAATATTTCGACATCTGTCCAACAGAGGCATTGCTTTGCCCTACGTCGACGACGTGATTATACCAGCGAAGACTGAACAAGAAGCTATACAGAATCTGAAGAAAGTTATCGAAACTTGCAAAGAGAGAGAATTGAATATGAAAAAATGTAACTTTCTGCAGACGCGCATTCAATTCCTGGGCCACATAATTGAAAATAGCAAGATTTGTCCTTCGCCAGAGAAAATAGAGGCCGTGTCAAAATTTAAGATGCCACAAACTCATAAACAGTTAGAGAGTTTTTTGGGGCTGACAGGGTATTTTAGAAAGTTTATCGCTAACTATGCAGGCATAGCTAGACCTTTAACGGAATTGACAAAAAATAAAAAGAAATTTAGATTTGATGCAGCTGAAGAGAAGGCCGTTAATATCTTAAAAAAACTGCTGACGGAGAATCCAGTATTGAGTATTTATAATCAGACATACGATACAGAAGTGCATACAGATGCATCAATTGATGGCTTTGGGGCAGTTCTATTACAGAAATCTCCAGACGACGGCCAGCTACACCCAGTCTATTATATGTCCAAAAAGGCTACGGATGCACAGTGGAAATACAGTTATGAGCTAGAGATCTTGGCACTTATAGAAGCGTTAACAAAGTTTAGGGTGTATCTTCTAGGCGTTCATTTTAAACTAATAACCGATTGCAATGCTGCAATGTGCACTAGAATGGCGCGCTGGATTTTGTTCCTGCAGGAGTACGATTATGATATAGAGCACCTTTCAGGAACAAGAATGAAGCATGTCGATGCTCTCAGCCGGTACCTAATCATGTTGATAACAGAAGACAGAATTAGTATCGCTTTAAAAGACGCTCAGGCAAAAGACGAAAATAATAAAAGCTATCAAACAAGTAATCAACAAGGACATATGACGATTATTTCTTGAAATCTGGTATGCTATACAAACTTGTACAGGACGAAGAACTCTTTGTAGTACCCAATGACATGCAGAAGCAAATTATAAGTCGTGCACATGACAAAGGTCATTTTGCAGCCAAGAAGACGAAGGAGTTGATTTGCAGAGAATACTACATACCAAATGCTGACGAAAAGATAAAGAAATATATTGAATGTTGTATTCCCTGTATTTTGATGAACCGTAAGCGAGGCAAGCAAGAAGGGCTACTACATCCACTCCAAAAAGAAGAAGTATCATTATATGCATACCATATCGACTTCTTGGGACCACTTGAATCGACACAAAAGAACTACAAGCATATTTTGGCAGTAATAGACTCATTTACGAAGTATTGCTTTCCGCTTTCACCTCCCAAGACTTTGTAAAATACTGTGACGACGAAGGAATTGAGTTGGTAAAGACGACGACAGGACTACCGAGGGTAAACGGACAAGTTGAGATACTGAATGCTATCATAATTTCTGTGCTCTCAAAACTGAGTATCGACGATCCCAAGAAGTGGTACAGGCATGTCAGCATGTCATACAACACCCTTTGAAATGCTAGTTGGAGTTAAGATGCGAACAAAAGAAGACCTCGAGATACGCGATATAATCAATAAAGAAGCTGTCACAATATTTAACTACGAACGCAGTGACTTGAGAGAAAAGACAAAGGCTCAAATTGTGAATCTTCAGAGCGAAAATAAAAAGACCCTTCCAAGTTGTTAAAGTCAAGCACAACAATGCCTATGATGTTCAGAAAACTTGAAACTGCGATGGCAGAATACATGAAACCTTGATCCATTGGCAGCAACGACGACGGTGACAAAGTATTCGGGTCGAATGCTTAGTCAGAATGGCCGAATGTGGGTTGGTGTATAGCTGTGTACACAAATCCAAATGCATAAGCTACAGCATAATGGTAAGATAACGACGAGCAACGATAATCCCTAGACAACGACAAGCAACAATGATGCAAAGATGAGGACGGCGAATTGCTAAGGCGGCGAGTTCCAAAAACGACGATGAAGAACGGCGACGGCGACGGCATTAAGTCGTGATCATCGAGAAGGAAGGCAGCTTGACGTTCGGCCTAGTGTGGTTGAGTGAGCAACGAGCTTTGTCTTCTATTGTTACGTCGCCTTTGGACTTTTTTTTCATATAAAAAAAAACCAACAAAATCGACAACAAATCAACTACTACAGACTTGTGCTTTGTTTTGTACACAGATTTCAATGCTCTTTTTACATTCTAGCGTCATAGCAATCCTATTCTTAGTTCAGAAGTTATTTAAAAATTAACTTTCCAAATTGGGGCCAAGCGCAGCTGCTTGACCATATCTCAGAAACTATAAGAGAAGAGAAGAAAGAAAGAAACACACAAGTTATTAAAGAAAATCTATTTGTCTATTGGCAAACCACGTGGTGACAAGCGCCAAGCGCAGACGTTTTCTGCATGCATGTGCAGACATACATGCACAGAGCTCTTCGAATTCTTTCGAATTCTAATGCGATTGCCTGCCAAATATTAAAAGTGAGCGTCCAGCGCGAGTATTCATTTTTGTTATTTATTTTTATTTTATTTTACTAAGTGCGGATTGGGTGTCGTGTGTGAATGGGGCCTAATTAAATGCATGTAACGACAGCTCGCCGCTGGGTTCAGGATATCTCCTTGCCGGGGACACCCAAATAAAGCCATCTTACTTGTTACTAGTTGTTATGTTTATTATTACGCCGTTGGATTTTAACCAGAGTTGTAGTGCTGCACATGAATGCTGAATCTTTGTCTGCTTTTATTTCTATTGGTTTTCCCATTTCATTGAAAATTTGGAGTATAGCTCTTTTTGTTTCTAACCAATCTCTACTCTTTATTTCTATTAATGCTGCTTACTTGGAGTATATATCTATACAAGATTGAAATTATTGATGACATATTTTTCTCTAGGGTTAAATATTTCGGAAGTTACTTCGTATGCTAGTTTTGTATCTATATGTTCTGTTTTAGAAATGTTGCAAATTTCGCAATCATTAATAATGTTTTGAATTAAGTTTTGATAATCAGGATTTTTATTTGACAATTAACATGAGCTTTTCTATTCTCTGTGCGTTTTTATAACGATTTCCTTGAATTCTGCATATGTTTGGATGTCTCCTAATTAACTTTTTTTTGCTTGTTTTCATGACTTTTGTTAAATTATTTGGGGTGATTATTTCTAAATAAGCATTCTGAAAAATTAGGTAGTCTGCTTCATTTGGGAAGTAAATTACAATCTTCTTTGTGCATAAATATTCTTTAATTAATTCTTTGGCGTATGTATTAGTAATATCTTTGTACATGATTATTGTTTTTGTTTTATGAAAATAGTTTATTAATTGGACGTCGTTTGACTCACTTTTTATAAACTCCATTTGCTTGTTATAGTAATTGTGTAGTCTTTCTGTTATAGAAGTATAACTTTGCTTATCTTCTTGGCCACTATGTATTGTTGCTAAGGTTGGTATTGAAACTACACAGAGAGAAAAACGGCGGTGACATTTTTGAGACCGCATCGAGATAATAGACAAATTAAGACAAATTCGTTCTTAATTTCGAAATAAGCTCAAAATGGTCATAGCATAAGTAATAATAGCATAATTCTTAAATCAAGCCTATTTTAGGCTTGAACAATGGTTGAAATACACAAGAGAGAACAAAATTGAGAGAATTAGCTCGCGCTCTCTCAATTTCATTCGCAATTCTTTTGCTTCAGCCGAAGCGTGTCCATCGCGTGGCTGACGCATGCCGTCACATGCCGTCGTATTGTGATTTAAAAAAGGAAGCAATGAGTGAAAAAACTTCTTCGGTGGACGACAGACTCGCTACAGACTGTTAAAACAGTTTAACCTTGAGCATCTAATTCCATAATTAGAAGGTAAGTTTAAAGGAAAATATAAAGATACTTATGTACATATGTAAATCCAAGAAGTATTTACATTTAAATGTAAATTTGAGTAAATGTAGGTAAATTGATCAGTGCGCGCGACAAGTGTTAGGCTGTGTTTTTATTATTTTACATATATTTGGATTACACAACTTATAGGCACCTAAAAATAAACAAACATTTTTTAATTCAATTTACATATAATTAATTTATTGAATTCGTATTCAAATAAAAAATAATTGTAAACGCACACACATACACATGTGTACATGCATGTGTATACGAATGCGAAAGCCGCAACAGAAGCACCGGCGACGTCTTCGTCCCAATTCTATGCAAGCGTAACATTTTGCTTTGTTGCTGATTTCGCATACACACAAAAATATCCTCATCTGTGTGCATGTGTATTTTCACATTTTTTGAATATCAAGGTAATGTTTATGTCTTTTATTTTGTCAGTTTCCTTGAACAGTTAGTTCTGTCTTTTCTTATTGGTCCTCCTTTTGTGGGTAACGCATTGAAAGTACATACGTTTATTATATATTACATACATACACATGTATAGATTCTATGTTTGATAATTTTTGTCTACTCATCTCGTTTCATTCATTTAGTTATTCAATGCTTGCTTCATGGAATTTTAGAAGCGCAAATAGTTACTACGATACTCTGCAATTTGTAAAGGCCGACGATTTAAAAAAAGCGATACTTATTGTGGGCCAGAGGATTTTATTCCGGGAGAAGTTATTTTCTTGAAAAAAAAATACAGGTAATAACCACATATCTATTAAAAATGGGTAGGAAGGTTATATTATTTTCTTTAAATGTGTTGTTTAAAGCTGTGCATACACATTTTTTTTAATATGTGTACATACATATGTTTGCATAGTGTACGTGCATTTAAAATTTGTAAGTCTTTAATACTAATTTGTTTATAATAGTTTGGAATAGACAACAAAACTATAAGCTAGCCACTACAACCTGCCAACAGGCTGGAAGCCACTCCCGGTAACAATTATGCTGGTCGTATGATATTAAACAAGGTAAAAAAAAATTTTTTTTTACAATTTTTAAATGTTAATTTTATCTATATATTTGTTTTGTCTTATTTTCCGAGTTTGTTTTCCTTACTTCACGGATCAAATAAAGTCAAAAATATCTTGGCGTTCCAAGCGGCACATGAAATACTAAATGTATTCTTAAGAGAAGACCTCATCAACATAATAGTTGAAGAGATCTTGGCTGACAATATCGTTGTTAAAACACAGGACTTCCCTATCTTATTATTAGAAATTTTTCATCTGTTTCCAGGTGAATCTAAAGTGCAGGTATGTTTTTACACTTTAATCAAATATTTAAAAAAAAATCCAAGATTTATATTTATATTTTGTTAATGTATATATTTATGTTTTGAGTTATTTGGGAAACATTTTTACATTACATATTTTTATTTCAGGATTTATATTTTATTGCGCGAGGCAGTCACTCCAATCCCGGCGGAATACTGTTTACCAAATATAAATATAAGAACAGAAGGTCGAAGAGGCTCAAATCTGTTTGCAGTGCAAGTGTGAAAAGTCTTCACATGCTCCAAATTCGTGTGCAGAATTTAACATTGACCTAGTCCAAGCCGCAAAAACATTTTTAAAGCGAGAATCGAGCGATTGTGCGCAGGTGCACGAAAATTGGAAAAAAAAAACAATTCAACTTCGACAATCCGATATAAAAGCATTGGACTGCTCGTAATTTTTCCAACAATGGAACAAATATTCAGATGCCAGAGTGTCCGAATTGGTAAGATCCAATATATAAAAGTATAAATATATATATATATATATATATATATATATATATATATATATATATATATATATATATACCATTATTAAAAGTATAGGATATAGTTATTATTATCATTATTATATTCATTTCCATTTACATTTATTAAAGAGTCACCATCAATAGATACAAAATAAACATTAAGTTTTTAAATTTAATTTTTAATTAATCTTTCTATGTAGATTCACAAGATTATCTTTACACCATTCTGTTAAACGCTGTGATGACATCACCAGCACGTTTTGCTGACGCATCACGAAAAAAAAAAAAATAACAAATAAAAGTAACACTAGTGGATTCGCAAGAGAGTATGGTAATAAAACTAACCACATCAAATGACTACAAAAGAGAAGTTTCAAAGGTCATTAACAAATATTTTTCTGCGGGATTGACTGTACAGCCATTTATTATAGTTGAAGGAGCTACCTACAGTAGCATCAATGGCCTTTATATATATTATGAAAAAAAATTTTGCCCAAAACTCTTATATCTCATTTTAAATTGGATCATCTTTTAACAAGAAAGTATCTAAAATTAAAATGTATGCAGAATATTTGTCATCAAACTTTTACCAACTTTTCATATTTTCTTATACATTTGGAAAAAAAACATGAATTTATCAATGTAACCAACATTTTAAAAGATGATAAAATAATTTTAATTGACAATGAAACTTTTTCTGAAATCCAAAGTGGAGAAAGCGCTCAAAAAAGTAAAGAAAATATTTCACATACTACAAACAATTTTATAATAAAAGTCATAGAGCTGACATTAATATTGTATGCTCTATGCCTAGAATTCAGGTTATTAATTTACAAAACATGGTATCGTCCTTGCTAAATTCGATTACAGCGGCAATAGAAATCCTATTAAGTGAGAGTGTGAGATGCAGGATGATATAAAAAGCCTAATAGATTTTTGCAAAGATCCATTTACTGAAATACGATCAGAATACGAGATGTTGCAAACTTTAACTAAATTAAATGCATATAAAGATGTTAGTTTCTATAAAATATATGAAAAAATCTCGAATGTTATATCGCAAGTCAATCCAACTTTGGGTATAAAGTCCTATAATGTGTATTTTATGCCATTATCTTTTAAGTTTAAACGTATTTTCGAACAACCAAAACTTTTATATTATATATATACAATAAAAAAATAGAAGTAAGCTTAAAAGAGAACAAATTGTGTTACTTTTTAAATGGAGGAATATATATTTCATTTCCTACTATGCCCCCACATTTATTTTCAAAACTAAACTATATATTTCAAGTGGCCTTCCTTTCGTCAGTAGTAGTAGTCAGTAGTAGAAGAGTTAAAAGTGTTAGAAAAAGGTTTTTTTTTAAATAAGATTTATTTATTGTTTTTCAAGGTCGCAATGCCGTGTGGAAATAAAAACTGAAAATAAAATAGGAAATGTGCATTTTGCTTTAGGAATAATTGTAGGCGATAATTTAGTTGTTAGCAGTATCATTGGATGCGTACAATCCTTCTTTTCAAACAAATTTTGTCGTGCATGCACAAAATTGAAAACGGAAACAAAGTGTGATACTATGGAAACAGAACTTTCCCTAAGAAATAAGGAAAAATATGGCTAATTCATATTTTTCCTTATTTCTCAGAAAATTATTTTAAGGAAACTGGTATTAAGGATTGTTGTATATTTAATAACGTAGCAAGTTTCCATGTAACCGACAATTTTTGTTTTGATATAATGCGCGATATATTTGTGGGAGTCTGCTCATATGATATATGCAACATTCTGGTTGCATTGATCAAAACAAAGGTAATTTCACTAAGTGATATAAACAGCAGGAAAAATCTTTTTCAATACGGAGAGACAGAAGTTGGTAACATGTCAAGTGATCTTGAGTTTTTGAGACTAAAAATTTTAGATTGGGTATTACTGGAAGCCAAATTGGTTGTCTTACTCATTTCTTGCCATTGTTAATTGGTGGCTTAATTCTACATAACAATAAACATTGGAACTTTTTTTTAGTTTTGTTAGATATTATTGAATTATTTTTTAAGCCCGAATATATAAATGAAGACTTAGTTACCTGTAGGAATTTGAAAATACCATAAGTATAATTGCTAAGTATTTATCGATGAATGCAAGAAGGTGGCAGCATCGATTTAGCACAGTCTTTCAAATCAGTGGCAACATCAGAGTAGTGGAAACTCAACTGCTGAGGAGAGAAGTTGTGTGTGCTCGCAAAAGTGTTTTATTGTTCAGCTAAGACAAATGTGAATAATTATCGATCGACAAAGAAACGGCATCAACCGTTCATTTGTTCTAAGTGCGCATTATTCAAAGGATTTAGCGTATGTAGAAAAGCGACAAAGCACAGAAGAGACACAAATCAGATCAGAGGCGATCTGCAACGACGACCGAGCAACAGAGCGACAACAGGCGACAAAAGAGAGACAGAAGACGACATCAGAGCGTCGACAGAGGTGCCATAGCAGCAAAGAATATTTTATGCGTAACAGAGCAGACCAAATCGCAAGTAGAACAACAGCAATGCAAGGTTTGGAATTTAACAAAGATTGAAATTTAAATTGAGTTTGAAGAAAAAAGTAACACGAAAAATTTGAAAAATTTGAAAAAAATTATAATGCAACTGAAAAGTTTAATGAAAGTAAAATATTTTAAAGTCTGAAAGAAAAATTAAAAGAGCTTGGGTTATCAAATACAGGAAGAAAGCCTGAGTTGCAAAAGAGACTAATTTCTCACTTCAGCGTTGAAGAGATTAACGAATCTATATACGAGGACACAGTTAGGCAGAGTAAGAAATTCAAAGTAGTTATATAGAGATATACAGTGGAATGAGTTGCAAAAGTTTATCTATGGGCGGCAATTGCTAAAAGGGGCTGCAAAACTTTTCGTAAACAGTCAAGATGGGCTTACTAATTGGAGTCCGCTGAAAGCGGCTTTATCCGAAGAGTTTACGATTAAGTTGACAGCCAAACAAGTGCAAAAGCAATTAGAGAATAAGAAGAAGAAGGAATCTTTAGTTTAATATTTGTATCATATGAAGAACATAGCCAAGAAAGCTGGTTTAGACGATGAGAGTCTCGTAGAAGATATAATCGAAGGTATTCCAGACTCCAAACAAAATAAATGCGTTTTATATCAAGCCACAGATTTAAAAGAGCTCTGCAAAAAAATGATGAGAAAATATCAGTCAATCTAGAGTCCAAGCAAAGAAAGACGTTTGAGGTTCGCTAAAAACAGAGAAAGATGATATTCGCTGTTATAAATGTGGAGGTAAAATCCATATAGCCAAAAGCTGCAGTGAGAAAGTAATTAAGTGTTTTAAATGCAATCAGTTAGGACATAAAGCTAATCAGTGCACAACAAAACCAAGTCAGAAAAAAGAGAACGTGCAAGCACAGCAACTGACGCAAAGAATTTCGAATAGATTGTTCAAGGATGTACGCATTGGTAAGAAATCAATAACTGCATTAGTTGACTCTGGCAGTGACCTCTGCACTATTAGTGAGAGCGCATATAAGGACCGTTATCCAGTACCATTAAAGCGAGAAATTAAAGAGTTGGTAGGCATAGGAAACAAGACGATTTGCACACTCGGTTCCTTTAAGATCGCTACAGAGTTAGACGGCAATAAAATTGAGTTATGCTTTCACGTAGTTCGGGATAGTGATACTCTTTCCAGAAGGGTTATTGGCAGCGATGTATTCAATTTTGTAAATATGACCTTCAGCAGTAACGGGGCAGTTTTTCATAAGAGAGACGAAACAGTTGTAAAAGAAAATGATAGTCAAGGCGTTTTACCAATTTCTATAATAAGAGAAATTCCAATACTGGAATTACAGAAAACATTCCCTCAAATGTTGACGTCGACGCTATGCGAGGTTAGCCAAGCAAAGATAGATGTTTCCCACCTAACTGGAGAAACAAAGGCAAATGTGTTAAAACTAATCGATGAGTATAACGCAGTGAAGCCAGAAAAATACCCTGTAGAAATGAAAATTATACTCAAAGACGAAATACCTGTTTATCAGAGGCCAAGGCGTCTATCATACAGTGGCCAAGAGAAAGTGAAAGAACAAATTAAGGAGTGGCGCAATAATGGAATCAATCGCTATAGTGATTCCGAGTATGCCTCCCCTAATGTCTTGGTTGAAAAGAAAGACGGCAAGCAGAGACTGTGCTGCGATTATAGACAGCTACATCAGAAGATTATACGTGATAACTTCCCCATAGCAATAGTCGACGTCTTACATTAACTCCAAAATGGCAGAGTGTTTACAACTTTGGAATTATGTAATGGGTTTTTCCATGTCCCTGTGGAAGAGAGTTCGCGCAAGTTTACAGCATTTGTATCACAAAGCGGACAATACAAGTTTAATTTTGTTCCATTTGGTATCACTAACTCCCCTGCGGTATTCATGAAATACGTTTCTGCGGTTCTGAGACCGCTTATAGATGACGGAACCGTGATTCTCTACATGGACGATCTTATTATACCAGATACCGATGAACCTGAATGCCTAGAGAAGCTTAGAAGAGTTTTACGTTCAGCAAAACCATCAGGTCTGAAAATTAAATGGGAAAAGTGTCAGTTCTTGATGCGTACAGTCATGTTCCTGAGATATATTATTGAAAACTCTACAATACAAATATCGAGAGAGAAAACCAGAGCAGTAGAAGATTTCCCAATCCCACAAGATAAGAAGGGGCTGCAACGTTATTTGGGCCTTACTTAATATTTCCGAAGATTCGAAGATTCGAGAAGTTGTGTGTGCTCGCAAAAGTGTTTTATTGTTCAGCTACGACTAAGACAAATGTGAATAATTGTCAACTGTTTAAATATAAAGTATAAACCGTTGAATAAAACTATTATTATGTTCCATAGTAAAAAAAATTAAAATTTAATGTGTCTTATTTCGAGGTGAAAATGGGATTGAATCAAGAATAACATAATCTTGTTTAAAGCTTAAAGACTCCCGTCTTTTATGAACGACTCGAGCTTAATTTAATACTCAATGAGGTATTTCAAGGTGAAAATGGGATTGAATCAAGAATTTTTGGTCACAAAAGAATGCCAATTATACTTGATTCGATTCTGCTCCGTTCTCAAAATAAGCTCTGTTGGGCTTAAAAACGTATCAAAAAAAGCTTGATTAAAGGTTTCTGGTCTTAAAAATGTCAGTCTTGAAATAAGAATTTTGGGATTGATTCAAGCCAAATGCGTATTACCGTACTTTTGACACTGATTGGGCTCAATTCAAGACCGAAATTCCTGATGTACACTTTCTCCGATTTGATATTCCTGATATATATTGAATATTCCGATAAGATATGATCTGAAATATTTAGTTAGCCATAATATTGCTAACAATTCTTTTTCTATGGCTGAGTCATTAATTTCATGTTCGTTAAGCGTTCTACTCGCATAACAAATTGGTTTATGATCCTGTGAGAGAACAGCTCCTATAGCTATGTTACTCTCATCTGTGGTTAGTGAAAACGTTTTGTTAAAGTTAGAGTATATATGAAAATTGAGTCTGAGGCTATTAGTATTTTTAACCATTCAAAAGCTGAAGTATGGGATTCTTCTTTGATATTAATCACTGCTCCTTTTTTTAATTTTAGTGTCATTGGTTTGCGAAGTTCGGGATGAACTTTCTATAAAATCCACAAAGTCTAAGAAAGTATTTTATTTCTTTCGTTATCTTTGGTATTGAAAACTAAACAATGGCTTTGATTTTGTCAGGGTTTGGTTGTGTTGATGTGACCGAGAAAGGCTGTGTCCTTTCTGATAAATTCCCATTTATCTAACTTTAGCTTTAAATTTGCTTCTCGCGGTTTTGCGAATACCTTTTTTATTGATGATATATGTTAGTCCAATGAAGTGGAGTAAATAATGATATCATCTAAATAGACGAAACAAGCCTTGTAAATTAAATCTTCCAAGAGATTGTTCATATAACGTTGAAACGTTGCTGGTGCATTCTTTTAACCAAATGGCATACGTGTGTATTTGTTATGTCCATGATTAGTAGAAAAAGCGGTCATTGGTATGGATTAAAATACATTTGGATCTGGTGGAAGCCTTTAGCTAAATCAATGGTTGTGAAATACTGGCTTTTGCCTAGCTTATCCAATATTTCATCCATGATGGGTATTTGTCGTCAACGGAAATTTCGTTGAGATTTTGACAGTCAACTACTAATCGAAATTGTTTTCCCAAAGCGTCACATTTCTTTGGAACAATTCAAATGGGTGAGCAATATGGGGATTTGGACTTTCGTATAATACCTTGTTTTAACATTTGATTGATTTGGTCATTGACTTCTTGATCAAAAAATTGGTGATAGTTGTAAGGTCGTTATAAATAGGATATTCATGCATTGTTTGAATGACATTTTTTATTGTACTGGTGAAAGCCAAATTTTCACTTTCTCGGTACTGAACATCTCGGTATTCAAATAAAATCTTTTTCAACTTTACGTTTTCTTTCTCATTGAGGTGTTTTAACCTAAATTAATTTGATTCTTTTAATTCGTTTGCAATGGAGAAATTAAAAGGCATGTCTGACGTTAATGACTTTCTATTTCGATCTTTTTTCCCTAAAGACATCGTGGTTATATCTTATTAAAAACGGGAATCTGTTTAGCGTTACAGTCTCCGTTTTGTAATCGATTAAATTTTTTGATGAGCCTGTATCTATTACGCACTTAAATTGAAAATTATTCATGATTATTCGGAAATATGGGTTTCTGAAATTTCCTCTTGGTCCGAGGCTGCTAGTCGAAAATTTTCTGATGTGTCCACATTGGCCACTTGTGCTTTCACGTTGTCATTTAACTGTTGGATTGGGCGTGTTGGAAGAAAGTGGTTGTTGTTGGAAATTCATTGGATTTTGCATTGTACCTTGACTTAAATTCTTTTGGAATTCTTGAAATGTTTGTTGATAGTTTTCGTTACTTTGTGGTCTATGATTTGCTTAATTATTTGGATTATACCTTCTTTATACTTTTGTACCTTGGTTATAGTTAGGTTGATAATTTCTTTTATCCCTACGTTTGTCATTATTATGTGAATTATTTGAATTGCATGCACTGCTTGAAGTGTTTTGATTTCTTGGTCTGTCATACGTGGTATTCTCGTATAATCTTTCTCTCTGAGCTACCTGTTTCAATTTTGAAATTGTAAAAATATCGTATCCTGCTAATGTCATAAACAATCTATCTGGTAACTTCCTAGTTATGACATCTTTAATTGTGTTGTTCATTGCGTTTATGTACAAAATTATATAATGTTGGTTATTTTCTAACATTAAGTTATTCGTAATTAGGAAAGAGTTATAGTCTAGTTCTTCTGCAAACTTACGGATACTTCCGTTGAAATTTGTGTTAAAAAGTTGTCTCAGGAGTTCTTCGAAGGAGGTCTGCGTTTTATATTCATTAATGAGGGCTCATCTCATGTCGGCACACGATGTTGTCGCACATTCTTCGTCGGGTACAACTGCATGATGAAGTTGATTCTTCTGATAAATGAGCTGAGTGTTTCTGATGATCCGTCGAATACTGGCACTTGCCTGATTTGACCCCGGGATTGGTTTATGTGCTGCTCCGATAGCTCAAGGCAAAAGTTATTTCTAAAGAAGTCCGATGCTACAATTGCCGTCTAATGGGGCACACTGCTAGAGACTGCAAGAAGCCGAAGAGACGAGACCAAGGATGCTTTAATTGTTTCGAAGTGTCCTAAACGTACGCCCACTGACCATCAAGGACGGTACAGAAACCACCGAGGATAACTCATTTATTCAGTTAGTAAGTTTGAGAATAGTTAGTACAGCAGGATGCTCTGATGTTAATAATACTTTCGCGTTACTAGATACCGGAAGCTCAATAAGTTTCGTGGGAAAATCTTTAGGACCCCAATTTAATTTTGTTCCAAGAATAGTATTATGAAATATATGTTTATGTTATTCCCGATTTAATTTTAGCTACTGCACTTCTTCTTGTCAGAGAGGCTCTTAAAGTACTTAATATTAAACTTGTAGTGAGAAGAACTCGAAAAGAATGTTGAATGTTTATAAATCCATCTGAGCATCATTGCTGTGGTTATGTACTGGCTTCTTCGGTTATGACACATGTCAAACTACTTAGATAATGCGCTGCTCTTTAAATGCTGCCAATTTTAATGCTTTTTTGATTCTAACCAATACAAAACAAAAAAAACTAGCTAAATTGACCCTAGAAGCATTATAATTATTCGACTTAGTGCTGTAAAATATAACATATTACTTGAACAGAATTTAATTGACTTCAATGAAACAAAAACACAATATTAAAAGAGGTGTTACATTTTATTTAAAATTTTATAATCGCATAAGACTAATCTTCCCGCATTTGATGAGCATCTATTTACACAAAAAAACATGTTTTTCTCTCTACATGCACATGCACATTGCGCAATGCTCGTTCACAGAACAATAACATGTAACACGTCTTGTGATTTCGGGGAGGCAACCTCAGCTAGCTCAGTACACCCAGGGGTGGGTAACCTCAACCCTGCACCTAGACTGTACAAAATTCCAAAACTATCTGACCTCCACAACACTACATACAAACGTACTTACATACACACAAATGATCGGCCGAGATGGCAGGCCCGGTGTTCTCGGCCACGACGTACCTGCTCTTCCTGCAAAGGCTATTTAAATTCTAACCTCATTGCCCTTAAATAATGACTGACGGCTGACTTATTCCATAGCCTCGGTGATTCTCCCTCTCTTACGCTTACTCACACATAATTTTTGTTTCACTTACAAATTGAATTTTAATAAATAAACATTTTGTTATATCTGTTATATCAACAGTTATTGCCCCTATATGGCAGAACTTAATTCTTTGGCGGGCGTTTAAAATTAAATTGTATGGATTTAAGGATCGGGCAGGGGCAAAATCTTGCCAAATATGAATTTAGAAAAAAAATTTGATTTATGCCACTGTAAATAAGGCACGGAGCAGATATGCTGTTGCTCAATGTTACCTCAATCCCTGTCCTACCCTATCGGAGCTCCAATAAAAGTAAAAAGAGATGGGGGGTCGGTTAATATATGACAGATACTTCTGCCTCGCACCGGTGGCCAGAACTTGATAATGTATACAAGCCAAATTTGGCAAAAATCCGAATGCCGGATTTAACAGTGTAAATGATATGAAGAATTGAATAGATAAATTAATAAATAGATGAATAAATATATAAATAAATACGCGATAAATAAGGGCATACATAGGCAATAAGTAATTTAATAAATAGGAGAGTAAATTAATAAATAAATAGACAGATAAATAGACAATTTCCTTAATAGCTAAATTAATAAACATGCAACAATTATTTGGACTTATATGTGCTGCTCGTTCGGCCCATTAGGTTGTAGAAAATCTCTCTTTGGGTGTGCCTGGGCTCTTGGGCTAGTTAAGCAATATGTGGTGGCGAGTTTAGGCCACTAGGTATATATATGTATTTATCTGGCCGAGAATACCGCGATATAGTCGGCTGATACTCGGCTTCTATAGCGACAGGGACCGCGGCAGACTGTTGCGGCGTCGGCTTTCACTGGAATGCACTCACTCAGTTTGTCAGTTTTGTAAGACGCAGAGAGATGATATGAAGTTGAGATAAACGCTTCCAAAATTACAGGCCTCAAGAATTAAATTTGCGGCGTGACCAGTTGTTGGCCACCTATTGGAAGCAAATACCAAATTACAACACATTCGGACATTTTCACTTGCACACTTACGCCGAATTTTAATATCGTTAGTACTCGTTAAATGGGGTCTGTCCGCCATGCATTCGAATTGTTCTCCTATGGCCTTCACTATTTCCCTTTGTCGCAGTCCCGCCAAGAAAACGTGTTGTCGCCTCTTTTTTTTTCTGCCTGTCATCTCCTCGGCAGTCTCCACCAGCTGTTGAATCAAGAATTTTCGGTCACAAAAGAATGCCAATTATACTTGATTCGATTCTGCTCCGTTCTCAAAATAAGCTCTGTTGGGCTTAAAAACGTATCAAAAAAAGCTTGATTAAAGGTTTCTGGTCTTAAAAATGTCAGTCTTGAAATAATAATTTTGGGATTGATTCAAGCCAAATGCGTATTACCGTACTTTTGACACTGATTGGGCTCAATTCAAGACCGAAATTCCTGATGTACACTTTCTCCGATTTGATATTCCTGATATATATTGAATATTCCGATAAGATATGATCTGAAATATTTAGTTAGCCATAATATTGCTAACAATTCTTTTTCTATGGCTGAGTCATTAATTTCATGTTCGTTAAGCGTTCTACTCGCATAACAAATTGGTTTATGATCCTGTGAGAGAACAGCTCCTATAGCTATGTTACTCTCATCTGTGGCTAGTGAAAACGTTTTGTTGAAGTTAGAGTATATATGAGAATTGAGTCTGAGGCTATTAGTATTTTTAACCATTCAAAAGCTGAAGTATGGGATTCTTCTTTGATATTAATCACTGCTCCTTTTTTTAATTTTAGTGTCATTGTTTTGCGAAGTTCGGGATGAACTTTCTATAAAATCCACAAAGTCTAAGAAAGTATTTTATTTCTTTCGTTATCTTTGGTATTGAAAACTGTACAATGGCTTTGATTTTGTCAGGGTTTGGTTGTGTTGATGTGACCGAGAAAGGCCAATACAAAACAAAAAAAAACTAGCTAAATTAACCCTAGAAGCATTATAATTATTCGACTTAGTGCTGTAAAATATAACATATTACTTGAACAGAATTTAATTGACTTCAATGAAACAAAAACACAATATTAAAAGAGGTGTTACATTTTATTTAAAATTTTATAATCGCATAAGACTAATCTTCCCGCATTTGATGAGCATCTATTTACACAAAAAAACATGTTTTTCTCTCTACATGCACATGCACATTGCGCAATGCTCGTTCACAGAACAATAACATGTAACACGTCTTGTGATTTCGGGGAGGCAACCTCAGCTAGCTCAGTACACCCAGGGGTGGGTAACCTCAACCCTGCACCTAGACTGTACAAAATTCCAAAACTATCTGACCTCCACAACACTACATACAAACGTACTTACATACAAATGATCGGCCGAGATGGCAGGCCCGGTGTTATCGGCCACGACGTACCTGCTCTTCCTGCAACGGCTATTTAAATTCTAACCCCATTGCCCTTAAATAATGACTGACGGCTGACTTATTCCATGGCCTCGGTGATTCTCCCTCTCTTACGCTTACTCACACATAATTTTTGTTTCACTTACAAATTGAATTTTAATAAATAAACTTTTTGTTATATCTGTTATATCAACAGTTATTGCCCCTATATGGCAGAACTTAATTCTTTGGCGGGCGTTTAAAATTAAATTGTATGGATTTAAGGATCGGGTAGGGGCAAAATCTTGCCAAATATGAATTTAGAAAAAAAAATTGATTTATGCCACTGTAAATAAGGCACGGAGCAGATATGCTGTTGCTCAATGTTACCTCAATCCCTGTCCTACCCTATCGGAGCTCCAATAAAAGTAAAAAGAGATGGGGGGTCGGTTAATATATGACAGATACTTCTGCCTCGCACCGGTGGCCAGAACTTGATAATGTATACAAGCCAAATTTGGCAAAAATCCGAATGCCGGATTTAACAGTGTAAATGATATGAAGAATTGAATAGATAAATTAATAAATAGATGAATAAATATATAAATAAATACGCGATAAATAAGGGCATACATAGGCAATAAGTAATTTAATAAATAGGAGAGTAAATTAATAAATAAATAGACAGATAAATAGACAATTTCCTTAATAGCTAAATTAATAAACATGCAACAATTATTTGGACTTATATGTGCTGCTCGTTCGGCCCATTAGGTTGTAGAAAATCTCTCTTTGGGTGTGCCTGGGCTCTTGGGCTAGTTAAGCAATATGTGGTGGCGAGTTTAGGCCACAAGGTATATGTATGTATTTATCTGGCCGAGAATACCGCGATATAGTCGGCTGATACTCGGCTTCTATAGCGACAGGGACCGCGGCAGACTGTTGCGGCGTCGGCTTTCACTGGAATTCACTCACTCAGTTTGTCAGTTTTGTAAGACGCAGAGAGATGATATGAAGTTGAGATAAACGCTTCCAAAATTACAGGCCTCAAGAATTAAATTTGCGGCGTGACCAGTTGTTGGCCACCTATTGGAAGCAAATACCAAATTACAACACATTCGGACATTTTCACTTGCACACTTACGCCGAATTTTAATATCGTTAGTACTCGTTAAATGGGGTCTGTCCGCCATGCATTCGAATTGTTCTCCTATGGCCTTCACTATTTCCCTTTGTCGCAGTCCCGCCAAGAAAACGTGTTGTCGCCTCTTTTTTTTTCTGCCTGTCATCTCCTCGGCAGTCTCCACCAGCTGTTGAATCAAGAATTTTCGGTCACAAAAGAATGTCAATTATACTTGATTCGATTCTGCTCCGTTCTCAAAATAAGCTCTGTTGGGCTTAAAAACGTATCAAAAAAAGCTTGATTAAAGGTTTCTGGTCTTAAAAATGTCAGTCTTGAAATAATAATTTTGGGATTGATTCAAGCCAAATGCGTATTACCGTACTTTTGACACTGATTGGGCTCAATTCAAGACCGAAATTCCTGATGTACACTTTCTTCGATTTGTACTCTTGATATTCCTGATATATATTGAATATTCCGATAAGATATGATCTGAAATATTTAGTTAGCCATAATATTGCTAACAATTCTTTTTCTATGGCTGAGTCATTAATTTCATGTTCGTTAAGCGTTCTACTCGCATAACAAATTGGTTTATGATCCTGTGAGAGAACAGCTCCTATAGCTATGTTACTCTCATCTGTGGCTAGTGAAAACGTTTTGTTGAAGTTAGAGTATATATGAGAATTGAGTCTGAGGCTATTAGTATTTTTAACCATTCAAAAGCTGAAGTATGGGATTCTTCTTTGATATTAATCACTGCTCCTTTTTTTTAATTTTAGTGTCATTGGTTTGCGAAGTTCGGGATGAACTTTCTATAAAATCCACAAAGTCTAAGAAAGTATTTTATTTCTTTCGTTATCTTTGGTATTGAAAACTGTACAATGGCTTTGATTTTGTCAGGGTTTGGTTGTGTTGATGTGACCGAGAAAGGCCAATACAAAACAAAAAAAAACTAGCTAAATTAACCCTAGAAGCATTATAATTATTCGACTTAGTGCTGTAAAATATAACATATTACTTGAACAGAATTTAATTGACTTCAATGAAACAAAAACACAATATTAAAAGAGGTGTTACATTTTATTTAAAATTTTATAATCGCATAAGACTAATCTTCCCGCATTTGATGAGCATCTATTTACACAAAAAAACATGTTTTTCTCTCTACATGCACATGCACATTGCGCAATGCTCGTTCACAGAACAATAACATGTAACACGTCTTGTGATTTCGGGGAGGCAACCTCAGCTAGCTCAGTACACCCAGGGGTGGGTAACCTCAACCCTGCACCTAGACTGTACAAAATTCCAAAACTATCTGACCTCCACAACACTACATACAAACGTACTTACATACACACAAATGATCGGCCGAGATGGCAGGCCCGGTGTTCTCGGCCACGACGTACCTGCTCTTCCTGCAAAGGCTATTTAAATTCTAACCTCATTGCCCTTAAATAATGACTGACGGCTGACTTATTCCATAGCCTCGGTGATTCTCCCTCTCTTACGCTTACTCACACATAATTTTTGTTTCACTTACAAATTGAATTTTAATAAATAAACATTTTGTTATATCTGTTATATCAACAGTTATTGCCCCTATATGGCAGAACTTAATTCTTTGGCGGGCGTTTAAAATTAAATTGTATGGATTTAAGGATCGGGCAGGGGCAAAATCTTGCCAAATATGAATTTAGAAAAAAAATTTGATTTATGCCACTGTAAATAAGGCACGGAGCAGATATGCTGTTGCTCAATGTTACCTCAATCCCTGTCCTACCCTATCGGAGCTCCAATAAAAGTAAAAAGAGATGGGGGGTCGGTTAATATATGACAGATACTTCTGCCTCGCACCGGTGGCCAGAACTTGATAATGTATACAAGCCAAATTTGGCAAAAATCCGAATGCCGGATTTAACAGTGTAAATGATATGAAGAATTGAATAGATAAATTAATAAATAGATGAATAAATATATAAATAAATACGCGATAAATAAGGGCATACATAGGCAATAAGTAATTTAATAAATAGGAGAGTAAATTAATAAATAAATAGACAGATAAATAGACAATTTCCTTAATAGCTAAATTAATAAACATGCAACAATTATTTGGACTTATATGTGCTGCTCGTTCGGCCCATTAGGTTGTAGAAAATCTCTCTTTGGGTGTGCCTGGGCTCTTGGGCTAGTTAAGCAATATGTGGTGGCGAGTTTAGGCCACTAGGTATATATATGTATTTATCTGGCCGAGAATACCGCGATATAGTCGGCTGATACTCGGCTTCTATAGCGACAGGGACCGCGGCAGACTGTTGCGGCGTCGGCTTTCACTGGAATGCACTCACTCAGTTTGTCAGTTTTGTAAGACGCAGAGAGATGATATGAAGTTGAGATAAACGCTTCCAAAATTACAGGCCTCAAGAATTAAATTTGCGGCGTGACCAGTTGTTGGCCACCTATTGGAAGCAAATACCAAATTACAACACATTCGGACATTTTCACTTGCACACTTACGCCGAATTTTAATATCGTTAGTACTCGTTAAATGGGGTCTGTCCGCCATGCATTCGAATTGTTCTCCTATGGCCTTCACTATTTCCCTTTGTCGCAGTCCCGCCAAGAAAACGTGTTGTCGCCTCTTTTTTTTTCTGCCTGTCATCTCCTCGGCAGTCTCCACCAGCTGTTGAATCAAGAATTTTCGGTCACAAAAGAATGCCAATTATACTTGATTCGATTCTGCTCCGTTCTCAAAATAAGCTCTGTTGGGCTTAAAAACGTATCAAAAAAAGCTTGATTAAAGGTTTCTGGTCTTAAAAATGTCAGTCTTGAAATAATAATTTTGGGATTGATTCAAGCCAAATGCGTATTACCGTACTTTTGACACTGATTGGGCTCAATTCAAGACCGAAATTCCTGATGTACACTTTCTCCGATTTGATATTCCTGATATATATTGAATATTCCGATAAGATATGATCTGAAATATTTAGTTAGCCATAATATTGCTAACAATTCTTTTTCTATGGCTGAGTCATTAATTTCATGTTCGTTAAGCGTTCTACTCGCATAACAAATTGGTTTATGATCCTGTGAGAGAACAGCTCCTATAGCTATGTTACTCTCATCTGTGGCTAGTGAAAACGTTTTGTTGAAGTTAGAGTATATATGAGAATTGAGTCTGAGGCTATTAGTATTTTTAACCATTCAAAAGCTGAAGTATGGGATTCTTCTTTGATATTAATCACTGCTCCTTTTTTTAATTTTAGTGTCATTGGTTTGCGAAGTTCGGGATGAACTTTCTATAAAATCCACAAAGTCTAAGAAAGTATTTTATTTCTTTCGTTATCTTTGGTATTGAAAACTGTACAATGGCTTTGATTTTGTCAGGGTTTGGTTGTGTTGATGTGACCGAGAAAGGCCAATACAAAACAAAAAAAAACTAGCTAAATTAACCCTAGAAGCATTATAATTATTCGACTTAGTGCTGTAAAATATAACATATTACTTGAACAGAATTTAATTGACTTCAATGAAACAAAAACACAATATTAAAAGAGGTGTTACATTTTATTTAAAATTTTATAATCGCATAAGACTAATCTTCCCGCATTTGATGAGCATCTATTTACACAAAAAAACATGTTTTTCTCTCTACATGCACATGCACATTGCGCAATGCTCGTTCACAGAACAATAACATGTAACACGTCTTGTGATTTCGGGGAGGCAACCTCAGCTAGCTCAGTACACCCAGGGGTGGGTAACCTCAACCCTGCACCTAGACTGTACAAAATTCCAAAACTATCTGACCTCCACAACACTACATACAAACGTACTTACATACAAATGATCGGCCGAGATGGCAGGCCCGGTGTTATCGGCCACGACGTACCTGCTCTTCCTGCAACGGCTATTTAAATTCTAACCCCATTGCCCTTAAATAATGACTGACGGCTGACTTATTCCATGGCCTCGGTGATTCTCCCTCTCTTACGCTTACTCACACATAATTTTTGTTTCACTTACAAATTGAATTTTAATAAATAAACTTTTTGTTATATCTGTTATATCAACAGTTATTGCCCCTATATGGCAGAACTTAATTCTTTGGCGGGCGTTTAAAATTAAATTGTATGGATTTAAGGATCGGGTAGGGGCAAAATCTTGCCAAATATGAATTTAGAAAAAAAAATTGATTTATGCCACTGTAAATAAGGCACGGAGCAGATATGCTGTTGCTCAATGTTACCTCAATCCCTGTCCTACCCTATCGGAGCTCCAATAAAAGTAAAAAGAGATGGGGGGTCGGTTAATATATGACAGATACTTCTGCCTCGCACCGGTGGCCAGAACTTGATAATGTATACAAGCCAAATTTGGCAAAAATCCGAATGCCGGATTTAACAGTGTAAATGATATGAAGAATTGAATAGATAAATTAATAAATAGATGAATAAATATATAAATAAATACGCGATAAATAAGGGCATACATAGGCAATAAGTAATTTAATAAATAGGAGAGTAAATTAATAAATAAATAGACAGATAAATAGACAATTTCCTTAATAGCTAAATTAATAAACATGCAACAATTATTTGGACTTATATGTGCTGCTCGTTCGGCCCATTAGGTTGTAGAAAATCTCTCTTTGGGTGTGCCTGGGCTCTTGGGCTAGTTAAGCAATATGTGGTGGCGAGTTTAGGCCACAAGGTATATGTATGTATTTATCTGGCCGAGAATACCGCGATATAGTCGGCTGATACTCGGCTTCTATAGCGACAGGGACCGCGGCAGACTGTTGCGGCGTCGGCTTTCACTGGAATTCACTCACTCAGTTTGTCAGTTTTGTAAGACGCAGAGAGATGATATGAAGTTGAGATAAACGCTTCCAAAATTACAGGCCTCAAGAATTAAATTTGCGGCGTGACCAGTTGTTGGCCACCTATTGGAAGCAAATACCAAATTACAACACATTCGGACATTTTCACTTGCACACTTACGCCGAATTTTAATATCGTTAGTACTCGTTAAATGGGGTCTGTCCGCCATGCATTCGAATTGTTCTCCTATGGCCTTCACTATTTCCCTTTGTCGCAGTCCCGCCAAGAAAACGTGTTGTCGCCTCTTTTTTTTTTCTGCCTGTCATCTCCTCGGCAGTCTCCACCAGCTGTTGAATCAAGAATTTTCGGTCACAAAAGAATGTCAATTATACTTGATTCGATTCTGCTCCGTTCTCAAAATAAGCTCTGTTGGGCTTAAAAACGTATCAAAAAAAGCTTGATTAAAGGTTTCTGGTCTTAAAAATGTCAGTCTTGAAATAATAATTTTGGGATTGATTCAAGCCAAATGCGTATTACCGTACTTTTGACACTGATTGGGCTCAATTCAAGACCGAAATTCCTGATGTACACTTTCTTCGATTTGTACTCTTGATATTCCTGATATATATTGAATATTCCGATAAGATATGATCTGAAATATTTAGTTAGCCATAATATTGCTAACAATTCTTTTTCTATGGCTGAGTCATTAATTTCATGTTCGTTAAGCGTTCTACTCGCATAACAAATTGGTTTATGATCCTGTGAGAGAACAGCTCCTATAGCTATGTTACTCTCATCTGTGGCTAGTGAAAACGTTTTGTTGAAGTTAGAGTATATATGAGAATTGAGTCTGAGGCTATTAGTATTTTTAACCATTCAAAAGCTGAAGTATGGGATTCTTCTTTGATATTAATCACTGCTCCTTTTTTTAATTTTAGTGTCATTGGTTTGCGAAGTTCGGGATGAACTTTCTATAAAATCCACAAAGTCTAAGAAAGTATTTTATTTCTTTCGTTATCTTTGGTATTGAAAACTGTACAATGGCTTTGATTTTGTCAGGGTTTGGTTGTGTTGATGTGACCGAGAAAGGCCAATACAAAACAAAAAAAAACTAGCTAAATTAACCCTAGAAGCATTATAATTATTCGACTTAGTGCTGTAAAATATAACATATTACTTGAACAGAATTTAATTGACTTCAATGAAACAAAAACACAATATTAAAAGAGGTGTTACATTTTATTTAAAATTTTATAATCGCATAAGACTAATCTTCCCGCATTTGATGAGCATCTATTTACACAAAAAAACATGTTTTTCTCTCTACATGCACATGCACATTGCGCAATGCTCGTTCACAGAACAATAACATGTAACACGTCTTGTGATTTCGGGGAGGCAACCTCAGCTAGCTCAGTACACCCAGGGGTGGGTAACCTCAACCCTGCACCTAGACTGTACAAAATTCCAAAACTATCTGACCTCCACAACACTACATACAAACGTACTTACATACACACAAATGATCGGCCGAGATGGCAGGCTCGGTGTTATCGGCCCGACGTACCTGCTCTTCCTGCAACGGCTATTTAAATTCTAAACCCATTGCCCTTAAATAATGACTGACGGCTGACTTATTCCATGGCCTCGGTGATTCTCCCTCTCTTACGCTTACTCACACATAATTTTTGTTTCACTTACAAATTGAATTTTAATAAATAAACTTTTTGTTAGATCTGTTATATCAACAGTTATTGCCCTATATGGCAGAACTTAATTCTTTGGCGGGCGTTTAAAATTAAATTGTATGGATTTAAGGATCGGGCAGGGGCAAAATCTTGCCAAATATGAATTTAGAAAAAAAAATTGATTTATGCCACTGTAAATAAGGCACGGAGCAGATATGCTGTTGCTCAATGTTACCTCAATCCCTGTCCTACCCCATCGGAGCTCCAATAAAAGTAAAAAGAGATGGGGGGTCGGTTAATATATGACAGATACTTCTGCCTCGCACCGGTGGCCAGAACTTGATAATGTATACAAGCCAAATTTGGCAAAAATCCGAATGCCGGATTTAACAGTGTAAATGATATGAAGAATTGAATAGATAAATTAATAAATAGATGAATAAATATATAAATAAATACGCGATAAATAAGGGCATACATAGGCAATAAGTAATTTAATAAATAGGAGAGTAAATTAATAAATAAATAGACAGATAAATAGACAATTTCCTTAATAGCTAAATTAATAAACATGCAACAATTATTTGGACTTATATGTGCTGCTCGTTCGGGCCATTAGGTTGTAGCAAATCTCTCTTTGGGTGTGCCTGGGCTCTTGGGCTAGTTAAGCAATATGTGGTGGCGAGTTTAGGCCACAAGGTATATATATGTATTTATCTGGCCGAGAATACCGCGATATAGTCGGCTGATACTCGGCTTCTATAGCGACAGGGATCGCGGCAGACTGTTGCGGCGTCGGCTTTCACTGGAATGCACTCACTCAGTTTGTCAGTTTTGTAAGACGCAGAGAGATGATATGAAGTTGAGATAAACGCTTCCAAAATTACAGGCCTCAAGAATTAAATTTGCGGCGTGACCAGTTGTTGGCCACCTATTGGAAGCAAATACCAAATTGCAACACATTCGGACATTTTCACTTGCACACTTACGCCGAATTTTAATATCGTTAGTACTCGTTAAATGGGGTCTGTCCGCCATGCATTCGAATTGTTCTCCTATTGCCTTCACTATTTCCCTTTGTCGCAGTCCCGCCAAGAAAACGTGTTGTCGCCTCTTTTTTTTTTCTGCCTGTCATCTCCTCGGCAGTCTCCACCAACTGTTGAATCAAGAATTTTCGGTCACAAAAGAATGCCAATTATACTTGATTCGATTCTGCTCCGTTCTCAAAATAAGCTCTGTTGGGCTTAAAAACGTATCAAAAAAAGCTTGATTAAAGGTTTCTGGTCTTAAAAATGTCAGTCTTGAAATAATAATTTTGGGATTGATTCAAGCCAAATGCGTATTACCGTACTTTTGACACTGATTGGGCTCAATTCAAGACCGAAATTCCTGATGTACACTTTCTTCGATTTGTACTCTTGATATTCCTGATATATATTGAATATTCCGATAAGATATGATCTGAAATATTTAGTTAGCCATAATATTGCTAACAATTCTTTTTCTATGGCTGAGTCATTAATTTCATGTTCGTTAAGCGTTCTACTCGCATAACAAATTGGTTTATGATCCTGTGAGAGAACAGCTCCTATAGCTATGTTACTCTCATCTGTGGCTAGTGAAAACGTTTTGTTGAAGTTAGAGTATATATGAGAATTGAGTCTGAGGCTATTAGTATTTTTAACCATTCAAAAGCTGAAGTATGGGATTCTTCTTTGATATTAATCACTGCTCCTTTTTTTAATTTTAGTGTCATTGGTTTGCGAAGTTCGGGATGAACTTTCTATAAAATCCACAAAGTCTAAGAAAGTATTTTATTTCTTTCGTTATCTTTGGTATTGAAAACTGTACAATGGCTTTGATTTTGTCAGGGTTTGGTTGTGTTGATGTGACCGAGAAAGGCCAATACAAAACAAAAAAAAACTAGCTAAATTAACCCTAGAAGCATTATAATTATTCGACTTAGTGCTGTAAAATATAACATATTACTTGAACAGAATTTAATTGACTTCAATGAAACAAAAACACAATATTAAAAGAGGTGTTACATTTTATTTAAAATTTTATAATCGCATAAGACTAATCTTCCCGCATTTGATGAGCATCTATTTACACAAAAAAACATGTTTTTCTCTCTACATGCACATGCACATTGCGCAATGCTCGTTCACAGAACAATAACATGTAACACGTCTTGTGATTTCGGGGAGGCAACCTCAGCTAGCTCAGTACACCCAGGGGTGGGTAACCTCAACCCTGCACCTAGACTGTACAAAATTCCAAAACTATCTGACCTCCACAACACTACATACAAACGTACTTACATACACACAAATGATCGGCCGAGATGGCAGGCTCGGTGTTATCGGCCACGACGTACCTGCTCTTCCTGCAACGGCTATTTAAATTCTAAACCCATTGCCCTTAAATAATGACTGACGGCTGACTTATTCCATGGCCTCGGTGATTCTCCCTCTCTTACGCTTACTCACACATAATTTTTGTTTCACTTACAAATTGAATTTTAATAAATAAACTTTTTGTTAGATCTGTTATATCAACAGTTATTGCCCCTATATGGCAGAACTTAATTCTTTGGCGGGCGTTTAAAATTAAATTGTATGGATTTAAGGATCGGGCAGGGGCAAAATCTTGCCAAATATGAATTTAGAAAAAAAAATTGATTTATGCCACTGTAAATAAGGCACGGAGCAGATATGCTGTTGCTCAATGTTACCTCAATCCCTGTCCTACCCCATCGGAGCTCCAATAAAAGTAAAAAGAGATGGGGGGTCGGTTAATATATGACAGATACTTCTGCCTCGCACCGGTGGCCAGAACTTGATAATGTATACAAGCCAAATTTGGCAAAAATCCGAATGCCGGATTTAACAGTGTAAATGATATGAAGAATTGAATAGATAAATTAATAAATAGATGAATAAATATATAAATAAATACGCGATAAATAAGGGCATACATAGGCAATAAGTAATTTAATAAATAGGAGAGTAAATTAATAAATAAATAGACAGATAAATAGACAATTTCCTTAATAGCTAAATTAATAAACATGCAACAATTATTTGGACTTATATGTGCTGCTCGTTCGGGCCATTAGGTTGTAGCAAATCTCTCTTTGGGTGTGCCTGGGCTCTTGGGCTAGTTAAGCAATATGTGGTGGCGAGTTTAGGCCACAAGGTATATATATGTATTTATCTGGCCGAGAATACCGCGATATAGTCGGCTGATACTCGGCTTCTATAGCGACAGGGATCGCGGCAGACTGTTGCGGCGTCGGCTTTCACTGGAATGCACTCACTCAGTTTGTCAGTTTTGTAAGACGCAGAGAGATGATATGAAGTTGAGATAAACGCTTCCAAAATTACAGGCCTCAAGAATTAAATTTGCGGCGTGACCAGTTGTTGGCCACCTATTGGAAGCAAATACCAAATTGCAACACATTCGGACATTTTCACTTGCACACTTACGCCGAATTTTAATATCGTTAGTACTCGTTAAATGGGGTCTGTCCGCCATGCATTCGAATTGTTCTCCTATTGCCTTCACTATTTCCCTTTGTCGCAGTCCCGCCAAGAAAACGTGTTGTCGCCTCTTTTTTTTTTCTGCCTGTCATCTCCTCGGCAGTCTCCACCAACTGTTGAATCAAGAATTTTCGGTCACAAAAGAATGCCAATTATACTTGATTCGATTCTGCTCCGTTCTCAAAATAAGCTCTGTTGGGCTTAAAAACGTATCAAAAAAAGCTTGATTAAAGGTTTCTGGTCTTAAAAATGTCAGTCTTGAAATAATAATTTTGGGATTGATTCAAGCCAAATGCGTATTACCGTACTTTTGACACTGATTGGGCTCAATTCAAGACCGAAATTCCTGATGTACACTTTCTTCGATTTGTACTCTTGATATTCCTGATATATATTGAATATTCCGATAAGATATGATCTGAAATATTTAGTTAGCCATAATATTGCTAACAATTCTTTTTCTATGGCTGAGTCATTAATTTCATGTTCGTTAAGCGTTCTACTCGCATAACAAATTGGTTTATGATCCTGTGAGAGAACAGCTCCTATAGCTATGTTACTCTCATCTGTGGCTAGTGAAAACGTTTTGTTGAAGTTAGAGTATATATGAGAATTGAGTCTGAGGCTATTAGTATTTTTAACCATTCAAAAGCTGAAGTATGGGATTCTTCTTTGATATTAATCACTGCTCCTTTTTTTAATTTTAGTGTCATTGGTTTGCGAAGTTCGGGATGAACTTTCTATAAAATCCACAAAGTCTAAGAAAGTATTTTATTTCTTTCGTTATCTTTGGTATTGAAAACTGTACAATGGCTTTGATTTTGTCAGGGTTTGGTTGTGTTGATGTGACCGAGAAAGGCCAATACAAAACAAAAAAAAACTAGCTAAATTAACCCTAGAAGCATTATAATTATTCGACTTAGTGCTGTAAAATATAACATATTACTTGAACAGAATTTAATTGACTTCAATGAAACAAAAACACAATATTAAAAGAGGTGTTACATTTTATTTAAAATTTTATAATCGCATAAGACAAATCTTCCCGCATTTGATGAGCATCTATTTACACAAAAAAACATGTTTTTCTCTCTACATGCACATGCACATTGCGCAATGCTCGTTCACAGAACAATAACATGTAACACGTCTTGTGATTTCGGGGAGGCAACCTCAGCTAGCTCAGTACACCCAGGGGTGGGTAACCTCAACCCTGCACCTAGACTGTACAAAATTCCAAAACTATCTGACCTCCACAACACTACATACAAACGTACTTACATACACACAAATGATCGGCCGAGATGGCAGGCTCGGTGTTATCGGCCACGACGTACCTGCTCTTCCTGCAACGGCTATTTAAATTCTAAACCCATTGCCCTTAAATAATGACTGACGGCTGACTTATTCCATGGCCTCGGTGATTCTCCCTCTCTTACGCTTACTCACACATAATTTTTGTTTCACTTACAAATTGAATTTTAATAAATAAACTTTTTGTTAGATCTGTTATATCAACAGTTATTGCCCCTATATGGCAGAACTTAATTCTTTGGCGGGCGTTTAAAATTAAATTGTATGGATTTAAGGATCGGGCAGGGGCAAAATCTTGCCAAATATGAATTTAGAAAAAAAAATTGATTTATGCCACTGTAAATAAGGCACGGAGCAGATATGCTGTTGCTCAATGTTACCTCAATCCCTGTCCTACCCCATCGGAGCTCCAATAAAAGTAAAAAGAGATGGGGGGTCGGTTAATATATGACAGATACTTCTGCCTCGCACCGGTGGCCAGAACTTGATAATGTATACAAGCCAAATTTGGCAAAAATCCGAATGCCGGATTTAACAGTGTAAATGATATGAAGAATTGAATAGATAAATTAATAAATAGATGAATAAATATATAAATAAATACGCGATAAATAAGGGCATACATAGGCAATAAGTAATTTAATAAATAGGAGAGTAAATTAATAAATAAATAGACAGATAAATAGACAATTTCCTTAATAGCTAAATTAATAAACATGCAACAATTATTTGGACTTATATGTGCTGCTCGTTCGGGCCATTAGGTTGTAGCAAATCTCTCTTTGGGTGTGCCTGGGCTCTTGGGCTAGTTAAGCAATATGTGGTGGCGAGTTTAGGCCACAAGGTATATATATGTATTTATCTGGCCGAGAATACCGCGATATAGTCGGCTGATACTCGGCTTCTATAGCGACAGGGATCGCGGCAGACTGTTGCGGCGTCGGCTTTCACTGGAATGCACTCACTCAGTTTGTCAGTTTTGTAAGACGCAGAGAGATGATATGAAGTTGAGATAAACGCTTCCAAAATTACAGGCCTCAAGAATTAAATTTGCGGCGTGACCAGTTGTTGGCCACCTATTGGAAGCAAATACCAAATTACAACACATTCGGACATTTTCACTTGCACACTTACGCCGAATTTTAATATCGTTAGTACTCGTTAAATGGGGTCTGTCCGCCATGCATTCGAATTGTTCTCCTATGGCCTTCACTATTTCCCTTTGTCGCAGTCCCGCCAAGAAAACGTGTTGTCGCCTCTTTTTTTTTTCTGCCTGTCATCTCCTCGGCAGTCTCCACCAACTGTTGAATCAAGAATTTTCGGTCACAAAAGAATGCCAATTATACTTGATTCGATTCTGCTCCGTTCTCAAAATAAGCTCTGTTGGGCTTAAAAACGTATCAAAAAAAGCTTGATTAAAGGTTTCTGGTCTTAAAAATGTCAGTCTTGAAATAATAATTTTGGGATTGATTCAAGCCAAATGCGTATTACCGTACTTTTGACACTGATTGGGCTCAATTCAAGACCGAAATTCCTGATGTACACTTTCTTCGATTTGTACTCTTGATATTCCTGATATATATTGAATATTCCGATAAGATATGATCTGAAATATTTAGTTAGCCATAATATTGCTAACAATTCTTTTTCTATGGCTGAGTCATTAATTTCATGTTCGTTAAGCGTTCTACTCGCATAACAAATTGGTTTATGATCCTGTGAGAGAACAGCTCCTATAGCTATGTTACTCTCATCTGTGGCTAGTGAAAACGTTTTGTTGAAGTTAGAGTATATATGAGAATTGAGTCTGAGGCTATTAGTATTTTTAACCATTCAAAAGCTGAAGTATGGGATTCTTCTTTGATATTAATCACTGCTCCTTTTTTTAATTTTAGTGTCATTGGTTTGCGAAGTTCGGGATGAACTTTCTATAAAATCCACAAAGTCTAAGAAAGTATTTTATTTCTTTCGTTATCTTTGGTATTGAAAACTGTACAATGGCTTTGATTTTGTCAGGGTTTGGTTGTGTTGATGTGACCGAGAAAGGCCAATACAAAACAAAAAAAAACTAGCTAAATTAACCCTAGAAGCATTATAATTATTCGACTTAGTGCTGTAAAATATAACATATTACTTGAACAGAATTTAATTGACTTCAATGAAACAAAAACACAATATTAAAAGAGGTGTTACATTTTATTTAAAATTTTATAATCGCATAAGACTAATCTTCCCGCATTTGATGAGCATCTATTTACACAAAAAAACATGTTTTTCTCTCTACATGCACATGCACATTGCGCAATGCTCGTTCACAGAACAATAACATGTAACACGTCTTGTGATTTCGGGGAGGCAACCTCAGCTAGCTCAGTACACCCAGGGGTGGGTAACCTCAACCCTGCACCTAGACTGTACAAAATTCCAAAACTATCTGACCTCCACAACACTACATACAAACGTACTTACATACACACAAATGATCGGCCGAGATGGCAGGCCCGGTGTTCTCGGCCACGACGTACCTGCTCTTCCTGCAACGGCTATTTAAATTCTAACCCCATTGCCCTTAAATAATGACTGACGGCTGACTTATTCCATGGCCTCGGTGATTCTCCCTCTCTTACGCTTACTCACACATAATTTTTGTTTCACTTACAAATTGAATTTTAATAAATAAACTTTTTGTTATATCTGTTATATCAACAGTTATTGCTCCTATATGGCAGAACTTAATTCTTTGGCGGGCGTTTAAAATTAAATTGTATGGATTTAAGGATCGGGCAGGGGCAAAATCTTGCCAAATATGAATTTAGAAAAAAAAATTGATTTATGCCACTGTAAATAAGGCACGGAGCAGATATGCTGTTGCTCAATGTTACCTCAATCCCTGTCCTACCCTATCGGAGCTCCAATAAAAGTAAAAAGAGATGGGGGGTCGGTTAATATATGACAGATACTTCTGCCTCGCACCGGTGGCCAGAACTTGATAATGTATACAAGCCAAATTTGGCAAAAATCCGAATGCCGGATTTAACAGTGTAAATGATATGAAGAAATGAATAGATAAATTAATAAATAGATGAATAAATATATAAATAAATACGCGATAAATAAGGGCATACATAGGCAATAAGTAATTTAATAAATAGGAGAGTAAATTAATAAATAAATAGACAGATAAATAGACAATTTCCTTAATAGCTAAATTAATAAACATGCAACAATTATTTGGACTTATATGTGCTGCTCGTTCGGCCCATTAGGTTGTAGAAAATCTCTCTTTGGGTGTGCCTGGGCTCTTGGGCTAGTTAAGCAATATGTGGTGGCGAGTTTAGGCCACAAGGTATATATATGTATTGATCTGGCCGAGAATACCGCGATATAGTCGGCTGATACTCGGCTTCTATAGCGACAGGGACCGCGGCAGACTGTTGCGGCGTCGGCTTTCACTGGAATGCACTCACTCAGTTTGTCAGTTTTGTAAGACGCAGAGAGATGATATGAAGTTGAGATAAACGCTTCCAAAATTACAGGCCTCAAGAATTAAATTTGCGGCGTGACCAGTTGTTGGCCACCTATTGGAAGCAAATACCAAATTACAACACATTCGGACATTTTCACTTGCACACTTACGCCGAATTTTAATATCGTTAGTACTCGTTAAATGGGGTCTGTCCGCCATGCATTCGAATTGTTCTCCTATGGCCTTCACTATTTCCCTCTGTCGCAGTCCCGCCAAGAAAACGTGTTGTCGCCTCTATTTTTTTTCTGCCTGTCATCTCCTCGGCAGTCTCCACCAACTGTTGAATCAAGAATTTTCGGTCACAAAAGAATGCCAATTATACTTGATTCGATTCTGCTCCGTTCTCAAAATAAGCTCTGTTGGGCTTAAAAACGTATCAAAAAAAGCTTGATTAAAGGTTTCTGGTCTTAACAATGTCAGTCTTGAAATAATAATTTTGGGATTGATTCAAGCCAAATGCGTATTACCGTACTTTTGACACTGATTGGGCTCAATTCAAGACCGAAATTCCTGATGTACACTTTCTTCGATTTGTACTCTTGATATTCCTGATATATATTGAATATTCCGATAAGATATGATCTGAAATATTTAGTTAGCCATAATATTGCTAACAATTCTTTTTCTATGGCTGAGTCATTAATTTCATGTTCGTTAAGCGTTCTACTCGCATAACAAATTGGTTTATGATCCTGTGAGAGAACAGCTCCTATAGCTATGTTACTCTCATCTGTGGCTAGTGAAAACGTTTTGTTGAAGTTAGAGTATATATGAGAATTGAGTCTGAGGCTATTAGTATTTTTAACCATTCAAAAGCTGAAGTATGGGATTCTTCTTTGATATTAATCACTGCTCCTTTTTTTAATTTTAGTGTCATTGGTTTGCGAAGTTCGGGATGAACTTTCTATAAAATCCACAAAGTCTAAGAAAGTATTTTATTTCTTTCGTTATCTTTGGTATTGAAAACTGTACAATGGCTTTGATTTTGTCAGGGTTTGGTTGTGTTGATGTGACCGAGAAAGGCCAATACAAAACAAAAAAAAACTAGCTAAATTAACCCTAGAAGCATTATAATTATTCGACTTAGTGCTGTAAAATATAACATATTACTTGAACAGAATTTAATTGACTTCAATGAAACAAAAACACAATATTAAAAGAGGTGTTACATTTTATTTAAAATTTTATAATCGCATAAGACTAATCTTCCCGCATTTGATGAGCATCTATTTACACAAAAAAACATGTTTTTCTCTCTACATGCACATGCACATTGCGCAATGCTCGTTCACAGAACAATAACATGTAACACGTCTTGTGATTTCGGGGAGGCAACCTCAGCTAGCTCAGTACACCCAGGGGTGGGTAACCTCAACCCTGCACCTAGACTGTACAAAATTCCAAAACATTCTGACCTCCACAACACTACATACAAACGTACTTACATACACACAAATGATCGGCCGAGATGGCAGGCTCGGTGTTATCGGCCACGACGTACCTGCTCTTCCTGCAACGGCTATTTAAATTCTAAACCCATTGCCCTTAAATAATGACTGACGGCTGACTTATTCCATGGCCTCGGTGATTCTCCCTCTCTTACGCTTACTCACACATAATTTTTGTTTCACTTACAAATTGAATTTTAATAAATAAACTTTTTGTTATATCTGTTATATCAACAGTTATTGCCCCTATATGGCAGAACTTAATTCTTTGGCGGGCGTTTAAAATTAAATTGTATGGATTTAAGGATCGGGCAGGGGCAAAATCTTGCCAAATATGAATTTAGAAAAAAAAATTGATTTATGCCACTGTAAATAAGGCACGGAGCAGATATGCTGTTGCTCAATGTTACCTCAATCCCTGTCCTACCCTATCGGAGAAAGTAAAAAGAGGTGGGGGGTCGGTTAATATATGACAGATACTTCTGCCTCGCACCGGTGGCCAGAACTTGATAATGTATACAAGCCAAATTTGGCAAAAATCCGAATGCCGGATTTAACAGTGTAAATGATATGAAGAATTGAATAGATAAATTAATAAATAGATGAATAAATATATAAATAAATACGCGATAAATAAGGGCATACATAGGCAATAAGTAATTTAATAAATAGGAGAGTAAATTAATAAATAAATAGACAGATAAATAGACAATTTCCTTAATAGCTAAATTAATAAACATGCAACAATTATTTGGACTTATATGTGCTGCTCGTTCGGCCCATTAGGTTGTAGAAAATCTCTCTTTGGGTGTGCCTGGGCTCTTGGGCTAGTTAAGCAATATGTGGTGGCGAGTTTAGGCCACTAGGTATATATATGTATTTATCTGGCCGAGAATACCGCGATATAGTCGGCTGATACTCGGCTTCTATAGCGACAGGGACCGCGGCAGACTGTTGCGGCGTCGGCTTTCACTGGAATGCACTCACTCAGTTAGTCAGTTTTGTAAGACGCAGAGAGATGATATGAAGTTGAGATAAACGCTTCCAAAATTACAGGCCTCAAGAATTAAATTTGCGGCGTGACCAGTTGTTGGCCACCTATTGGAAGCAAATACCAAATTACAACACATTCGGACATTTTCACTTGCACACTTACGCCGAATTTTAATATCGTTAGTACTCGTTAAATGGGGTCTGTCCGCCATGCATTCGAATTGTTCTCCTATGGCCTTCACTATTTCCCTTTGTCGCAGTCCCGCCAAGAAAACGTGTTGTCGCCTCTTTTTTTTTCTGCCTGTCATCTCCTCGGCAGTCTCCACCAGCTGTTGAATCAAGAATTTTCGGTCACAAAAGAATGCCAATTATACTTGATTCGATTCTGCTCCGTTCTCAAAATAAGCTCTGTTGGGCTTAAAAACGTATCAAAAAAAGCTTGATTAAAGGTTTCTGGTCTTAAAAATGTCAGTCTTGAAATAATAATTTTGGAATTGATTCAAGCCAAATGCGTATTACAGTACTTTTGACACTGATTGGGCTCAATTCAAGACCGAAATTCCTGATGTACACTTTCTTCGATTTGTACTCTTGATATTCCTGATATATATTGAATATTCCGATAAGATATGATCTGAAATATTTAGTTAGCCATAATATTGCTAACAATTCTTTTTCTATGGCTGAGTCATTAATTTCATGTTCGTTAAGCGTTCTACTCGCATAACAAATTGGTTTATGATCCTGTGAGAGAACAGCTCCTATAGCTATGTTACTCTCATCTGTGGCTAGTGAAAACGTTTTGTTGAAGTTAGAGTATATATGAGAATTGAGTCTGAGGCTATTAGTATTTTTAACCATTCAAAAGCTGAAGTATGGGATTCTTCTTTGATATTAATCACTGCTCCTTTTTTTAATTTTAGTGTCATTGGTTTGCGAAGTTCGGGATGAACTTTCTATAAAATCCACAAAGTCTAAGAAAGTATTTTATTTCTTTCGTTATCTTTGGTATTGAAAACTGTACAATGGCTTTGATTTTGTCAGGGTTTGGTTGTGTTGATGTGACCGAGAAAGGCCAATACAAAACAAAAAAAAACTAGCTAAATTAACCCTAGAAGCATTATAATTATTCGACTTAGTGCTGTAAAATATAACATATTACTTGAACAGAATTTAATTGACTTCAATGAAACAAAAACACAATATTAAAAGAGGTGTTACATTTTATTTAAAATTTTATAATCGCATAAGACTAATCTTCCCGCATTTGATGAGCATCTATTTACACAAAAAAACATGTTTTTCTCTCTACATGCACATGCACATTGCGCAATGCTCGTTCACAGAACAATAACATGTAACACGTCTTGTGATTTCGGGGAGGCAACCTCAGCTAGCTCAGTACACCCAGGGGTGGGTAACCTCAACCCTGCACCTAGACTGTACAAAATTCCAAAACTATCTGACCTCCACAACACTACATACAAACGTACTTACATACACACAAATGATCGGCCGAGATGGCAGGCCCGGTGTTCTCGGCCACGACGTACCTGCTCTTCCTGCTATTTAAATTCTAACCCCATTGCCCTTAAATAATGACTGACGGCTGACTTATTCCATGGCCTCGGTGATTCTCCCTCTCTTACGCTTACTCACACATAATTTTTGTTTCACTTACAAATTGAATTTTAATAAATAAACTTTTTGTTAGATCTGTTATATCAACAGTTATTGCCCCTATATGGCAGAACTTAATTCTTTGGCGGGCGTTTAAAATTAAATTGTATGGATTTAAGGATCGGGCAGGGGCAAAATCTTGCCAAATATGAATTTAGAAAAAAAAATTGATTTATGCCACTGTAAATAAGGCACGGAGCAGATATGCTGTTGCTCAATGTTACCTCAATCCCTGTCCTACCCTATCGGAGCTCCAATAAAAGTAAAAAGAGATGGGGGGTCGGTTAATATATGACAGATACTTCTGCCTCGCACCGGTGGCCAGAACTTGATAATGTATACAAGCCAAATTTGGCAAAAATCCGAATGCCGGATTTAACAGTGTAAATGATATGAAGAATTGAATAGATAAATTAATAAATAGATGAATAAATATATAAATAAATACGCGATAAATAAGGGCATACAAAGGCAATAAGTAATTTAATAAATAGGAGAGTAAATTAATAAATAAATAGACAGATAAATAGACAATTTCCTTAATAGAAGCAAACCTATTGGAAGCAAATACCAAATTACAACACATTCGGACATTTTCACTTGCACACTTACGCCGAATTTTAATATCGTTAGTACTCGTTAAATGGGGTCTGTCCGCCATGCATTCGAATTGTTCTCCTATGGCCTTCTCTATTTCCCTTTGTCGCAGTCCCGCCAAGAAAACGTGTTGTCGCCTCTTTTTTTTTTGCCTGTCATCTCCCCGGCAGTCTCCACCAGCTGTTGAATCAAGAATTTTTGGTCACAAAAGAATGCCAATTATACTTGATTCGATTCTGCTCCGTTCTCAAAATAAGCTCTGTTGGGCTTAAAAACGTATCAAAAAAAGCTTGATTAAAGGTTTCTGGTCTTAAAAATGTCAGTCTTGAAATAAGAATTTTGGGATTGATTCAAGCCAAATGCGTATTACCGTACTTTTGACACTGATTGGGCTCAATTCAAGACCGAAATTCCTGATGTACACTTTCTTCGATTTGTACTCTTGATATTCCTGATATATATTGAATATTCCGATAAGATATGATCTGAAATATTTAGTTAGCCATAATATTGCTAACAATTCCTTTCCTATGGCTGAGTCATTAATTTCATGTTCGTTAAGCGTTCTACTCGCATAACAAATTGGTTTATGATCCTGTGAGAGAACAGCTTCTATAGCTATGTTACTCTCATCTGTGGTTAGTGAAAACGTTTTGTTGAAGTTGGAGTATATATGAGAATTGAGTCTGAGGCTATTAGTATTTTTAACCATTCAAAAGCTGAAGTATGGGATTCTTCTTTGATATTAATCACTGCTCCTTTTTTTAATTTTAGTGTCATTGGTTTGCGAAGTTCGGGATGAACTTTCTATAAAATCCACAAAGTCTAAGAAAGTATTTTATTTCTTTCGTTATCTTTGGTATTGAAAACTGTACAATGGCTTTGATTTTGTCGAGAAAGGCTGTGTCCTTTCTGATAAATTCCCATTTATCAACTTTAGCTTTAAATTTGCTTCTCGCAGTTTTGCGAATACCTTTTTTATTGATGATATATGTTAGTCCAATGAAGTGGAGTAAATAATGATATCATCTAAATAGACCAAACAAGCCTTGTAAATTAAATCTTCCAAGAGATTGTTCATATAACGTTGAAACGTTGCTGGTGCATTCTTTTAACCAAATGGCATACGTGTGTATTTGTAATGTCCATGATTAGTAGAAAAAGCGGTCATTGGTATGGATTAAAATACATTTGGATCTGGTGGAAGCCTTTAGCTAAATCAATGGTTGTGAAATACTGGCTTTTGCCTAGCTTATCCAATATTTCATCCATGATGGGTATTTGTCGTCAACGGAAATTTCGTTGAGATTTTGACAGTCAATTACTAATCGAAATTGTTTTCCCAAAGCGTCACATTTCTTTGGAACAATTCAAATGGGTGAGCAATATGGGGATTTGGACTTTCGTATAATACCTTGTTTTAACATTTGATTGATTTGGTCATTGACTTCTTGATCAAAAAATTGGTGATAGTTGTAAGGTCGTTATAAATAGGATATTCATGTTTTGTTTGAATGACATGTTTTATTGTACTGGTGAAAGCCAAATTTTCACTTTCTCGGTACTGAACATCTCGGTATTCAAATAAAACCTTTTTCAACTTTACGTCTTCCTTCTCATTGAGGTGTTTTAACCTAAATTAATTTGATTCTTTTAATTCGTTTGAATTTTATATCGTTAGTACTCGTTAAATGGGGTCTGTCCGCCATGCATTCGAATTGTTCTCCTATGGCCTTCACTATTTCCCCTTGTCGCAGTCCCGCCAAGAAAACGTGTTGTCGCCACTTTTTTTTTCTGCCTGTCATCTCCTCGGCAGTCTCCACCAGCTGTTGAATCAAGAATTTTTGGTCACAAAAGAATGCCAATTATACTTGATTCGATTCTGCTCCGTTCTCAAAATAAGCTCTGTTGGGCTTAAAAACGTATCAAAAAAAGCTTGATTAAAGGTTTCTGGTCTTAAAAATGTCAGTCTTGAAATAAGAATTTTGGGATTGATTCAAGCCAAATGCGTATTACCGTACTTTTGACACTGATTGGGCTCAATTCAAGACCGAAATTCCTGATGTACACTTTCTTCGATTTGTACTCTTGATATTCCTGATATATATTGAATATTCCGATAAGATATGATCTGAAATATTTAGTTAGCCATAATATTGCTAACAATTCTTTTTCTATGGCTGAGTCATTAATTTCATGTTCGTTAAGCGTTCTACTCGCATAACAAATTGGTTTATGATCCTGTGAGAGAACAGCTCCTATAGCTATGTTACTCTCATCTGTGGCTAGTGAAAACGTTTTGTTGAAGTTAGAGTATATATGAGAATTGAGTCTGAGGCTATTAGTATTTTTAACCATTCAAAAGCTGAAGTATGGGATTCTTCTTTGATATTAATCACTGCTCCTTTTTTTAATTTTAGTGTCATTGGTTTGCGAAGTTCGGGATGAACTTTCTATAAAATCCACAAAGTCTAAGAAAGTATTTTATTTCTTTCGTTATCTTTGGTATTGAAAACTGTACAATGGCTTTGATTTTGTCGAGAAAGGCTGTGTCCTTTCTGATAAATTCCCATTTATCAACTTTAGCTTTAAATTTGCTTCTCGCAGTTTTGCGAATACCTTTTTTATTGATGATATATGTTAGTCCAATGAAGTGGAGTAAATAATGATATCATCTAAATTGACCAAACAAGCCTTGTAAATTAAATCTTCCAAGAGATTGTTCATATAACGTTGAAACGTTGCTGGTGCATTCTTTTAACCAAATGGGATACGTGTGTATTTGTACTGTCCATGATTAGTAGAAAAAGCGGTCATTGGTAAGGATTAAAATACATTTGGATCTGGTGGAAGCCTTTAGCTAAATCAATGGTTGTGAAATACTGGCTTTTGCCTAGCTTATCCAATATTTCATCCATGATGGGTATTTGTCGTCAACGGAAATTTCGTTGAGATTTTGACAGTCAACTACTAATCGAAATTGTTTTCCCAAAGCGTCACATTTCTTTGGAACAATTCAAATGGGTGAGCAATATGGGGATTTGGACTTTCGTATAATACCTTGTTTTAACATTTGATTGATTTGGTCATTGACTTCTTGGTCAAAAAATTGGTGATAGTTGTAAGGTCGTTATAAATAGGATATTCATGTTTTGTTTGAATGACATGTTTTATTGTACTGGTGAAAGCCAAATTTTCACTTTCTCGGTACTGAACATCTCGGTATTCAAATAAAACCTTTTTCAACTTTACGTCTTCCTTCTCATTAAGGTGTTTTAACCTAAATTAATTTGATTCTTTTAATTCGTTTGCAATGGAGAAATTAAAAGGCATGTCTGACGTTAATGACTTTCTATTTCGATCTTTTCTTCCCTAAAGACATCGTGGTTATATCTTATTAAAAACGGGAATCTGTTTAGCGTTACAGTCTCCGTTTTGTAATCGATTAAATTTATTGATGAGCCTGTATCTATTACGCACTTAAATTGAAAATTATTCATGATTATTCGGAAATATGGGTTTCTGAAATTTCCTCTTGGTCCGAGGCTGCTAGTCGAAAATTTTCTGATGTGTCCACATTGGCCACTTGTGCTTTCACGTTGTCGTTTAACTGTTGGATTGGGCGTGTTGGAAGAAAGTGGTTGTTGTTGGAAATTCATTGGATTTTGCATTCTACCTTGACTTAAATTCTTTTGGAATTCTTGAAATGCTTGTTGATAGTTTTCGTTACTTTGTGGTCTATGATTTGCTTAATTATTTGGATTATACCTTCTTTATACTTTTGTACCTTGGTTATAGTTAGGTTGATAATTTCTTTTATCCCTACGTTTGTCATTATTATGTGAATTATTTGAATTGCATGCACTGCTTGAAGTGTTTTGATTTCTTGGTCTGTCATACGTGGTATTCTCGTATAATCTTTCTCTCTGAGCTACCTGTTTCAATTTTGAAATTGTAAAAATATCGTATCCTGCTAATGTCATAAAAAATCTATCTGGTAACTTCCTAGTTATGACATCTTTAATTGTGTTGTTCATTGCGTTTATGTACAAAATTATATGATGTTGGTTATTTTCTAACATTAAGTTATTCGTAATTAGGAAAGAGTTATAGTATAGTTCTTCTGCAAACTTACGAATACTTCCGTTGAAATTTGTGTTAAAAAGTTGTCTCAGGAGTTCTTCGAAGGAGGTCTGCGTTTTATATTCATTAATGAGGGCTCATCTCATGTCGGCACACGATGTTCTCGCACATTCTTCGTCGGGTACAACTGCATGATGAAGTTGATTCTTCTGATAAATGAGCTGAGTGTTTCTGATGATCCGTCGAATACTGGCACTTGCCTGATTTGACCCCGGGATTGGTTTATGTGCTGCTCCGATAGCTCAAGGCATAAGTTACTTCTAAAGAAGTCCGATGCTACAATTGCCGTATAATGGGGCACACTGCTAGAGACTGCAAGAAGCCGAAGAGACGAGACCAAGGATGCTTTAATTGTTTCGAAGTGTCCTAAACGTACGCCCACTGACCATCAAGGACGGTACAGAAACCACCGAGGATAACTCATTTATTCAGTTAGTAAGTTTGAGAATAGTTAGTACAGCAGGATGCTCTGATGTTAATAATACTATCGCGTTACTAGATACCGGAAGCTCAATAAGTTTTGTGGGAAAATCTTTAGGACCCCAATTTAATTTTGTTCCAAGAAAAATATTATGAAATATATGTTTATGTTATTCCCGATTTAATTTTAGCTACTGCACTTCTTCTTGTCAGAGAGGCTCTTAAAGTACTTAATATTAAACTTGTAGTGAGAAGAACTCGAAATGAATGTTGAATGTTTATAAATCCATCTGAGCATCATTGCTGTGGTTATGTACTGGCTTCTTCGGTTATGACACATGTCAAACTTCTTAGGTAATGCGCTGCTCTTTAAATGCTGCCAATTTTAATGCTTTTTTGATTCTAACCAATACAAAACAAAAAAAAACTAGCTAAATTAACCCTAGAAGCATTATAATTATTCGACTTAGTGCTGTAAAATATAACATATTACTTGAACAGAATTTAATTGACTTCAATGAAACAAAAACACAATATTAAAAGAGGTGTTACATTTTATTTAAAATTTTATAATCGCATAAGACTAATCTTCCCGCATTTGATGAGCATCTCTTTACACAAAAAAACATGTTTTTCTCTCTACATGCACATGCACATTGCGCAATGCTCGTTCACAGAACAATAACATGTAACACGTCTTGTGATTTCGGGGAGGCAACCTCAGCTAGCTCAGTACACCCAGGGGTGGGTAACCTCAACCCTGCACCTAGACTGTACAAAATTCCAAAACTATCTGACCTCCACAACACTACATACAAACGTACTTACTTACACACAAATGATCGGCCGAGATGGCAGGCCCGGTGTTATCGGCCATGACGTACCTGCTCTTCCTGCAACGGCTATTTAAATTCTAACCCCATTGCCCTTAAATAATGACTGACGGCTGACTTATTCCATGGCCTCGGTGATTCTCCCTCCCTTACGCTTACCTACACATAATTTTTGTTTCACTTACAAATTGAGTTTTAATAAATAAACATTTTGTTATATCTGTTATATCAACAGTTATTGCCCCTATATGGCAGAACTTAATTCTTTGGCGGGCGTTTAAAATTAAATTGTATGGATTTAAGGATCGGGCAGGGGCAAAATCTTGCCAAATATGAATTTAGAAAAAAAAATTGATTTATGCCACTGTAAATAAGGCACGGAGCAGATATGCTGTTGCTCAATGTTACCTCAATCCCTGTCCTACCCTATCGGAGCTCCAATAAAAGTAAAAAGAGGTGGGGGGTCGGTTAATATATGACAGATACTTCTGCCTCGCACCGGTGGCCAGAATTTGATAATGTATACAAGCCAATGTAGGCAAATTTGGCAAAAATCCGAATGCCGGATTTAACAGTGTAAATGATATGAAGAATTGAATAAATAAATTAATAAATAGATGAATAAATATATAAATAAATACGCGATAAATAAGGGCATACATAGGCAATAAGTAATTTAATAAATAGGAGAGTAAATTAATAAATAAATAGACAGATAAATAGACAATTTCCTTAATAGCTAAATTAATAAACATGCAACAATTATTTGGACTTATAAGTGCTGCTCGTTCGACCCATTAGGTTGTAGAAAATCTCTCTTTGGGTGTGCCTGGGCTCTTGGGCTAGTTAAGCAATATGTGGTGGCGAGTTTAGGCCACTAGGGTATATATATGTATTTATCTGGCCGAGAATACCGCGATATAGTCGGCTGATACCCGGCTTCTATAGCGACAGGGACCGCGGCAGACTGTTGCGGCATCGGCTTTTACTGGAATGCACTCACTCAGATTGTCAGTTTTGTAAGACGCAGAGAGATGATATGAAGTTGAGATAAACGCTTCCAAAATTACAGGCCTCAAGAATTAAATTTGCGGCGTGACCAGTTGTTGGCCACCTATTGGAAGCAAATACCAAATTACAACACATTCGGACATTTTCACTTGCACACTTACGCCGAATTTTAATATCGTTAGTACTCGTTAAATGGGGTCTGTCCGCCATGCATTCGAATTGTTCTCCTATGGCCTTCACTATTTCCCTTTGTCGCAGTCCCGCCAAGAAAACGTGTTGTCGCCTCTTTTTTTTTCTGCCTGTCATCTCCTCGGCAGTCTCCACCAACTGTTGAATCAAGAATTTTCGGTCACAAAAGAATGCCAATTATACTTGATTCGATTCTGCTCCGTTCTCAAAATAAGCTCTGTTGGGCTTAAAAACGTATCAAAAAAAGCTTGATTAAAGGTTTCTGGTCTTAAAAATGTCAGTCTTGAAATAATAATTTTGGGATTGATTCAAGCCAAATGCGTATTACCGTACTTTTGACACTGATTGGGCTCAATTCAAGACCGAAATTCCTGATGTACACTTTCTTCGATTTGTACTCTTGATATTCCTGATATATATTGAATATTCCGATAAGATATGATCTGAAATATTTAGTTAGCCATAATATTGCTAACAATTCTTTTCCTATGGCTGAGTCATTAATTTCATGTTCGTTAAGCGTTCTACTCGCATAACAAATTGGTTTATGATCCTGTGAGAGAACAGCTTCTATAGCTATGTTACTCTCATCTGTGGTTAGTGAAAACGTTTTGTTGAAGTTGGAGTATATATGAGAATTGAGTCTGAGGCTATTAGTATTTTTAACCATTCAAAAGCTGAAGTATGGGATTCTTCTTTGATATTAATCACTGCTCCTTTTTTTAATTTTAGTGTAATTGGTTTGCGAAGTTCGGGATGAACTTTCTATAAAATCCACAAAGTCTAAGAAAGTATTTTATTTCTTTCGTTATCTTTGGTATTGAAAACTGTTCAATGGCTTTGATTTTGTCAGGGTTTGGTTGTGTTGATGTGACCGAGAAAGGCCAATACAAAACAAAAAAAAACTAGCTAAATTAACCCTAGAAGCATTATAATTATTCGACTTAGTGCTGTAAAATATAACATATTACTTGAACAGAATTTAATTGACTTCAATGAAACAAAAACACAATATTAAAAGAGGTGTTACATTTTATTTAAAATTTTATAATCGCATAAGACTAATCTTCCCGCATTTGATGAGCATCTATTTACACAAAAAAACATGTTTTTCTCTCTACATGCACATGCACATTGCGCAATGCTCGTTCACAGAACAATAACATGTAACACGTCTTGTGATTTCGGGGAGGCAACCTCAGCTAGCTCAGTACACCCAGGGGTGGGTAACCTCAACCCTGCACCTAGACTGTACAAAATTCAAAAACTATCTGACCTCCACAACACTACATACAAACGTACTTACATACACACAAATGATCGTCCGAGATGGCAGGCCCGGTGTTATCGGCCACGACGTACCTGCTCTTCCTGCAACGGCTATTTAAATTCTAACCCCATTGCCCTTAAATAATGACTGACGGCTGACTTATTCCATGGCCTCGGTGATTCTCCCTCTCTTACGCTTACTCACACATAATTTTTGTTTCACTTACAAATTGAATTTTAATAAATAAACTTTTTGTTATATCTGTTATATCAACAGTTATTGCCCCTATATGGCAGAACTTAATTCTTTGGCGGGCGTTTAAAATTAAATTGTATGGATTTAAGGATCGGGCAGGGGCAAAATCTTGCCAAATATGAATTTAGAAAAAAAAATTGATTTATGCCACTGTAAATAAGGCACGGAGCAGATATGCTGTTGCTCAATGTTACCTCAATCCCTGTCCTACCCTATCGGAGCTCCAATAAAAGTAAAAAGAGATGGGGGGTCGGTTAATATATGACAGATACTTCTGCCTCGCACCGGTGGCCAGAACTTGATAATGTATACAAGCCAAATTTGGCAAAAATCCGAATGCCGGATTTAACAGTGTAAATGATATGAAGAATTGAATAGATAAATTAATAAATAGATGAATAAATATATAAATAAATACGCGATAAATAAGGGCATACATAGGCAATAAGTAATTTAATAAATAGGAGAGTAAATTAATAAATAAATAGACAGATAAATAGACAATTTCCTTAATAGCTAAATTAATAAACATGCAACAATAATTTGGACTTATATGTGCTGCTCGTTCGGCCCATTAGGTTGTAGAAAATCTCTCTTTGGGTGTGCCTGGGCTCTTGGGCTAGTTAAGCAATATGTGGTGGCGAGTTTAGGCCACAAGGTATATATATGTATTTATCTGGCCGAGAATACCGCGATATAGTCGGCTGATACTCGGCTTCTATAGCGACAGGGACCGCGGCAGACTGTTGCGGCATCGGCTTTTACTGGAATGCACTCACTCAGTTTGTCAGTTTTGTAAGACGCAGAGAGATGATATGAAGTTGAGATAAACGCTTCCAAAATTACAGGCCTCAAGAATTAAATTTGCGGCGTGACCAGTTGTTGGCCACCTATTGGAAGCAAATACCAAATTACAACACATTCGGACATTTTCACTTGCACACTTACGCCGAATTTTAATATCGTTAGTACTCGTTAAATGTGGTCTGTCCGCCATGCATTCGAATTGTTCTCCTATGGCCTTCACTATTTCCCTTTGTCGCAGTTCCGCCAAGAAAACGTGTTGTCGCCTCTTTCTTTGTTTCTGCCTGTCATCTCCTCGGCAGTCCCCACGGTCTGTCTCTCTGGTCACTCTGGTATTTGGCGCTGCCAGCTCACGCTAATCGAAGAATTTCCCCACCAGGGTCGCGTTTGTCAGCGATAATTACATGGCGCGATAGTCAAATGCAACACCACACGGCAAGTTGAAGTTATGCGCCGCCATGAACGGTTAAAATTACCGTCCGCATTTGTTGACTCCGTTCTCCTGGTTGCCCCACTATAACGGAACGCCCATCGTAGGCCACACCCATCTGACCTTCTCTCTACACCCTGAGATACTTTGCATGGACAACACCCAAAGATCTTCCGGCTCCATCTGCCACCTCATAGGCATTGTTTCCGACGGCTCTGACGACCCGACATTTGCGAAACTTCCAAGCGAAATTCGCATTGAAAGCTTTGCTGAAGTCACTCAGTACGAAGTTCGCCTGTACACTTTTTGGCCTGGCAAAGCGTGAAACTTGCGCGCACGCTTATCGTACTGCTGTCGACTGCGTTCAAATGCTTGGTGCGATTGACGCGCACAGATAATTTGGATGCATTGCTCTGGGGAGAATAGATGGCCGTTTTCCTGTGTGAGATTCCAAAGGCGTCGGTCATATTCTCGAACTTCTTTGACACGAACAGTCGGCTGTAATTTGAGTGGATCGTCCCAGGGACACCGAATTTGAAAAAGATCTCGTGCAACAGAAATTCGACTACGTTGTCTACCGTGGCATCTTTCATGGCCTTTAGAAACCTAAATGTCGAAAAATGATCGACGACTACGAATATCCAGGCGTGACCCCTCTTCGGAAGGTCCGTTCCGTCTTCACCTCATGCCCTATGGAAACTTGAATCCGGTGCTTCGGCGCTTTCGTCTCCTAGCATACCTCGCATCTGCCTACATATTCTCGCACATGAGCTGCCATGTTGGGCCAGTGGAATTGCCTTCTCAACAAATGGAGCGTTTTTGCCACGCCTCCACGAGATGCCTGCTAAGTGAGCCCGCTCTATCAGCGTCGAACTTAGCGACTCTGGCACCCACAGCTTCCATAGTGTACCCTCCACTTCATCCTCCAGCCTTTCGAACCCAGTCCGTTAATACAAAAGTCCATCCATCATACATGTAAATCTGGTAAAGGATCATGATTCTTGCGTACCTCTTCCAAAATTTCTCGATACTCATCCGACTCAAACGCTATTGTCTGTATCCCCAGCAACTGCTCTAAATCCAGCGACAACTCGGCGTCACTGCGTGACAAAGTGTCAGCGACAACATTGTCCGCCCTTTTGCTGTGCACGATCTGGAAGTCGAAGTGCTGCAGGCGTAGAGACCACCTAGCTAAGCGACCGTCCAAATATCGTGAATGGCATCATTTCCATGTACGGCCTGAACTTTTGAACAGCCAATACCGCGGCAAGACATTCATTCTCCGTCACCGAGTAATTCACCTGGTGTTTATCCATCTTGGCGTACCGCTCAAACTCCGAAATGAGATGCATCGCACTGCACATAAAACCTACGCGAGAAGTCAGCGTGAACCAATACAGGAGCGGATGTAAGCGCCTCTTTCAATTCACGCACGGCTTTCGTTGCTTCATGGCTCAAATGGAATTTTGCTCTCGGACTCCCTATTAGTACCTCCGAAAGTGGTGCTGCTATTTCCGCAAAGTTTCTGATGAACCGGCGGTACCATCCCGCAGTTCCTAGAAAACTGCGCACTTCTTTGACGGATCGAGGTTCGGGGATTCGCCGGATTGCTGCTACGCGGTCAGGGTCGGTTCGTAAGGTCCCTTCACCTACTATAAATCCGAGATACTTGAGACTCTTCAAGCAGAACTTGGATTTTTTTTTTAGCGCGTTCGTCAAGTTTGCCTCCTGCAGACTTTGTGTCACTAGCCCTAAGTATTTTAAGTGCGTCTCAAAGTCCGAAGCGATAATCAAAAGATCGGCCAGATAAACGAACACGTTTGACCTGAGCTGCGTGTCCATTAGGCGGCATAGTCGCTGAGCGGCCTTACAAGGTCCGAAGGGCATTATGACAAATTGATAGAGCGGGCGCCCTGGCACAGTGAAGGCCGTGTATGCTTTGCTGCCTTCCTTCAACTCAATCTGCCAGAATACGAACTTGAGGTCAACGCTGGAAATATAAAAAGTCTGATCGATCCGCGAAAGTATACCTTCGATGCATGGAAATGGATAGGCGTCTTTGACGGTAGCAGCGTTGAGCTTGCGCGCATCTAAGCAGAAACGATTTTGATCCAGCGGATAATGGCGGTCTTTTACCGGTGTCGCCCCTTCGATCAGCTCTATCCTATGCGTTTCCACAGCCGTCTTCCCCAGTCGTACCTTCTCAGCAGCTAAAAACCCTTCTTTTACTGAGTCCAGCCGACTTTTCTCTTCGCTTCCCAGGTCACAAGCTTCCGCCTCTAATGCCTGATCTTTTTCCTACACGTAATGCTCTATTTCCTCAACTACGTTCGGTTCCACTACGATCGACTTTCTAGAAGCGTTTGGTTTGTCTGACCCTACAACGTCAGGGGCTAATCCGAAGACACGCCAGAAATTGATTCAAAGATATGCCTGCTGTTCCAAGTACAGCCAGATGTAGAACGTCATGTTCTCAGCCCTGTCCTTATACACAACTTTTGCCTGTATTCGGCCTGTAATGGATCGATCGTCGCCCGAAGCCGTTCGCACCCTGGCCACGTATCGCTCTATCGGTATCCCGATCTCGGCTAAAAACTCGCGAGAATCACGCCCCAGTGTCCAAGAGTCCAGCAACACATTTCCCTTCGATGCTGACCTCCGCAAATACTCTCGAATGGAGTTTCTCCCCTCTTTTGACGGAATCAACCACTTTTCTTCTCACCGAAATACGTGAGAAGTCATCATTTCCATGTACGGCCATGTACTCCTCGGCAGTCCCCACCGTTTGTCTCTCTGGTCACTCTGGTATTTGGCCCTGGCAACTCACGCTAATCGTCATGCGATGAAGAGGGCTGCACCCCTCGATAAATTTCCCCACCAGGGTCTCGTTTGTAACCGATAAATAAGTGGCGCGAAAGTCAAATGCAACAAACAGCTTAAAACAGTCAAAAATGTTCCCTATTATTATGGTAAAATTTAAAAAATGTCGATTATTGTAATTTGTGAGTTCGGAGATGATCGTGACCGATGTAACACGTCTTGTGGTTTCGGGGGGGCAACTTCAGCTAGCTCAGTGTCCGCGCAGACTGTTGCGGCGTCGGCTTTTGCTGGAACACACTCACTCAGTATGTCGGTTTGGAAGGATGCCTAGAGATGAGATGATGGTGGTTCCAATCAAAAATAGCGTTTGAGGGCAGGCTGTGTGTATATATAAGTTCCAAGAAAATATTTAGTCTCAGCAGGGTGGGGAATAGGGCCTCAAAATTAAATTTGCGGTGTAACCAGTTGTTTGCCACCTGTTGGAAACAAACACTAAATTAAAACACATTCAGACATTTTCACTTGCACACTTACGCCGAACTTCAATACAAATAGCACTCGTTATATGGGGTCTGTGCGCCTGTGCATGACCATGAATTCGAATTTTTCTCTTATGGCCACACTTCACCATTTCCCCTTCGTCACAGTCCCGCCAAGAAAACTTGTTGTCGCCTCTTTCTTTTTTTCTGCCTGTCATCTCCTCGGCAGTCCCCACCGGCTGTCTCTCTGGTCACTCTGAATTTGACCCAGTCAACTCACGCTAATCGTGATGCGATGAACAGGGCTGCTCCCCTCGATAAATTTCCCCACCAGGGTCGCGTTTGTAACCGATAAATAAATGCCGCGATAGTCAAATGCAACACCGAAAACCCAATATACTCGTGAACGATTATGAAAACACAACAGTAAAACAGGCAACATTTATATGAGCTAGTATATGTATACTGTTCAAAACAAAAGAACGAAAAATTAAAGCAAAAGAATTATTTTTCTCTCAATGTCCAAATACATACATACATGCATGGCTAAAAACTGCATACAGGGCTCAAAAATGTTAATAAGTGAAGTCACCAATATGTTCATTTATAAGCAATTCGCAATTTTTAAAAGTTTAGAAGTTGGTCACACAGTATTGTTGCATTTGACTATCGCGCCATGGAATTATCGGTGACAAAAGCGACCCTGGTGGGGAAATTTTTCGAGGGGAGCAGCCCTGTTCATCGCATGACGATAGCGTAAGATGGCAGGGTCGAATACCAGAGTGACCAGAGAGACAGACGGTGGGGACTGCCGAGGAGATGACCGAAAGATTTAAAGAAAGAGGCGACAACACGTTTTTTTGGCGGGACGGCACAAACGGAATTATCGAAGTGTGGCCAGAAGAGGCTAATTTCGAATTTAGACTTATTCACAGGCGCACAGACCCCGCATAAAGAGTGCTGTCTTGATTAAAGTTCGGCGTAAGTGTGGAAAAAGAAAAATGTCTGAATGCTTTATAATTGGTGTTTGTTTCCAACAGGTGGCCAACAACAGGTCACGCCGCAGTTTTAATTTTGAGGCCCCATTTATTTTCATTCTGTTGCGACCCAATATTGCCTTGGAGGACACCTACATACAGCCTGCCTTCATGCGCTGCTGTTCTTATTGATTGGAACCACCATAATCTTATCTCACTGCGTCCGTCCAAAAAAACTGAGTGAGTGCGTTCCAACAAGAGCCGACACCGCAACGATCTGCCGCGGCCCCTGTCGTCATAGCAGCCGCAGATCAGTCGCCCATATCGCGGCTACGTAAATCACATATGCGAGCATATTAGTGGCCCAAACCGTAGCACGTCCAGAAAATCTTTTTTTTGCGGCGACCAAGAGGGCCAAACGAGCGGCGCTTGTAAGCCCATGTAATTGTTGCACGCCTGTCAACTAAGATGTCAAAAAAGTTGCCTATTTAATTATCTATTTATTTATTTATTAATTTACCGCCCTATTTATTTGATTATTTATCTGTTTATGGATTTATTGTCCTATTTATTTAATTATTTACCGCGTATTTATTTATATATTTATGAGTTTAATTATTAATTTATTTATTCCATAATTTTTCCATTGTTAAATCCGGCACTCGGATTCAGGGGAGAATCAGCGAGGCCATGGAATAAGTCGGCCGTCAGTTCCAATTTAAGGGCAATGGCATTCGAATTTAAATAGCCGTTGCAGGAAGGGCGGGTACGTCGTGGCCGAGAACACCGAATCACCGAGGCCATGGAATAAGTCGGCCGTCAGTTCCAATTTAAGGGCAATGTCATTCGAATTTAAATAGCCGTTGCAGGAAGGGCGGGTACGTCGTGGCCGAGAACACCGGGCCTGCCAACTCGTCCGATCATTTGTGTGTATGTAGGTACGTTCATGTGTAGTATGGTGAAGGTTGTGTTGTTTTGGAATTTTGTACCGTCTAGGGGCAGGGTTGAGGTTACCCAACCCTGGGAACACTGAGCTAGCTGAGGTTGCCCCCCCCGAAACCAAAATATGGCGCCCAATTTTTGAAAACATCAGGATCACTGGAGCCATGTTCTTTGAAACGGGTTTCTGTGATGAGCAAGTCACGCGTGATGTATTCAAAAAAAAAAAATATATATATATATTAATGAACTGAAACGGTGAAACCTCGCAGAGCAGATGGCTACTCTTGGGAAACCGCGGCTTACAAAAAGCACTTGCTTTATTTGTAATTGCGCGGTGGAGGATGACCTTGGGAGTACCCTGAAGCGTTTTTTTTTGTTGTTTTTTTTTGCGATTCATGTTTTTTGTCATAGGCCTCAGGTGACTTGTCTGGGCACAATAGTTGAAGCGACAACCTTGTCGACGATAAAACTCGGATCCGGATAGGGATACATACACGGATAAGAGTCTGTCTCTTGTCAAGTATTGCGTGTGTTTCTCCTAATTTGGTAGTCGACGGAGGTAATCAATTGTGATAGGGTGACCCATGGTACATTTATTAAGTAGCCATGCGCAGCACCCTACCGATAGATATCGAGACGGCAAACAAATTAGGTACGAAACGTACAAATTGACGATCGGATCAGTTAGTCTCATCTGAATGTAGTGTTGTTTTCTTTGTTTGATCGGAACGGATTGGTAGAAGACGTAGGTTGGAAAGACGGTCGATTCCGGCAGATGGTGATTCTCCCTTACATTGTATGATTGTTATGAATTACTGTTTTGGTATTGTGTTTAGTTATTTGTTATTTATTTACGCGTTTAAGTGGGAAAATAGTTTTTTTTGGTAGCCAAGTTCAATTATAGATATTATTATGACTGAAAGAGAGAACACGGGTTCTGTAGCCAGCAATTCCTATCCGCTGCGCTCAGGAACAGGGAATGTTGCGCAAGAAGAGTCTTGGGGAGAGGATGGAGTCACAGCCACGAGGGCCGTGGGATTGACGAGGACTCCAGCTAGGCCACCGGCGCCACCCCCAGGCGAGTTGAATCCACAACTCATTGACTACCATTTGCCGCCAGAAGACCGAAATGTTCCAGCAGAGCCGCGAGCCGCTATAGACTCGGAAATAGCGTCAGCCATTAATGTCGCGCTTTTCCAGGCACATGAGACCTATAGACAGTCCATGGAATCAGGCATAGCGCAGGCATTTAGGGAGGAGATCAGGTTGGGATTCCCAGAGATGATGAAGGCCATCAATGATATGGCCAGACCCACTCCACCACCGGGGAGTCATAGCCAGTTTTTTTCTGAGACCGTCAGAAGAAACTTTCTGAGAAACTTTCACGTGCTGGTAACAGGGCGGGCCAGAGATTGGTACTGGCTACATGTGAGTAAGCGTGAGGGTGTAGAGAGGAGGTCAGATGGGTGTGGCCTACGTTGGGCGTTCCGTTATGGTGGGGCAACCGGACGAACGGAGTCAACAAATGCGCACGGCAATTTTAACCGTTCATGGCGGCGCATAACTCCAATTTGTGGTGTTGCATTTGACTATTGCGCCATGGAATTATCGGTGACAAAAGCGACCCTGGTGGGGAAATTTTTCGAGGGGAGCAGCCCTGTTCATCGCATGACGATAGTGTAAGATGGCAGGGTCGAATACCAGAGTGACCAGAGAGACAGACGGTGGGGACTGCCGAGGAGATGACCGACAGATTTAAAGAGGCGACAACACGTTTTTTTGGCGGGACGGCACAAACGGAATTATCGAAGTGTGGCCAGAAGAGGCTAATTTCGAATTTAGACTTATTCACAGGAGCACAGACCCCGCATAAAGAGTGCTGTTTTGATTAAAGTTCAGCGTAAGTGTGGAAAAAGAAAAATGTCTGAATGCTTTATAATTGGTGTTTGTTTTCAACAGGTGGCCAACAACAGGTCACGCCGCAGTTTTAATTTTGAGGCCCCATTTATTTTCATTCTGTTGCGACCCAATATTACCTTGGAGGACACCTACATACAGCCTGCCTTCATGCGCTGCTGTTCTTATTGATTGGAACCACCATAATCTTATCTCACTGCGTCCGTCCAAAAAAACTGAGTGAGTGCGTTCCAACAAGAGCCGACACCGCAACGATCTGCCGCGGCCCCTGTCGTCATAGCAGCCGCAGATCAGTCGCCCATATCGCGGCTACGTAAATCACATATGCGAGCATATTAGTGGCCCAAACCGTAGCACGTCCAGAAAATCTTTTTTTTTGCGGCGACCAAGAGGGCCAAACGAGCGGCGCTTGTAAGCCCATGTAATTGTTGCACGCCTGTCAACTTAGATGTCAAAAAAGTTGCCTATTTAATTATCTATTTATTTATTTATTAATTTACCGCCCTATTTATTTGATTATTTATCTGTTTATGGATTTATTGTCCTATTTATTTAATTATTTACCGCGTATTTATTTATATATTTATGAGTTTAATTATTAATTTATTTATTCCATAATTTTTCCATTGTTAAATCCGGCACTCGGATTTTGCCAAATTTGCCCACATTAACACATATACCTATACATATCTCACATTCTGGCCACCGGTGCGAGGCTTCTTCTATTGATCGACCCCACCTCTTTTTACTTTTATGGAGCTCCGATAGGGTAGGATAGGGATTGAGGGAACGTTAAGCGACAGCATATCTGCGCCGTGCTCAATTTACAGTGGCATAAATCTACTCCTTCTCTGAATTTATATTTGGCAAAGTTTCGCACCTGTTCGATTTGTAAATATACACGCTTAAATTATAAACGCCAGCCAAACATTAAGCACAGCCATCTAGTGGCCAACCTGTTCAACTAGCATAAGAAAAGAAATGTTTATTTATTAAATTGTACTTGTGAGCGAATCCAACATGTTGTGTGAGTAAGCGTGAGGGTGGTGGGGGGGGGGGGGGGGGGGGAGAATCACCGAGGCCATGGAATAAGTCGGCCGTCAGTTCCAATTTAAGGGCAATGTCATTCGAATTTAAATAGCCGTTGCAGGAAGGGCGGGTACGTCGTGGCCGAGAACACCGGGCCTGCCAACTCGTCCGATCATTTGTGTGTATGTAGGTACGTTCATGTGTAGTATGGTGAAGGTTGTGTTGTTTTGGAATTTTGAACCGTCTAGGGGCAGGGTTGAGGTTACCCAACCCTGGGAACACTGAGCTAGCTGAGGTTGCCCCCCCGAAACCACAAGACGTGTTATAAATATGGCGCCCAATTTTTGAAAACATCAGGATCACTGGAGCCGTGTTCTTTGAAACGGGTTTCTGTGATGAGCAAGTCACGCGTGATGTATTCAAAAATAAAATATATATATATATATATTAATGAACCCAAACGGTGAAGCCTCGCAGAGCAGATGGCTACTCTTGGGAAACAGCGGCTTACAAAAAGCACTTGCTTTATTTGTAATTGCGCGGTGGAGGATGACCTTGGGAGTACCCTGAAGCGTTTTTTTTTGTTGTTTTTTTTTGCGATTCATGTTTTTTATCATAGGCCTCAGGTGACTTGTCTGGGCACAATAGTTGAAGCGACAACCTTGTCGACGATAAAACTCGGATCCGGATAGGGATACATACACGGATAAGAGTCTGTCTCTTGTCAAGTATTGCGTGTGTTTCTCCTAATTTGGTAGTCGACGGAGGTAATCAATTGGGATAGGGTGACCCATGGTACATTTATTAAGTAGCCATGCGCAGCACCCTACCGATAGATATCGAGACGGCAAACAAATTAGGTACGAAACGTACAAATTGACGATCGGATCAGTTAGTCTCATCTGAATGTAGTGTTGATTTCTTTGTTTGATCGGAACGGATTGGTAGAAGACGTAGGTTGGAAAGACGGTCGATTCCGGCAGATGGTGATTCTCCCTTACATTGTATGATTGTTGTGAATTACTGTTTTGGTATTGTGTTTAGTTATTTGTTATTTATTTACGCGTTTAAGTGGGAAAATAGTTTTTTTTGGTAGCCAAGTTCAATTATAGATATTATTATGACTGAAAGAGAGAACACGGGTTCTGTAGCCAGCAATTCCTATCCGCTGCGCTCAGGAACAGGGAATGTTGCGCAAGAAGACTCTTGGGGAGAGGATGGAGTCACAGCCACGAGGGCCGTGGGATTGGCGAGGACTCCAGCTAGGCCACCGGCGCCACCCCCAGGCGAGTTGAATCCACAACTCATTGACTACCATTTGCCGCCAGAAGACCGAAATGTTCCAGCAGAGCCGCGAGCCGCTATAGACTCGGAAATAGCGTCAGCCATTAATGTCGCGCTTTTCCAGGCACATGAGACCTATAGACAGTCCATGGAATCAGGCATAGCGCAGGCATTTAGGGAGGAGATCAGGTTGGGATTCCCAGAGATGATGAAGGCCATCAATGATATGGCCAGACCCACTCCACCACCGGGGAGTCATAGCCAGTTTTTTTCTGAGACCGTCAGAAGAAACTTTCTGAGAAACTTTCACGTGCTGGTAACAGGGCGGGCCAGAGATTGGTACTGGCTACATGTGAGTAAGCGTGAGGGTGTAGAGAGGAGGTCAGATGGGTGTGGCCTACGTTGGGCGTTCCGTTATGGTGGGGCAACCGGGCGAACGGAGTCAACAAATGCGCACGGCAATTTTAACCGTTCATGGCGGCGCATAACTCCAATTTGTGGTGTTGCATTTGACTATCGCGCCATGGAATTATCGGTGACAAAAGCGACCCTGGTGGGGAAATTTTTCGAGGGGAGCAGCCCTGTTCATCGCATGACGATAGCGTAAGATGGCAGGGTCGAATACCAGAGTGACCAGAGAGACAGACGGTGGGGACTGCCGAGGAGATGACCGACAGTTTTAAAGAGGCGACAACACGTTTTTTTGGCGGGACGGCACAAACGGAATTATCGAAGTGTGGCCAGAAGATGCTAATTTCGAATTTAGACTTATTCACAGGCGCACAGACCCCGCATAAAGAGTGCTGTCTTGATTAAAGTTCGGCGTAAGTGTGGAAAAATAAAAATGTCTGAATGCTTTATAATTGGTATTTGTTTCCAACAGGTGGCCAACAACAGGTCACGCCGCAGTTTTAATTTTCAGGCCCCATTTATTTTCATTCTGTTGCGACCCAATATTGCCTTGGAGGACACCTACATACAGCCTGCCTTCATGCGCTGCTGTTTTTATCACCGAGGCCATGGAATAAGTCGGCCGTCAGTTCCAATTTAAGGGCAATGGCATTCGAATTTAAATAGCCGTTGCAGGAAGGGCGGGTACGTCGTGGCCGAGAACACCGAATCACCGAGGCCATGGAATAAGTCGGCCGTCAGTTCCAATTTAAGGGCAATGTCATTCGAATTTAAATAGCCGTTGCAGGAAGGGCGGGTACGTCGTGGCCGAGAACACCGGGCCTGCCAACTCGTCCGATCATTTGTGTGTATGTAGGTACGTTCATGTGTAGTATGGTGAAGGTTGTGTTGTTTTGGAATTTTGAACCGTCTAGGGGCAGGGTTGAGGTTACCCAACCCTGGGAACACTGAGCTAGCTGAGGTTGCCCCCCGAAACCACAAGACGTGTTATAAATATGGCGCCCAATTTTTGAAAACATCAGGATCACTGGAGCCGTGTTCTTTGAAACGGGTTTCTGTGATGAGCAAGTCACGCGTGATGTATTCAAAAATAAAATATATATATATATATTAATGAACCGAAACGGTGAAGCCTCGCAGAGCAGATGGCTACTCTTGGGAAACAGCGGCTTACAAAAAGCACTTGCTTTATTTGTAATTGCGCGGTGGAGGATGACCTTGGGAGTACCCTGAAGCGTTTTTTTTTTGTTGTTTTTTTTTGCGATTCATGTTTTTTATCATAGGCCTCAGGTGACTTGTCTGGGCACAATAGTTGAAGCGACAACCTTGTCGACGATAAAACTCGGATCCGGATAGGGATACATACACGGATAAGAGTCTGTCTCTTGTCAAGTATTGCGTGTGTTTCTCCTAATTTGGTAGTCGACGGAGGTAATCAATTGGGATAGGGTGACCCATGGTACATTTATTAAGTAGCCATGCGCAGCACCCTACCGATAGATATCGAGACGGCAAACAAATTAGGTACGAAACGTACAAATTGACGATCGGATCAGTTAGTCTCATCTGAATGTAGTGTTGATTTCTTTGTTTGATCGGAACGGATTGGTAGAAGACGTAGGTTGGAAAGACGGTCGATTCCGGCAGATGGTGATTCTCCCTTACATTGTATGATTGTTGTGAATTACTGTTTTGGTATTGTGTTTAGTTATTTGTTATTTATTTACGCGTTTAAGTGGGAAAATAGTTTTTTTTGGTAGCCAAGTTCAATTATAGATATTATTATGACTGAAAGAGAGAACACGGGTTCTGTAGCCAGCAATTCCTATCCGCTGCGCTCAGGAACAGGGAATGTTGCGCAAGAAGACTCTTGGGGAGAGGATGGAGTCACAGCCACGAGGGCCGTGGGATTGGCGAGGACTCCAGCTAGGCCACCGGCGCCACCCCCAGGCGAGTTGAATCCACAACTCATTGACTACCATTTGCCGCCAGAAGACCGAAATGTTCCAGCAGAGCCGCGAGCCGCTATAGACTCGGAAATAGCGTCAGCCATTAATGTCGCGGCTTTCCAGGCACATGAGACCTATAGACAGTCCATGGAATCAGGCATAGCGCAGGCATTTAGGGAGGAGATCAGGTTGGGATTCCCAGAGATGATGAAGGCCATCAATGATATGGCCAGACCCACTCCACCACCGGGGAGTCATAGCCAGTTTTTTTCTGAGACCGTCAGAAGAAACTTTCTGAGAAACTTTCACGTGCTGGTAACAGGGCGGGCCAGAGATTGGTACTGGCTACATGTGAGTAAGCGTGAGGGTGTAGAGAGGAGGTCAGATGGGTGTGGCCTACGTTGGGCGTTCCGTTATGGTGGGGCAACCGGGCGAACGGAGTCAACAAATGCGCACGGCAATTTTAACCGTTCATGGCGGCGCATAACTCCAATTTGTGGTGTTGCATTTGACTATCGCGCCATGGAATTATCGGTGACAAAAGCGACCCTGGTGGGGAAATTTTTCGAGGGGAGCAGCCCTGTTCATCGCATGACGATAGCGTAAGATGGCAGGGTCGAATACCAGAGTGACCAGAGAGACAGACGGTGGGGACTGCCGAGGAGATGACCGACAGTTTTAAAGAGGCGACAACACGTTTTTTTGGCGGGACGGCACAAACGGAATTATCGAAGTGTGGCCAGAAGATGCTAATTTCGAATTTAGACTTATTCACAGGCGCACAGACCCCGCATAAAGAGTGCTGTCTTGATTAAAGTTCGGCGTAAGTGTGGAAAAATAAAAATGTCTGAATGCTTTATAATTGGTATTTGTTTCCAACAGGTGGCCAACAACAGGTCACGCCGCAGTTTTAATTTTGAGGCCCCATTTATTTTCATTCTGTTGCGACCCAATGTTGCCTTGGAGGACACCTACATACAGCCTGCCTTCATGCGCTGCTGTTTTTATCACCGAGGCCATGGAATAAGTCGGCCGTCAGTTCCAATTTAAGGGCAATGGCATTCGAATTTAAATAGCCGTTGCAGGAAGGGCGGGTACGTCGTGGCCGAGAACACCGAATCACCGAGGCCATGGAATAAGTCGGCCGTCAGTTCCAATTTAAGGGCAATGTCATTCGAATTTAAATAGCCGTTGCAGGAAGGGCGGGTACGTCGTGGCCGAGAACACCGGGCCTGCCAACTCGTCCGATCATTTGTGTGTATGTAGGTACGTTCATGTGTAGTATGGTGAAGGTTGTGTTGTTTTGGAATTTTGTACCGTCTAGGGGCAGGGTTGAGGTTACCCAACCCTGGGAACACTGAGCTAGCTGAGGTTGCCCCCCCGAAACCACAAGACGTGTTATAAATATGGCGCCCAATTTTTGAAAACATCAGGATCACTGGAGCCGTGTTCTTTGAAACGGGTTTCTGTGATGAGCAAGTCACGCGTGATGTATTCAAAAAAAAAAAATATATATATATATTAATGAACCGAAACGGTGAAGCCTCGCAGAGCAGATGGCTACTCTTGGGAAACCGCGGCTTACAAAAAGCACTTGCTTTATTTGTAATTGCGCGGTGGAGGATGACCTTGGGAGTACCCTTGCGCTTTTTTTTTTGTTGTTTTTTTTTGCGATTCATGTTTTTTGTCATAGGCCTCAGGTGACTTGTCTGGGCACAATAGTTGAAGCGACAACCTTGTCGACGATAAAACTCGGATCCGGATAGGGATGCATACACGGATAAGAGTCTGTCTCTTGTCAAGTATTGCGTGTGTTTCTCCTAATTTGGTAGTCGACGGAGGTAATCAATTGTGATAGGGTGACCCATGGTACATTTATTAAGTAGCCATGCGCAGCACCCTACCGATAGATATCGAGACGGCAAACAAATTAGGTACGAAACGTACAAATTGACGATCGGATCAGTTAGTCTCATCTGAATGTAGTGTTGATTTCTTTGTTTGATCGGAACGGATTGGTAGAAGACGTAGGTTGGAAAGACGGTCGATTCAGCCAGATGGTGATTCTCCCTTACATTGTATGATTGTTGTGAATTACTGTTTTGGTATTGTGTTTAGTTATTTGTTATTTATTTACGCGTTTAAGTGGGAAAATAGTTTTTTTTGGTAGCCAAGTTCAATTATAGATATTATTATGACTGAAAGAGAGAACACGGGTTCTGTAGCCAGCAATTCCTATCCGCTGCGCTCAGGAACAGGGAATGTTGCGCAAGAAGACTCTTGGGGAGAGGATGGAGTCACAGCCACGAGGGCCGTGGGATTGGCGAGGACTCCAGCTAGGCCACCGGCGCCACCCCCAGGCGAGTTGAATCCACAACTCATTGACTACCATTTGCCGCCAGAAGACCGAAATGTTCCAGCAGAGCCGCGAGCCGCTATAGACTCGGAAATAGCGTCAGCCATTAATGTCGCGCTTTTCCAGGCACATGAGACCAATAGACAGTCCATGGAATCAGGCATAGCGCAGGCATTTAGGGAGGAGATCAGGTTGGGATTCCCAGAGATGATGAAGGCCATCAATGATATGGCCAGACCCACTCCACCACCGGGGAGTCATAGCCAGTTTTTTTCTGAGACCGTCAGAAGAAACTTTCTGAGAAACTTTCACGTGCTGGTAACAGGGCGGGCCAGAGATTGGTACTGGCTACATGTGAGTAAGCGTGAGGGTGTAGAGAGGAGGTCAGATGGGTGTGGCCTACGTTGGGCGTTCCGTTATGGTGGGGCAACCGGGCGAACGGAGTCAACAAATGCGCACGGCAATTTTAACCGTTCATGGCGGCGCATAACTCCAATTTGTGGTGTTGCATTTGACTATCGCGCCATGGAATTATCGGTGACAAAAGCGACCCTGGTGGGGAAATTTTTCGAGGGGAGCAGCCCTGTTCATCGCATGACGATAGCGTAAGATGGCAGGGTCGAATACCAGAGTGACCAGAGAGACAGACGGTGGGGACTGCCGAGGAGATGACCGACAGATTTAAAGAGGCGACAACACGTTTTTTTGGCGGGACGGCACAAACGGAATTATCGAAGTGTGGCCAGAAGAGGCTAATTTCGAATTTAGACTTATTCACAGGCGCACAGACCCCGCATAAAGAGTGCTGTCTTGATTAAAGTTCGGCGTAAGTGTGGAAAAAGAAAAATGTCTGAATGCTTTATAATTGGTGTTTGTTTTCAACAGGTGGCCAACAACAGGTCACGCCGCAATTTTAATTTTGAGGCCCCATTTATTTTCATTCTGTTGCGACCCAATATTGCCTTGGAGGACACCTACATACAGCCCGCCTTCATGCGCTGCTGTTCTTATTGATTGGAACCACCATAATCTTATCTCACTGCGTCCGTCCAAAAAAACTGAGTGAGTGCGTTCCAACAAGAGCCGACACCGCAACGATCTGCCGCGGCCCCTGTCGTCATAGCAGCCGCAGATCAGTCGCCCATATCGCGGCTACGTAAATCACATATGCGAGCATATTAGTGGCCCAAACCGTAGCACGTCCAGAAAATCTTTTTTTTTGCGGCGACCAAGAGGGCCAAACGAGCGGCGCTTGTAAGCCCATGTAATTGTTGCAAGCCTGTCAACTTAGATGTCAAAAAAGTTGCCTATTTAATTATCTATTTATTTATTTATTAATTTACCGCCCTATTTATTTGATTATTTATCTGTTTATGAATTTATTGTCCTATTTATTTAATTATTTACCGCGTATTTATTTATATATTTATGAGTTTAATTATTAATTTATTTATTCCATAATTTTTCCATTGTTAAATCCGGCACTCGGATTTTGCCAAATTTGCCCACATTAACACATATACCTATACATATCTCACATTCTGGCCACCGGTGCGAGGCTTCTTCTATTGATCGACCCCACCTCTTTTTACTTTTATGGAGCTCCGATAGGGTAGGATAGGGATTGAGGGAACGTTAAGCGACAGCATATCTGCGCCGTGCCCAATTTACAGTGGCATAAATCTACTCCTTCTCTGAATTTATATTTGGCAAAGTTTCGCACCTGTTCGATTTGTAAATATACACGCTTAAATTATAAACGCCAGCCAAACATTAAGCACAGCCATCTAGTGGCCAACCTGTTCAACTAGCATAAGAAAAGAAATGTTTATTTATTAAATTGTACTTGTGAGCGAATCCAACATGTTGTGTGAGTAAGCGTGAGGGTGGAGGGGGGGGGGGGGGGGGGGGAGAATCACCGAGGCCATGGAATAAGTCGGCCGTCAGTTCCAATTTAAGGGCAATGGCATTCGAATTTAAATAGCCGTTGCAGGAAGGGCGGGTACGTCGTGGCCGAGAACACCGAATCACCGAGGCCATGGAATAAGTCGGCCGTCAGTTCCAATTTAAGGGCAATGTCATTCGAATTTAAATAGCCGTTGCAGGAAGGGCGGGTACGTCGTGGCCGAGAACACCGGGCCTGCCAACTCGTCCGATCATTTGTGTGTATGTAGGTACGTTCATGTGTAGTATGGTGAAGGTTGTGTTGTTTTGGAATTTTGTACCGTCTAGGGGCAGGGTTGAGGTTACCCAACCCTGGGAACACTGAGCTAGCTGAGGTTGCCCCCCCGAAACCACAAGACGTGTTATAAATATGGCGCCCAATTTTTGAAAACATCAGGATCACTGGAGCCGTGTTCTTTGAAACGGGTTTCTGTGATGAGCAAGTCACGCGTGATGTATTCAAAAAAAAAATATATATATATATATTAATGAACCGAAACGGTGAAGCCTCGCAGAGCAGATGGCTACTCTTGGGAAACCGCGGCTTACAAAAAGCACTTGCTTTATTTGTAATTGCGCGGTGGAGGATGACCTTGGGAGTACCCTTGCGCTTTTTTTTTTGTTGTTTTTTTTTGCGATTCATGTTTTTTGTCATAGGCCTCAGGTGACTTGTCTGGGCACAATAGTTGAAGCGACAACCTTGTCGACGATAAAACTCGGATCCGGATAGGGATGCATACACGGATAAGAGTCTGTCTCTTGTCAAGTATTGCGTGTGTTTCTCCTAATTTGGTAGTCGACGGAGGTAATCAATTGTGATAGGGTGACCCATGGTACATTTATTAAGTAGCCATGCGCAGCACCCTACCGATAGATATCGAGACGGCAAACAAATTAGGTACGAAACGTACAAATTGACGATCGGATCAGTTAGTCTCATCTGAATGTAGTGTTGATTTCTTTGTTTGATCGGAACGGATTGGTAGAAGACGTAGGTTGGAAAGACGGTCGATTCCGGCAGATGGTGATTCTCCCTTACATTGTATGATTGTTGTGAATTACTGTTTTGGTATTGTGTTTAGTTATTTGTTATTTATTTACGCGTTTAAGTGGGAAAATAGTTTTTTTTGGTAGCCAAGTTCAATTATAGATATTATTATGACTGAAAGAGAGAACACGGGTTCTGTAGCCAGCAATTCCTATCCGCTGCGCTCAGGAACAGGGAATGTTGCGCAAGAAGACTCTTGGGGAGAGGATGGAGTCACAGCCACGAGGGCCGTGGGATTGGCGAGGACTCCAGCTAGGCCACCGGCGCCACCCCCAGGCGAGTTGAATCCACAACTCATTGACTACCATTTGCCGCCAGAAGACCGAAATGTTCCAGCAGAGCCGCGAGCCGCTATAGACTCGGAAATAGCGTCAGCCATTAATGTCGCGCTTTTCCAGACACATGAGACCAATAGACAGTCCATGGAATCAGGCATAGCGCAGGCATTTAGGGAGGAGATCAGGTTGGGATTCCCAGAGATGATGAAGGCCATCAATGATATGGCCAGACCCACTCCACCACCGGGGAGTCATAGCCAGTTTTTTTCTGAGACCGTCAGAAGAAACTTTCTGAGAAACTTTCACGTGCTGGTAACAGGGCGGGCCAGAGATTGGTACTGGCTACATGTGAGTAAGCGTGAGGGTGTAGAGAGGAGGTCAGATGGGTGTGGCCTACGTTGGGCGTTCCGTTATGGTGGGGCAACCGGGCGAACGGAGTCAACAAATGCGCACGGCAATTTTAACCGTTCATGGCGGCGCATAACTCCAATTTGTGGTGTTGCATTTGACTATCGCGCCATGGAATTATCGGTGACAAAAGCGACCCTGGTGGGGAAATTTTTCGAGGGGAGCAGCCCTGTTCATCGCATGACGATAGCGTAAGATGGCAGGGTCGAATACCAGAGTGACCAGAGAGACAGACGGTGGGGACTGCCGAGGAGATGACCGACAGATTTAAAGAGGCGACAACACGTTTTTTTGGCGGGACGGCACAAACGGAATTATCGAAGTGTGGCCAGAAGAGGCTAATTTCGAATTTAGACTTATTCACAGGCGCACAGACCCCGCATAAAGAGTGCTGTCTTGATTAAAGTTCGGCGTAAGTGTGGAAAAAGAAAAATGTCTGAATGCTTTATAATTGGTGTTTGTTTTCAACAGGTGGCCAACAACAGGTCACGCCGCAATTTTAATTTTGAGGCCCCATTTATTTTCATTCTGTTGCGACCCAATATTGCCTTGGAGGACACCTACATACAGCCCGCCTTCATGCGCTGCTGTTCTTATTGATTGGAACCACCATAATCTTATCTCACTGCGTCCGTCCAAAAAAACTGAGTGAGTGCGTTCCAACAAGAGCCGACACCGCAACGATCTGCCGCGGCCCCTGTCGTCATAGCAGCCGCAGATCAGTCGCCCATATCGCGGCTACGTAAATCACATATGCGAGCATATTAGTGGCCCAAACCGTAGCACGTCCAGAAAATCTTTTTTTGCGGCGACCAAGAGGGCCAAACGAGCGGCGCTTGTAAGCCCATGTAATTGTTGCAAGCCTGTCAACTTAGATGTCAAAAAAGTTGCCTATTTAATTATCTATTTATTTATTTATTAATTTACCGCCCTATTTATTTGATTATTTATCTGTTTATGAATTTATTGTCCTATTTATTTAATTATTTACCGCGTATTTATTTATATATTTATGAGTTTAATTATTAATTTATTTATTCCATAATTTTTCCATTGTTAAATCCGGCACTCGGATTTTGCCAAATTTGCCCACATTAACACATATACCTATACATATCTCACATTCTGGCCACCGGTGCGAGGCTTCTTCTATTGATCGACCCCACCTCTTTTTACTTTTATGGAGCTCCGATAGGGTAGGATAGGGATTGAGGGAACGTTAAGCGACAGCATATCTGCGCCGTGCCCAATTTACAGTGGCATAAATCTACTCCTTCTCTGAATTTATATTTGGCAAAGTTTCGCACCTGTTCGATTTGTAAATATACACGCTTAAATTATAAACGCCAGCCAAACATTAAGCACAGCCATCTAGTGGCCAACCTGTTCAACTAGCATAAGAAAAGAAATGTTTATTTATTAAATTGTACTTGTGAGCGAATCCAACATGTTGTGTGAGTAAGCGTGAGGGTGGTGGGGGGGGGGGGGGGGGGGAGAATCACCGAGGCCATGGAATAAGTCGGCCGTCAGTTCCAATTTAAGGGCAATGGCATTCGAATTTAAATAGCCGTTGCAGGAAGGGCGGGTACGTCGTGGCCGAGAACACCGGGCCTGCCAACTCGTCCGATCATTTGTGTGTATGTAGGTACGTTCATGTGTAGTATGGTGAAGGTTGTGTTGTTTTGGAATTTTGTACCGTCTAGGGGCAGGGTTGAGGTTACCCAACCCTGGGAACACTGAGCTAGCTGAGGTTGCCCCCCGAAACCACAAGACGTGTTATAAATATGGCGCCCAATTTTTGAAAACATCAGGATCACTGGAGCCGTGTTCTTTGAAACGGGTTTCTGTGATGAGCAAGTCACGCGTGATGTATTCAAAAAAAAAATATATATATATATATTAATGAACCGAAACGGTGAAGCCTCGCAGAGCAGATGGCTACTCTTGGGAAACCGCGGCTTACAAAAAGCACTTGCTTTATTTGTAATTGTGCGGTGGAGGATGACCTTCGGAGTACCCTTGCGCTTTTTTTTTGTTGTTTTTTTTTGCGATTCATGTTTTTTGTCATAGGCCTCAGGTGACTTGTCTGGGCACAATAGTTGAAGCGACAACCTTGTCGACGATAAAACTCGGATCCGGATAGGGATACATACACGGATAAGAGTCTGTCTCTTGTCAAGTATTGCGTGTGTTTCTCCTAATTTGGTAGTCGACGGAGGTAATCAATTGTGATAGGGTGACCCATGGTACATTTATTAAGTAGCCATGCGCAGCACCCTACCGATAGATATCGAGACGGCAAACAAATTAGGTACGAAACGTACAAATTGACGATCGGATCAGTTAGTCTCATCTGAATGTAGTGTTGATTTCTTTGTTTGATCGGAACGGATTGGTAGAAGACGTAGGTTGGAAAGACGGTCGATTCCGGCAGATGGTGATTCTCCCTTACATTGTATGATTGTTGTGAATTACTGTTTCGGTATTGTGTTTAGTTATTTGTTATTTATTTACGCGTTTAAGTGGGAAAATAGTTTTTTTTGGTAGCCAAGTTCAATTATAGATATTATTATGACTGAAAGAGAGAACACGGGTTCTGTAGCCAGCAATTCCTATCCGCTGCGCTCAGGAACAGGGAATGTTGCGCAAGAAGACTCTTGGGGAGAGGATGGAGTCACAGCCACGAGGGCCGTGGGATTGGCGAGGACTCCAGCTAGGCCACCGGCGCCACCCCCAGGCGAGTTGAATCCACAACTCATTGACTACCATTTGCCGCCAGAAGACCGAAATGTTCCAGCAGAGCCGCGAGCCGCTATAGACTCGGAAATAGCGTCAGCCATTAATGTCGCGCTTTTCCAGGCACATGAGACCTATAGACAGTCCATGGAATCAGGCATAGCGCAGGCATTTAGGGAGGAGATCAGGTTGGGATTCCCAGAGATGATGAAGGCCATCAATGATATGGCCAGACCCACTCCACCACCGGGGAGTCATAGCCAGTTTTTTTCTGAGACCGTCAGAAGAAACTTTCTGAGAAACTTTCACGTGCTGGTAACAGGGCGGGCCAGAGATTGGTACTGGCTACATGTGAGTAAGCGTGAGGGTGTAGAGAGGAGGTCAGATGGGTGTGGCCTACGTTGGGCGTTCCGTTATGGTGGGGCAACCGGGCGAACGGAGTCAACAAATGCGCACGGCAATTTTAACCGTTCATGGCGGCGCATAACTCCAATTTGTGGTGTTGCATTTGACTATCGCGCCATGGAATTATCGGTGACAAAAGCGACCCTGGTGGGGAAATTTTTCGAGGGGAGCAGCCCTGTTCATCGCATGACGATAGCGTAAGATGGCAGGGTCGAATACCAGAGTGACCAGAGAGACAGACGGTGGGGACTGCCGAGGAGATGACCGACAGATTTAAAGAGGCGACAACACGTTTTTTTGGCGGGACGGCACAAACGGAATTATCGAAGTGTGGCCAGAAGAGGCTAATTTCGAATTTAGACTTATTCACAGGCGCACAGACCCCGCATAAAGAGTGCTGTCTTGATTAAAGTTCGGCGTAAGTGTGGAAAAAGAAAAATGTCTGAATGCTTTATAATTGGTGTTTGTTTTCAACAGGTGGCCAACAACAGGTCACGCCGCAATTTTAATTTTGAGGCCCCATTTATTTTCATTCTGTTGCGACCCAATATTGCCTTGGAGGACACCTACATACAGCCCGCCTTCATGCGCTGCTGTTCTTATTGATTGGAACCACCATAATCTTATCTCACTGCGTCCGTCCAAAAAAACTGAGTGAGTGCGTTCCAACAAGAGCCGACACCGCAACGATCTGCCGCGGCCCCTGTCGTCATAGCAGCCGCAGATCAGTCGCCCATATCGCGGCTACGTAAATCACATATGCGAGCATATTAGTGGCCCAAACCGTAGCACGTCCAGAAAATCTTTTTTTTGCGGCGACCAAGAGGGCCAAACGAGCGGCGCTTGTAAGCCCATGTAATTGTTGCAAGCCTGTCAACTTAGATGTCAAAAAAGTTGCCTATTTAATTATCTATTTATTTATTTATTAATTTACCGCCCTATTTATTTGATTATTTATCTGTTTATGAATTTATTGTCCTATTTATTTAATTATTTACCGCGTATTTATTTATATATTTATGAGTTTAATTATTAATTTATTTATTCCATAATTTTTCCATTGTTAAATCCGGCACTCGGATTTTGCCAAATTTGCCCACATTAACACATATACCTATACATATCTCACATTCTGGCCACCGGTGCGAGGCTTCTTCTATTGATCGACCCCACCTCTTTTTACTTTTATGGAGCTCCGATAGGGTAGGATAGGGATTGAGGGAACGTTAAGCGACAGCATATCTGCGCCGTGCCCAATTTACAGTGGCATAAATCTACTCCTTCTCTGAATTTATATTTGGCAAAGTTTCGCACCTGTTCGATTTGTAAATATACACGCTTAAATTATAAACGCCAGCCAAACATTAAGCACAGCCATCTAGTGGCCAACCTGTTCAACTAGCATAAGAAAAGAAATGTTTATTTATTAAATTGTACTTGTGAGCGAATCCAACATGTTGTGTGAGTAAGCGTGAGGGTGGTGGGGGGGGGGGGGGGAGAATCACCGAGGCCATGGAATAAGTCGGCCGTCAGTTCCAATTTAAGGGCAATGGCATTCGAATTTAAATAGCCGTTGCAGGAAGGGCGGGTACGTCGTGGCCGAGAACACCGGGCCTGCCAACTCGTCCGATCATTTGTGTGTATGTAGGTACGTTCATGTGTAGTATGGTGAAGGTTGTGTTGTTTTGGAATTTTGTACCGTCTAGGGGCAGGGTTGAGGTTACCCAACCCTGGGAACACTGAGCTAGCTGAGGTTGCCCCCCCGAAACCACAAGACGTGTTATAAATATGGCGCCCAATTTTTGAAAACATCAGGATCACTGGAGCCGTGTTCTTTGAAACGGGTTTCTGTGATGAGCAAGTCACGCGTGATGTATTCAAAAAAAAAATATATATATATATATTAATGAACCGAAACGGTGAAGCCTCGCAGAGCAGATGGCTACTCTTGGGAAACCGCGGCTTACAAAAAGCACTTGCTTTATTTGTAATTGTGCGGTGGAGGATGACCTTCGGAGTACCCTTGCGCTTTTTTTTTGTTGTTTTTTTTTGCGATTCATGTTTTTTGTCATAGGCCTCAGGTGACTTGTCTGGGCACAATAGTTGAAGCGACAACCTTGTCGACGATAAAACTCGGATCCGGATAGGGATACATACACGGATAAGAGTCTGTCTCTTGTCAAGTATTGCGTGTGTTTCTCCTAATTTGGTAGTCGACGGAGGTAATCAATTGTGATAGGGTGACCCATGGTACATTTATTAAGTAGCCATGCGCAGCACCCTACCGATAGATATCGAGACGGCAAACAAATTAGGTACGAAACGTACAAATTGACGATCGGATCAGTTAGTCTCATCTGAATGTAGTGTTGATTTCTTTGTTTGATCGGAACGGATTGGTAGAAGACGTAGGTTGGAAAGACGGTCGATTCCGGCAGATGGTGATTCTCCCTTACATTGTATGATTGTTGTGAATTACTGTTTCGGTATTGTGTTTAGTTATTTGTTATTTATTTACGCGTTTAAGTGGGAAAATAGTTTTTTTTGGTAGCCAAGTTCAATTATAGATATTATTATGACTGAAAGAGAGAACACGGGTTCTGTAGCCAGCAATTCCTATCCGCTGCGCTCAGGAACAGGGAATGTTGCGCAAGAAGACTCTTGGGGAGAGGATGGAGTCACAGCCACGAGGGCCGTGGGATTGGCGAGGACTCCAGCTAGGCCACCGGCGCCACCCCCAGGCGAGTTGAATCCACAACTCATTGACTACCATTTGCCGCCAGAAGACCGAAATGTTCCAGCAGAGCCGCGAGCCGCTATAGACTCGGAAATAGCGTCAGCCATTAATGTCGCGCTTTTCCAGGCACATGAGACCTATAGACAGTCCATGGAATCAGGCATAGAGCAGGCATTTAGGGAGGAGATCAGGTTGGGATTCCCAGAGATGATGAAGGCCATCAATGATATGGCCAGACCCACCCCACCACCGGGGAGTCATAGCCAGTTTTTTTCTGAGACCGTCAGAAGAAACTTTCTGAGAAACTTTCACGTGCTGGTAACAGGGCGGGCCAGAGATTGGTACTGGCTACATGTGAGTAAGCGTGAGGGTGTAGAGAGGAGGTCAGATGGGTGTGGCCTACGTTGGGCGTTCCGTTATGGTGGGGCAACCGGGCGAACGGAGTCAACAAATGCGCACGGCAATTTTAACCGTTCATGGCGGCGCATAACTCCAATTTGTGGTGTTGCATTTGACTATCGCGCCATGGAATTATCGGTGACAAAAGCGACCCTGGTGGGGAAATTTTTCGAGGGGAGCAGCCCTGTTCATCGCATGACGATAGCGTAAGATGGCAGGGTCGAATACCAGAGTGACCAGAGAGACAGACGGTGGGGACTGCCGAGGAGATGACCGACAGATTTAAAGAGGCGACAACACGTTTTTTTGGCGGGACGGCACAAACGGAATTATCGAAGTGTGGCCAGAAGAGGCTAATTTCGAATTTAGACTTATTCACAGGCGCACAGACCCCGCATAAAGAGTGCTGTCTTGATTAAAGTTCGGCTTAAGTCTGGAAAAAGAAAAATGTCTGAATGCTTTATAATTGGTGTTTGTTTTCAACAGGTGGCCAACAACAGGTCACGCCGCAGTTTTAATTTTGAGGCCCCATTTATTTTCATTCTGTTGCGACCCAATATTGCCTTGGAGGACACCTACATACAGCCCGCCTTCATGCGCTGCTGTTCTTATTGATTGGAACCACCATAATCTTATCTCACTGCGTCCGTCCAAAAAAACTGAGTGAGTGCGTTCCAACAAGAGCCGACACCGCAACGATCTACCGCGGCCCCTGTCGTCATAGCAGCCGCAGATCAGTCGCCCATATCGCGGCTACGTAAATCACATATGCGAGCATATTAGTGGCCCAAACCGTAGCACGTCCAGAAAATCTTTTTTTTTTGCGGCGACCAAGAGGGCCAAACGAGCGGCGCTTGTAAGCCCATGTAATTGTTGCAAGCCTGTCAACTTAGATGTCAAAAAAGTTGCCTATTTAATTATCTATTTATTTATTTATTAATTTACCGCCCTATTTATTTGATTATTTATCTGTTTATGAATTTATTGTCCTATTTATTTAATTATTTACCGCGTATTTATTTATATATTTATGAGTTTAATTATTAATTTATTTATTCCATAATTTTTCCATTGTTAAATCCGGCACTCGGATTTTGCCAAATTTGCCCACATTAACACATATACCTATACATATCTCACATTCTGGCCACCGGTGCGAGGCTTCTTCTATTGATCGACCCCACCTCTTTTTACTTTTATGGAGCTCCGATAGGGTAGGATAGGGATTGAGGGAACGTTAAGCGACAGCATATCTGCGCCGTGCCCAATTTACAGTGGCATAAATCTACTCCTTCTCTGAATTTATATTTGGCAAAGTTTCGCACCTGTTCGATTTGTAAATATACACGCTTAAATTATAAACGCCAGCCAAACATTAAGCACAGCCATCTAGTGGCCAACCTGTTCAACTAGCATAAGAAAAGAAATGTTTATTTATTAAATTGTACTTGTGAGCGAATCCAACATGTTGTGTGAGTAAGCGTGAGGGTGGTGGGGGGGGGGGGGGGGGAGAATCACCGAGGCCATGGAATAAGTCGGCCGTCAGTTCCAATTTAAGGGCAATGGCATTCGAATTTAAATAGCCGTTGCAGGAAGGGCGGGTACGTCGTGGCCGAGAACACCGGGCCTGCCAACTCGTCCGATCATTTGTGTACGTTCATGGGTAGTATGGTGAAGGTTGTGTTGTTTTGGAATTTTGTACCGTCTAGGGGCAGGGTTGAGGTTACCCAACCCTGGGAACACTGAGCTAGCTGAGGTTGCCCCCCGAAACCACAAGACGTGTTATAAATATGGCGCCCAATTTTTGAAAACATCAGGATCACTGGAGCCGTGTTCTTTGAAACGGGTTTCTGTGATGAGCAAGTCACGCGTGATGTATTCAAAAAAAAAATATATATATATATATTAATGAACCGAAACGGTGAAGCCTCGCAGAGCAGATGGCTACTCTTGGGAAACCGCGGCTTACAAAAAGCACTTGCTTTATTTGTAATTGCGCGGTGGAGGATGACCCCGGGAGTACCCTGAAGCGTTTTTTTTGTTGTTTTTTTTGCGATTCATGTTTTTTGTCATAGGCCTCAGGTGACTTGTCTAGTGGATATGGCACAAGACAATTGCACCGAGGATATGTTTGTATCGCGTCTAGATTGTCGATATGCCAGTACGTCACTCACGCTTTTGGAAGGCAGTGTAGTTTGCTACTGGGCACAATAGTGGAAGCGACAACCTTGACGACGATAAAACTCGGCTCCGGGGCCGGATGTCTTGCACAACGGCAGCGCACGAGGCGCAAGCTAAGCATTTTAGCGGCCGTTGTGAGTTGAATTCAATAGCTTAAGTCTTTTCTATTTGTATCCCTTAGCTTTAGTTTTATTTCGGTTTTTGATTGCCAAGTTCAATTATAGATATTATTATGACTGAAAGAGAGAACACGGGTTCTGTAGCCAGCCATTCCTATCCGCTGCGCTCAGGAACAGAGAATGTTGCGCAAGAAGACTCTTGGGGAGAGGATGGAGTTACAGCCACGAGGGGCGTGGGATTGGCGAGGACTCCAGCTAGGCCACCGGCGCCACCCCCAGGCGAGTTGAATCCACAACTCATTGACTACCATTTGCCGCCAGAAGACCGAAATGTTCCAGCAGAGCCGCGAGCCGCTATAGACTCGGAAATAGCGTCAGCCATTAATGTCGCGCTTTTCCAGGCACATGAGACCTATAGACAGTCCATGGAATCAGGCATAGCGCACTCCACCACCGGGGAGTCATAGCCAGTTTTTTTCTGAGACCGTCAGAAGAAACTTTCTGAGAAACTTTCACGTGCTAGTAACAGGGCGGGCCAGAGATTGGTACTGGCTATATGTGAGTAAGCGTGAGGGTGTAGAGAGGAGGTCAGATGGGTGTGGCCTACGTTGGGCGTTCCGTTATGGTGGGGCAACCGGGCGAACGGAGTCAACAAATGCGCACGGCAATTTTAACCGTTCATGGCGGCGCATAGCTCCAATTTGTGGTGTTGCATTTGACTATCGCGCCATGGAATTATCGGTGACAAAAGCGACCCTGGTAGGGAAATTTTTCGAGGGGAGCAGCCCTGTTCACCGCATGACGATAGCGTAAGATGGCAGGGTCGAATACCAGAGTGACCAGAGAGACAGACGGTGGGGACTGCCGAGGAGATGACCGACAGATTTAAAGAGGCGACAACACGTTTTTTTGGCGGAACGGCACAAACGGAATTATCGAAGTGTGGCCAGAAGAGGCTAATTTCGAATTTAGACTTATTCACAGGCGCACAGACCCCGCATAAAGAGTGCTGTCTTGATTAAAGTTCGGCGTAAGTGTGGAAAAAGAAAAATGTGTGAATGCTTTATAATTGGTGTTTGTTTCCAACAGGTGGCCAACAACAGGTCACGCCGCAGTTTTAATTTTGAGGCCCCATTTATTTTCATTCTGTTGCGACCCAATATTGCCTTGGAGGACACCTACATACAGCCCGCCTTCATGCGCTGCTGTTCTTATTGATTGGAACCACCATAATCTTATCTCACTGCGTCCGTCCAAAAAAACTGAGTGAGTGCGTTCCAACAAGAGCCGACACCGCAACGATCTGCCGCGGCCCCTGTCGTCATAGCAGCCGCAGATCAGTCGCCCATATCGCGGCTACGTAAATCACATATGCGAGCATATTAGTGGCCCAAACCGTAGCACGTCCAGAAAATCTTTTTTGTTTGCGGCGACCAAGAGGGCCAAACGAGCGGCGCTTGTAAGCCCATGTAATTGTTGCACGCCTGTCAACTTAGATGTCAAAAAAGTTGCCTATTTAATTATCTATTTATTTATTTATTAATGTACCGCCCTATTTATTTATTCCATAATTTTTCCATTGTTAAATCCGGTCACTCGGATTTTGCCAAATTTGCCCACATGGGCACATATACCTATACATATCTCACATTCTGGCCACCGGTGCGAGGCAGAAGTACTTGTCTTCTATTGATCGACCCCCACCTCTTTTTACTTTTATTGGAGCTCCGATAGGGTAGGATAGGGATTGAGGGAACGTTAAGCGACATCATATCTGCGCCGCGCCCAATTTACAGTGGCATAAATCTACTCCTTCTCTGAATTTATATTTGGCAAAGTTTCGCACCTGTTCGATTTGTAAATATACACGCTTAAATTATAAACGCCAGCCAAACATTAAGCACAGCCATCTAGTGGCCAACCTGTTCAACTAGCATAAGAAAAGAAATGTTTATTTATTAAATTGTACTTGTGAGCGAATCCAACATGATGTGTGAGTAAGCGTGAGGGGGGGAGAATCACCGAGGCCATGGAATAAATCGGCCGTCAGTTCCAATTCATGTGTAGTATTGTGAAGGTTGTGTTGTTTTGGAATTTTGTACCGTCTAGGGGTAGGGTTGAGGTTACCCACCCCTGGGAACACTGAGCTAGCTGAGGTTGCCCCCCCGAAACCACAAGACGTGTTACAGTATAACGGTTTTCCCGTTTTATTTCTCGCTAGTATAAATAATGTACATATACACATACATATGTACATGTATCACAAATAGGATGTTTGTATGTGCATATGTATTTATGCTGTTGAGAAACAGAACGACCCAACAGTTATACTGTGTGACCAACTTTTAAACATAAAAAATACTTCAAAAGCAAAACGCTTTATAAAATTAACACATTTGTAACGTCACATAATAAAATATGCCTACAGCCTCGGTGATTTATTTATCTTCACTTGGTAAGGATGTTCAACAATAAAATATTTATCTCTATATTAAGCCTGGTGTAATTGAAAAAATATTACATTTTTCATTGCATATATTTTAAATAATCTTATTGTTTGGGAAAATATCATGGCCCATTAAATGTTTATATGTTTAAATGTTTAAATGGTTTAAATGAGAGTTGTGCATTTATTACTGACTATGATGGGAATGCCCCAGTTCGACACAGTCTGATGTACATGTACACCTTACGTCGTAGATTTTTATATTCTCTATTTCTCTCTCTGTTCTCTGTTATTCTGTTTCTTGCGAGCTGAGCCGTGTTACCGCTGCTTTGATAGCAAAGAGCCAAAAAAAAATTTCTAAGTTTGAAGAAAAAAAATGGTTGAGAAAATCATGCATTTTTCTGCGTACAAGTCACCTACATATTGACGAAATTTCTGTATGTTGGTAAACGAGCAGTCAAAGAAAAACAGTACTCATTTCCTTTTCATGTCATTGTCTTCTCTGAGACATGGTTAAGGCCTGACATCTTAAATTCTGAAATTTTATCTAACAAATTCTCTATATATAGAAAAGATCGCACTCCTCGTCGTGGTGGTGGTGTGCTTATTTATATTTTTTTTTTATTTATATTTTATATTTTCCTTTGGAGGTTGTAATAACAGACTTTTGTATAGATATAGAATTTGCTGCTGTCAAATTGTACACTCTTGGTATTTGCATTTTCATTACATACTCGTATATTCCGCCTTCTTCAGATAATTCTGTCTATTCTTTGCATTTCTCTGCTATACAGTCTGTCTTCTCTATGCTTTCCGATCGTGATATTCTTCTTGTTCTGGGTGATTTCAATATTGTCGGAACTAGTTGGATTTCTAGTCCCGACTCTAGTGTGTTGACTTCCACGACCCAAAATGATTTTCTTAACAATTTATTTGGGATGTCATTGTGTCAATTCGATGGTATCCCAAATTCTCTACATAAAATGCTTGATCTTATTTTTGTTTTGGATCATTCCTTCTTATCTGTTTCCCGTACTGAGCCCATATCATGTCCTGAAGATTCTTTTCACCCTACTTAAGAGGTATTGATTGATTTATCTGCCCGGGTGCTACGCATATGCAGTAAACCTCCAGAGCGAGCTCGTCAATTTCGGAAAACCGACTTTGCTAAACTAAGTCAGTTCTTATCCCCGACTGACTGGTCACGATTTTACATGTGTAGAGACACGGATAGTGCAATCACGGTTTTTTATTCCACTTTAAATAATTAATTTTATATATATGTGTCCCGGTTTATAATTCACTAATTTCTAATTCTAACAAACCTATGTGGTTTACACGGGAATTATATAAAGTCAAGGATGTATGTAAGTTCCAGAAAAATGGCTCTTGGATTACTCTCGATATCTGATTGCTCGATCCAATTTCTCTGTTTAAACTGTCTCTGTCTATAAGCAATGTTATACGGATTACCTGAAAAGTTGTAGGTTACAGTTCCAGCGGGATCCAAGGAGGTTTTATAATTTCGTTAATGCGAAACGAAAATCATCAACCATCAACCGTATTTTTCGAAAAAACGACAGCAGACTCAGATCAGGTCATCGCCGATCTATTTGCTAAATTTGTTCAAACGACTTACAGTTCTCAAGATTACCAATTGGTTATCACGTAAATGACTCAAATTGCATTTTTGGACCTTTGATCACGGAAAGTTGAATACTAAGTGATCTAAGGGTCATGAAGCTTGTATTTTCATCGGGACCTGATGGAGTATCATGCTGTGTGCTTAGGTATTGCGCTGAAGGTCTAATGAAGCCGTTGTATATATTATTTAAACTGTCCGTGGAGTTTTGTTCTTTACTGCATGTAAGTCCAATGTTCACAACTATAGAGGTATTTCTAAGTTGTCTGCTATTCCTAAGATTTTTGAGAAATTGATTACTTCTCAACTGCAACATCTTTGTAGATCCTGCCAGCATGGGTTTGTGAAATTTAGATCTACTACCACTAACCTATTGGAATTCACTTCTTGTAATCAAGGGATTTCAAAATAAAATGCAAATATATGTTATTTACACTGACTTTAATTAGGCTTTAATTGACTCCGTTAATCATTCGCTTTTGCTGCATAAACTTCATCTTTTGAGATTTACAAATAACCGAATTCTTTGGATCTACAATTATTTAACTTTTAGAACTCAAGCCTGTTCATGTCACTTCCGGAGTACCACAGGGAAGTCACCTTGGTCAGTTGTTATTCACATTGTTCATTAATAACCTCCGCTCTGTGATTGTCACTCTCAGGTGCTGATGTATGCCGATGACGTAAAACTTTGCCTGACGTCTTCTAATTTTCTATTTGGTCAAAGGTTGCAATCTGATATTGACAGTTTTCAAACCTGGTGTCAAGTAAATTTATTAAATCTTAATAGCAGTAAATGTAAATTAATGTCTTTTTATAGGCAAACGCCCTTCTTGAACAATTCTTTTATTAATAGTAAGCAACTTGATCGTCTTGAATCGGTTGATGATTTGGGTATCACTTTAGATCCCAAGCATAAGTTTGACAAGCATATTTCCTCTGCTGCTAATCGAGCCCTTGGTGTTCTGGATTTCATTAAGCGCTGGTCGAAACCATTTGATGATCCCTACGTTACTAAAACTCTCTATACTTCACTTGTCCGTCCAATTCTAAAGTATGGATCTTGTATTTGATGTCCCCAATACAAGGTTCATCAGGATAGAATTGAATCCGTACAAACACAATTTCTGCTCTTTTCCCACTGGAATCCTAATTCTCGCATGCCTTTTTATCTTGGTAGACTTTTACTAATAAATCTTCCTTCTCTTTCTTATCGTAGAACCATGCTTGGTGTAATCTTCTTACACAAATTAATTAACCTGCAAATTGATTCTTCCGAATTGATTAGCCAGATTAGTTTTGCAGTTCCGAACAGAATTACTAGAAACTTTTTACCGCTTTCGCTTCAAACCTGTAATAGTAACTATGCTAACCATAACCAATTTCGGATCTTATGTTCCAACTATAATAATCTTTACCATGTAATATGTAATGCTACTTGCATACCTAGTCTAAAAACTCTAGTGTTATGTCATCTTCGCGATTTTCGTCACCGCACGTTTCGTCACCGCCCCTCGGTCGGTTGAGCGGGAGGTGGCTGGCATTTTGCCTGGGTCCGCGCGTTAACAAGCCCTTGCTGGGTATCGTTGGGCCACTTGAATGGACTGCCGTTAGTACATCTACGTCCAATAATTGTACGATCTTAAGAACGGGTCATCGGTAATCTTTCTGTACAAATCTGATATATCTACCCTTAAAAATGAGTGAGATATACAATGTTATTCGATTTTCCATGCCGCCAGTGGGCGTATCCATAAATTTTTGTGCGATGTTTAGACCAGCTCATGTCTAATCTGCCTCTAAAAATTGATATATCTAGCTTTAAAAATGAGGGATATATTGATTAAATCGATTTGCCACGCCCCCAGTGGAAAATTTTTTCGTGCGTTCTTGACAGCAAGCCGTCGGTAATCTGTTTGTAAAAATGTTATGTATCTAGCTTTAAAAGTGAGAGACATATATAGACTTAATCGATTTTCCAGGCCCTCAGTGGGCGTATCCATACAATGTGCGGTCATTTGAGCAGGTCATGGCTAATCTGTCTATAAAAATTGACATATTTAGCTTTAAAACTGAGGGAGATAAACATGATTGATTTGCCACTCCCCCGGTGGGCATATCTGACAAATTTCGCGGTCTTTGGAGAAGGTCATGACTAATCTGTCTGTAAAAGTGTAAGTATCTACCTTTAAAACTGAGGGAGATATATAATTAAAAAATTTTAACACTTAATCTAACGCAGGTATACATGAGTATATATTCCAGGTTTGAAGTCTCTTCAATAGTGGCGAAAAAAATTGCATTCATACCGACAGACAGACGGACAGTAAGACGGACATTGCGAAAACCCAATATACTCCTTTCTGTTCGTGAACGAGTATAAAAACACAGCAGTAAAAGAGGAGACAAAATAACGCTAAATTAAAACACAGGAATTCTTTTCCGCTCACTGTCCAAATACATACATACATGCGTGGCTGAAAACGGCATACAGAGCTTCCATAAATATTAAAAATTTAAATTCACAAATATATATATATATATACATATGCATGTACATGATTCACATATAGTATGTTTGTAAGTATGTATTTATACTGTTGGGAGACAGAACGCGCAAATTCTGTGTAATTCTGCGGTTTAGGAATTAAAACAAAACCCAGAGCTCCGCGAAGCATATAAGTTAACTGATAAGTTAATATAATAGTTGTTGTTGGATTGCCCTAAGCACTCCAAGCGTTTATAATTGTTCGTTGGGTTGCCTTAAGCAATCACAGCGCTAAGCGTCTGCATCAGCGCTCTATAGCTGCAATAGTCAGCGGCGGTAATCGGACACTTTTTTTATTGTCGCAAGAGTCTTCCGCTTATTGCCTATGATTATGCTGAGTCGGCTTGCCGACCATGACATTGTGGCGTGATGCGCGTGTCAGACTTGGCTTTAGAGTTAGGCATTTTTCGAGTTTTATATGAAGCGCGCAAAACATAAGTCGCGAGAATAAATATACTGCTCCGACACTTGTCGTTAAAATCTTATCTTTTATTATTGTCTGAGCCCAAGGCCAGCAATAGAAGTCAGTCAACTTTACAACCTAATCAACAGCAACATCTCCGGATCAAGGAGCGATAGCAATATCCCTGGATCAAGGAGAACAACGCGGGATTCACGCATAACATCGAATAACAACGCGGGATACTGCGTTTATTAATAATTGGCGCCCAACATATTAGAACCCACAATAAAACATGTAAGTTCATCTAAAGACTTCAACTCAGATACAAAAAAAATAAGAAGAAAAATTTCCTCTGCAATTACATTCTACGTTTTATGCCAACGCGGTGCAAAAATAAAAAATATTTTTTTGCAATTACATTTTACGCGTTACCGATTTACAACAATCGGAAAAATAACAAACTGTGCAAGTGAAAGGTGTCACCTTGATCATACAATTGATGAGTTGGTCAGGAACCTATAGAGAAGTGAAAGTAGAATACGACAGTGAAGATAGCTGGTGTTCAGAACCTGAAAATAATAGCGCACAACAGTGCCTATTTGAGTCAACCATTAACGCAGAGCAGATTCAGGCGATAGTGCAAGCTGCTGTTAGCCAAGCATTGGCACAGCAACAGTTGAGTTTTCAGGCGCAGCTTAAAGCGGTCCAAGATCAAGTCACCAGTTTGCGCGTAGATGCCCCTCAGGTAGAGGTTTTCGAGAGAATTTCTGTCGACCCAACAATTAAGTGTGAAATTCCTATAGACTGTGTTAAATCTATCCCAGACTTTGACGGGACTCAGGATGACTACGTGGCATGGCGGCAGTCAGCCACTGACGCATACGAACTGTTCAGGCCATACAATCGAAGCACCTCACACTATCAAGTTGTGACTATAATTAGAAACAAAATCAGAGGTTCCGCTAGGGCATTGCTGGTGTCACACAACACCGTACTTAATTTCGATGCAATAATAGCAAGACTAGATTGCACACACTCAGATAGGACATCACTACGCACCCTGCGCCAAGGGCTAGAGATGGTCAGACAAGGTGACTTAGCGCTAATGGAATATTACGATACAGTCGAGCGAAAGTTAACCCTTGTTACTAACAAAATCATCATGTCTCACGCTGACTTATTAAACAGAGAGGTTAGAGCGGCACTTGCCAGAGAAGCGGAAGCTAGCATTGAGCGAAGCTTATTTTCATCTTCATATGCCAAAGCCCTTGAAGAAAAAGCCCAGGCTACAGAAGCCGGCAGGGCTCGCACCCAGTACAAGCAGGGTAAAAGCAATAAGGATGAGCGTCAGGAGAAAAATCCACATTTTGTCAAGCGTAATCATAACAACGCTAATAGTAACCAAAACAAGAAAGACCAACAACCCCAAGCGCCCGAGCCGATGGATATAGATTCATCCTCAAAATTTAGGCAGCCCATAGATTTTGGTAAGCAGCAGGCTAGCAACGCGGCTGCTATGAAAAGATAGAACTCGTCAGAACGGGTGTCTGGCCAAAGGCGCCAGAGGTTGAACAAAGTTGTCCAGAGGGCCCCTGTTGATACCGAGGAAGGCCGTAAAAACGTAGCGGAGCCGGAAGTCAATGACATAGATGAGGATAACGAATCCGTATTTGACGTTGACTCATTATATTTTTTAGAGAACGCTCCCGGCTACCCGTCATCGAAAGGCAGTTGACTGGGAGAACGCTAAAAAATTTAATAGACACCGGCGCGGCAAAAAATTATGTGAAGCCCGTAAAGGAGCTAAAAAACATAATGCCAGTCGCCAAGCCTTTCACTGTGAGTTCCATACATGGCTCCAGTAAAATCGAAAACAAATGTCTTATGTCGGTTTTCCGACAAGTGTTCCCGTTTTTCATACTAGACACACTTGGCACCTTTGATGCTATAATTGGCTTCGATCTGTTAACACAGGCAGGAATAACAATAAATTTGAATAACGGCAACCTTGAATACAAGTATACTGCGGAAAAGCTACAGTTTTACAACTGTGATAGTGTGAACTTTACACACGTAGACGATATTGTGGTACCAAATTCCGTCAAGAAGGAATTTAAAAAGATGAATTTAAAGAGATTAAAGGTGTTTTCGACCTCTTGCGAGGCTTTACCCTATAATACTTCTGTCGTCGCCACAATTCGAACAGAAAGCAATGAACCGGTGTATTCAAAAATGTATCCACACCCTATGGGAGTAGCTGATTTCGTAAACAACGAAATCAAACAGTTATTGAAAGATGGCATAATAAGTCCATCGAGATCCCCATACAACAGCCCAACATGGGTAGTTGACAAAAAAGGTACAGGTGCCAACGGCAATAAAAACAAACGACTGGTTATCGACTTTAGGAAACTAAACGAACAAACCATTCCTGATAGATACCCTATGCGTTCCATTCCCATGATTTTAGTAAACATGGGAAAAGCTAAATTTTTCACAACTTTGGACTTGAAATCAGGGTATCATCAAATCTATCTGGCGGAACAAGACCGCGAGAAAACTTCATTTTCGGTAAACGGCGGGAAATATGAATTCTGTCGCTTACCGTTCGGTCTGAAAAATGCTGGTAGTATTTTTCAAAGGACCATAGACGACGTGCTCAGGGAACTGATGGGCAAAATATGTTACGTCTATGTAGACGACGTGATCATTTTCTCTCAAAATGAAGCCGACTATGTTCAGCATATCAACTCAGTACTTCAGTACTTGAGTGACGCTAACATGAGAGTTTCCCAGGAAAAAACCAAATTTTTTAAAGAAAGCGTCGAATATTTAGGGTTCATAGTGACCAGGGGCGGGGCAAAAACTGACCCCGAAAAGATCAAAGACATGCAGGAATACATTGAGCCAAAAAATTTATTGAGCCTAAGATCATTCCTCGGCTTGGCTACAGCTTGGCTACGCCGTGATTGCGAAGCCATTAACGGACATTCTAAAAGGCCAAAACGGAACTGTTAGCAAACACATGTCCCGAAAAGTCCCAGTCGAGTTCGATGAGACGCATCGCAATGCATTCGAACGCCTAAGAAACATCCTGGCGTCAGAAGATGTCATTCTTATGTACCCGGACTTTAAACAACCCTTTGACTTGACCACCGACGCCTCTGCTAATGGCATCGGGGCTGTATTATCCCAGGGAGGTCGCCCCATTACAATGATCTCGCGAACCTTAAAGCAATGCGAGCAAAATTACGCTACTAACGAAAGAGAGTTACTAGCCATTGTATGGGCTCTAGGTAAGCTGCAGAATTTTCTGTATGGTACCAAAGATATAAAAATTTTCACTGACCATCAGCCTTTAACTTTTGCAGTTTCTGAAAAGAACACTAACGCAAAAATAAAAAGGTGGGAGGCTTACATTGACGAACATGATGCGAAAATGTTCTACAAGCCAGGTAAGGAAAATTTTGTAGCGGATGCCTTATCGCGGCAAAATGTAAACGCTTTACAAGACGAACCTGCTTCCGACGTCGCGACCATACACAGCGTGCTGTCATTGACCTACACGGTCGAAACAATCGAAAAGCCTATAAACTGCTTTCGGAATCAAATTGTTTTAGAAGAGGCTTGTTTCCCACTAAAACGGAACTTCATACTTTTTGGCAGCAAAACTCGCCATTTAATCAATTTCACGGACAAAAGCACTATTTTTGAGACACTTAAAGAAGTGATCAACCCAACCGTGGTAAACGCAATACATTGCGATTTGCCAACACTTGCCAACACAACATTGTATTAAAATTCCCGTCAACGAAATTTTGGCCTTGTAAGAACTTAGTATGCGACGTCATAGGCAAGAATGAGCAAAGGGAAATAATAACAGCCGATCATAACCGTGCGCATCGTGCGGCCCAAGAAAATGCTAAGCAAGTCCTTCGCGACTACTATTTTCCAAAAATGAACAAACTAGCAAGTGAAATCGTCGCAAATTGTAAAGCTTGCACCAAAGGGAAATACGATAGACACCCCAAAAAACAAGAGCTTGGAACAACACCAATTCCCTCTTACCCTGGGGAAATGCTGCATATTGATATATTCAATACGGACAAAAAACAGTTTTTAACTTGCATCGACAAGTTCTCTAAATTCGCAGTTGTCCAGCCGTTAGTCTCTCGCACAATAATTGACGTCAGAGCTCCAATATTGCAATTAGTCAATTTATTCCCAAGCATAAAAACTATTTATTGCGACAACGAGGCAGCTTTTAAATCGGAAACGATAACATCGCTCCTCAAAAACAGGTATGACATTAACATCGTAAATGCTCCTCCTCTCTACAGTGTGTCAAACGGTCAGGTAGAACGTTTCCATAGCACCCTAGCCGAAATAGCAAGGTGCCTAAAAATCGATAAGAAAATCGATGACACAACTGAATTAATAATGAGGGCAACAGTAGAGTATAACAAAACTCTGCACTCAGTCACAGACTTAAAACAAATAGAAGTCATTCATGCAGCATCTGAAAACTTCCGACAGACTATAAAAGCAAAAATAACAAAAACTCAGAAAACTAATGTCGAGAGATGCAACCCGAATAGACAAAACAGGGTATTTGACGTAGGTGAAAAAGTGTTCGTAAAGAACAACAAAAGACTGGGCAACAAATTATCTCCTTTATGTTCAGAGGAAAAGGTACAAGCAGACCTAGGAACGTCTGTTCTTGTTAAGGGGAGGGTAGTCCACAAGGACAACCTGAAATAAAAGTTTACTACTTACGCACCAAATAATTAAGTTAGCGATAGAAACAAGAGGCACAATTTTTATTTTCTTCTCATTCTCCTATACATTGCAGGATTACTGTCACTATACTACTCATACTAGTGACAATAGTGAACGGTCGAATCACCGACTATTCGCACTCTAATTACATTCCTGTAATTGATGGCGATGCATTGGTATGGGAACAGAGGGACTACTTGAGGCACTCGAGCAATTTGTCTGATTTCACAGCAATTGCAGACGAGACAGAAAGGTTAAGTAAACTATTCCCGCAGTCGCATATGCGAAAATTATTAGATGTCGATACAGATCACGTTAGAAGTCTTTTGTCCGTTCTTCAAATCCATCACAGAATAGCCAGAAGTTTAGACTTCCTGGGCACAGCGCTTAAGGTAGTAGTCCGAATTTCAATTAATAGAATCAAACAATAGACAGGTGGTTATAAACTCAGAAATTCAAAAACAGATTAATCAACTTACAGATACCATCAATCAAATAATTAAAGCAAAGAAAAATGATTTTGTTGACACCCCACACTTATACGAGGCACTGTTGGCAAGAAACAGAATGCTAATCACATAAATTCAAAATTTGATTTTAACAGTTACTTTGGCCAAGTCAAATATAATAAATCCTACCATTTTTAACCATGATGATTTGAAGTCTCTAGTTGAACAAATCCTCGACATTCCTGTAGTTAGCTTATTAGAACCATCTAATATTAAGGTCTTTCAGTCCGAGAACGTTATTCACATATTAATCGCATACCCAAAAATAAAGTTTATTTGTAAGAAGATCACCGTGTTCCCCGTATCACACCAACACACCATATTGCAACTACAAGATGACATCGTAGCCGAGTGTAAGGATGACGTCCTAGCAGTCACGGAATGCACCACAACAACCTATTCCACGTTCTAAGTTAGTTAACTGATAAGTTAATATAATAGTTGTTGTTGGATTGCCCTAAGCAATCCAAGCGTTTATAATTGTTCGTTGGGTTGCCTTAAGCAATCACAGCGTTAAGCGTCTGCATCAGCGCTCTATAGTGCAATGGTCAGCGGCGGTAATCGGACACTTTTGTTATTGTCGCAAGAGTCTTCCGCTTATTGCCTATGATTATGCTGAGTCGGCTTGCCGACCATGACATTGTGGCGTGATGCGCGTGTCAGACTTGGCTTTAGAGTTAGGCATTTTTTGATTTGCATTTTTAGTTTTATATGAAGCGCGCAAATCATAAGTCGCGAGAATAAATATACTGCTCCGACACTTGTCGATAAAATCTTATCTTTTATTATTGTCTGAGCCCAAGGCCAGCAATAGAAGTCAGTCAACTTCACAACCTAATCAACAGCAACATCTCCGGATCAAGGAGCGAAAGCAATATCCCTGGATCAAGGAGAACAACGCGGGATTCACGCATAACATCGAATAACAACGCGGGACACTGCGTTTATTAATAATTTATATGTACATTAGTGCCAAAATGAAAACGATTTATTTAATAAAATGTGGAACATTCTGCGGGAGTGCCCGACTAGGAGATACCCTGAACCCAGCGGCGAGCTGTTGGTTACATGCATTTAATTAAACTCCTCTGTATTCATACACACGACACCACAGCTGCACTAAGTAAAACAAAGTAAAAGTAAATAATAAAAATAAATGATCGGGCTGCGCGCTCGCTTTTAATATTTTCAGGCAAAATTTAGTATGTCGAAGTTGTGAAATTTTTCGCAAAATAGGAAACTATATCTTTCAAATGTTGGGTGCAATTGATCTGCAAAAGCTTTTTAAAAGTGTGCGTGTCAAATACCAATTTTCCCCATTTTGTTGCTCAAGAATATTTCAAATCGCCGATGTCCCAGCATTAAGTTGCACTTGGACCAATAAGTGCGTTAAATTAAAAAAATTAAATTTAATTTAAATTTAAATAAACAGTAAAAAAAATTCCTTTGACCCAATGCAATTAATTGTAATGTGATAAACTAAATGCAGGTAAGTCAATACAAGTCCCTTAAAAGATGCGTATGTTGTATGTATATGTACATATGTGTGTATACACTAGTATGTATGTATAAACTCGCGAATTTTACAGAAAACTGCGTTTTTTTATATGTTTGTACATTTTTACACCCATATGTAAGTATAAGACATGTGTATATATGATTATATATATGTATGTAAATATTGCGCGGTTTTCTAGATGACACGGATTTTGAAGATAAAACCCCAACTGAACAATCAGAAACGATGACGCATAATGAAATCCTTCATGAAAAACACTTTCTACCTCAGGGAAGGTGCAAACCGTCTCTAAACCATTGGACTCTTCTGTTTCTAAGATGAATGAAAGCATAATCGGTAAAAGTTTTTAAAGAAATCTTGTATTATGTAAAATTGCATATAAACTATTTTAGTTTAGTGTTGAAAGTTTTAAGATATTAGTCCATAACCAACTCAGTTAGTATACATTTAATTTATTTTTATTTTGTGATTAACTGGGTAATAATTGTACAATAACGGAAGACAATCAAAACATCTCTTCAGTTATGGAAATTTCGGAAATATTATATAGTTATTGTTGCTCTGATTTTGACACCCAATAAATCCAAAAATTGTATAAGTGAGAGTGAGATAACCAATAACAGGGTTATGCAAAATTTTTCCTACACGCCGGGAAGTCGCCTTTTTATACCCTGAACCCATTGAAAATGGCTAAAAACGGTATAATGGTTTTGTGCAAATGTATGTAACAAGCAGGAAGGAAGCATCTCCGACCCCATAAAGTATATATATACTTGATCAGCGCGACGAATTGAGTTGAATTAGCAAGGTCCGTCTGTCCGTCTGTATGAACGCAGCGATCTCGGAAACTACAGAAGCTAGAAACCTAAACAAAACGACTATAGATTCTCCTAATCCATGCGCAGTACAAGTTTATCATTTTTTTCGATATCTTGCTCCGTTTCATTGTTATTGATTTTAAGACTTGGTTTTATTGGCATATCTCGGAGACTATCAGAGCTAGAGCCATTTAATTTAGTTTACTATGTGATCGTAAAGGATACGAGAAGATTAATTTTTCGGATTTTGGACGTCATTTAACAAGGCAGTTGATTTCGTGTGCTGTTTTAAATATGATGGATTTTTTCCACTACTTTGAGACTATTACTACTATGTACATAATAATCACAAGCAAGGAAAACAAAATTGATTGTAAAATGTCCGTTCTAAGACTGCATCCTTACGCTAGTGACGTATTGCGCACAAAAGTTGCACTCGTTCTAAACGATGATGACGTCACTATAGCGTTGGTGTACGATCAACGTATTGTCAATACGGAAATTACCAGTGTATAAAACATGATAATTTACAGCATAACATGATCAGAGCACACATGTGTTTACTTGGGAGACCTAAGCTCGAAGTTGAGAAAGAATCAAATGGTAAAATTAACGAATTGAAGGACGCTATTGGGCCGAAAAATTTAGAAATGCTGATTTTATGTGTGCGTTCAATTTCTCAATTTGACCCTGAAAAATGTCTTTTAAAACGCCAACAGGTGCAACCAACTTAATTGGGTTAGTTTAAAAATGTGTAACAAATACAAAGGCGAAAGAATAAAGTAACTGGATGACAAAACAAAGAAATATATACATCTTTGGGAAAACATTACTCCTGTGGGAATAAAAAGGCAGTAGAAGATCTAAACAGAAAAAAGAGCTATAAAGATAGTTTTACCAGAAAAAGAAGATATTAAAATTCTCTTCGACTTTGTTCAAGATAGATCTGTAAAGTCGCTGACAGTGTTAAACAGAAATTTCGATTCATCTGAATGGTCTAACCTGCTTGAAAGCACTCTCATAAGTCTTCAAATTTTCAACCGTCGTCACGCTGACGAAATAGAAAGCTTGACAATAGAAAATTATAGCTCGGCGCATACAATTGATGAAAATCTTGAAAGGGATCAGTTTAAAAATTTTGATGAAAATACTAAAAATATTGCTCGTCAAATTGTAAGACTTACTACAAGAGGAAAATTAAATAGAACTGTTCCCGTTCTATTAAGTCCATTTGATTGTAAATGTATTGATGTAATTTTGAAATACCGCAGGAATCAATCCGGAAAATAATTAAATTTTTAGCGTAAGCAATTAAAGTCCACTTGGAAAGCAATACATCCGTGCTTGTTCGATGATAAACAAATTTTCTGAGGAATGTGTTGCGAATGTCCCAGGCTCTGTGAGGGGCACTATGCTTCGAAAAGACATTGCCACTCATACTTCCATGCTAAATGTAGATGAGACAACGGTGGGTCGTTTAGCTGAGCTTATGGGACATCACAAGGATATTCATAATAATATATATCGATTACCATCTTCAATTGTTGAAATAACTGAAGTTTCTACAATTCTAATGTCGGCTTTAGATGATGATACAAATCATGAAAAACACAAAAAGAAAATTTTGAATATGAGCAACGGTCTGAAGGTGAGGGATCTTTATTCTCAAATTTTTTCAATTAATGATTAATTATGTAATTTAATGTAGAAATTAAACTTAAACTTAACCTGTAAATAAATTGAAAATGGGCAAAAAGGGTATAATGGTTTAGTGCAAATGTATGTAACAGGCAGAAGGCAGCATCTCCGACCCTATAAAGAATATATATTCTTGATTAGGACGACGAGCTGAGTCGATTTAGCCATGTCCGTCTGTACGAGTTTATCTTTTTTTTTCGATATCTTGTTTCGATATCTTGTTTTCTTGGCGTATCTCGGAGACTAGCGTCACCAAATTTTAATATGTGCTCGTAAAGGATATGCAGATTATGAATATTTCAGATTTTTGATACCTCCCCCCATTCGCTTTGGTTCGTATATAGATTTGGATGCTCTTATTAAGCACAGAAAATTTCATAACGATCATACTCTTAGTTTAGAAGTTATTCAACAATTAATTTTCTATAGTGGGGCCAAGCGCAGCCGATGTGTAGAGTGCGCAGCTTGCTGCTCGCTTTTGTGTGTATTTGTGTGTGTGACTTTACGATTGTGTGTGTGAATGGAAAGAGGTTTAAATGAATGTAATAGCTCGCCGCTGGGTTCAGGTTATCTCCTAATCGGGAACACCCTTGTCGTTGTCTTACTAAATATTTGTGTTAAAAAATATTTCATTATGTTCTTTTGATCTTTGTTGCGAAATATATTTAGGGTACAGATAACATTGTGCGAATGTATGTAGCAGGAAGAAGGAAACATCTCCGACCCCATAAAGTATATATATTCTTGGTTAGCATCAATAAGCGATTCGATATAGGCATGTCTGTCCGGATATCCTCCTGTCTGTCCATATAAACAAACAGATCTCAGAGATGAAAATACCTAGAGAAACCGAGCCTGGCTTGTAATACTCATTATATGTGTAGGCAAGTTCAAATTTGTTTTAGATTTTTGCCACGGTCCCCACCGCGCACACAAATTTATTAAAACTGAAATTTATCTACAATTTGTATTCCATAATGTTGGGTTGGTCATGACATGTACGATTTCCGCATGTGTACCTATGTACTGTGCAACTTGTTGCGCTTATACCGACTGTACTGGTATATGGTATTCAACAGTCCGGCTTGCTCGACCGTAGCATTCTTACTTTTTTTACTAAAAGATAGTGTTGATACAGACACGGATACGGATACAATTAAATCAAATGATGAAGCATATTCGCATCCAAAAATACAACTTCGAAGTTATAAGTATATGTATATCCATAATAATACTTAATACTTGTTATTAAAAAAGAAAATCCATTTATTCCAGGATCACCTTTTGAGAAATCACGCATTAGATGGACTCAAGAGGAAAAAGATGAGCTGTTTAAAATCTATGGTGACTTAACAAAAATTAAAAGACTTCCATCATTGAAAGAATGTTTCGATAGTCCGAACTGCTGAAGCAGACGATCGATCGATTTTCGGCCGAGTCCCAATCACGTATGGAGACATAAACATAAACAAATCCGAATGGCAACAACATAAGCAAGACCAAATTTACTGCGAACATTTGCATTGGGACGGTGGCTTATGTGTTTTGGCACAGCAATCCCGACTTTGTGGTTTTGAGTGATTATTCGTGACGGCGGTGATCCGGAGGACATTCCAACGTTTGTGCATCAGAGTAGGGACAGAGTAGGTCTGGTAGGCTGAGTCGTCTGTGGTGGGGACAGCCAACACTGCTCCCAGAAATTTTTTTTGATCAATTTTCAAGAAGCTAAGGATGTCAGTGTGTCGCCTCCGCTTATTGGTCGCCAAAGGTGGACAAAGGGTTTTTGAACGAGACTGTGATAATTATATTGTGATATGGAGTATGTTAGATTGTAGTTTTCTATTGTGACAATAACTTAATTTAAATGTTCAATTTATTGAACATTTTATTTATTTATTTTTGTGTGTGTTCAAGCGTCCGTTTTCTGAATTGATGACTGCCCATCAAGTCGGTCAGGAGTCACGAGTGTCACAAGATGACATCCAGAGAGACGATGATTCTCTTTCCTCCTTTATGTGGATGCATTTTTGTTGAAGATATTTCTTGGTAGTTATTGTAGAGCAGAAAGATATTATATATTTTGAATTTAAATAGCGACTGGAGGTTGTTTAGGTGAACATTGTCACCAAACCCGTTTCCGGCTGCCCAAAGTCGATAGTTTGTGGAGTGATGACGATGGTGGAGACCACGTGCCTTCGTCACACCCGTTTACCGCTCAAGTTCTTCCTCGCAGCACGGTACGAACTAGGGTCGAAGGAAAACCAGCTTTTCAGCAGCTAACGCCGACCTTGAGTTCTGAGGAAAAGTCGGCAGTGAATGCGGCGCTGGCTCAAGCACATGCCACGTATAGACAGTCCTTATCCGAAGCGATAAACGACGCTATCCGGGACGAGATAAGGTCTGGGATGTACCTGCTGAACGAGGTACTTCGTTCTGTAGTTAGGTATAGAACACGAGCCGAAGTGGATATTTGGCTAATTGAAAGATGAGCCCTGATCGATTGACTTCAAAGCCATTGGTTCGAACATGACCGGATTCACGAATTATTGCTACAACAGCAACAGTCAGGCGAGGGGTCGGAAGACTATATCCATGCGATAAGACAACTAGCGTCCCGCTTGCAAAAGCCTTTTACTGATCGACAACTGGTAAAAATAATTAAAAATTTAGCCAGGTATATATCCGATGGATATATATACCGTTGACCAGCTGCGGGACGAAGTCAACGGAATGGAGGCTAGTTTCGGTAAGTGTCATTATCAACCGACGTACGGTACTCCTTCAAGATACGGTGTAGGGCAAAAGGCGGTGGTAAACGAGTTGGATGCTCAGCTCGACGAAAGCGTGGAAGAAGTTCGCTCTGCTCAGAGGCGCACTACCAGACCCGGTTGTTGAGACTGTGAAATGCAGGGCCACGATTTGCGTGATTGTCCGTCCCTAGAGCGGAGACATTTCTGTCTAAATGCGGTTGTCCAGGCACCATGGCCAAAGTGCCCTGAATACTCAGGAAACGGTCGCGTGAGTGTAAAGAGGACGGTCGAAGTTTGTAGGAATAAGAATTTAAATAAGCAGTTACCTCATAAAGAGAGATTAAGGAAATATTTGGAACTAAGGAATAAAATTAAATTATAGAATAATTAGCGCCTAACACTTGGAGGAAATGCGAGACTATTTTCGCAGACGTTGCCTTGTCAAGAAGCAAGCCGTAGAAGCTGTCAGAAAAGGTGAAAAAACTGTCTCGCAAGTATTTGCCGAAGTATCAGTAGGCGATGAGCTCATAAAAGGTCTGTTAGACACGGGAGCGAGCGGCAGCCCGCCAGAAAAGGGAAGCCAATTATTGGTCGAAGAAGTGGGAGCGAAAACGCAGCCATACGTTTCGATAATCCCAACTGCTGTAGCAGACATCGATCCATTATCGGCCGAGTCCCAATCACGTATGGAGAGCAAACTGGAGATATTTTTTTTCTGCCCCTATCTAGAACAGCGAGCATATTTTGGGATTGATTTCAGGCGAGTGTATAACTTAGATTCAGATGTTTTAGGTCCCGAGAAGCTTCTCTCACCCAAAGCCGACGAGCTACTGGCCGTGTCAATGACACATTACAGGGACGTGAACAAAGAGAGTTGACTAGGGAAGAAAGTAAAGCGTAAGAGGCGGTAAAGCGGGAGTTACTGTCTTTCAAACAAATCATACCAACCTTTCAAAGACTGCCACCTTCCGCTATCGCCAACTATGCAGAAAGAAATTGAGGAGAGCAATAGTTCGTGAAGTAACCGCACCACCGTAGTGAGAAGGCCGGGAAAAAACCGTTTCTGCCTCGATGCTCGCAATCTCAATAATTTGACAGTGAAAGACGAATATTCATTACCCTGCATATAAGGCATCCAGTCCAGAATAGACCAAACGCACTGTATCTCCTGCGTAGATTTGAAGTTCGCTTACCGGTAGGTCGAACTTGATAATAAGAGTAAGCCTTAGACAGCCTTTACAGTCCCAGGCCGGTCGTTATACCAGTTCCAAGTAATGCCATTCGGGCTATGCAATGCGGCACAAAGAATAGTTCGACTTATGGATAAGGTAATACCAACCGAAATGAGGTCCAATATATTTGTTTATGTGGATGACCTTTTAGTTATTGCTCCCGATTTTAAAACACACTTAAAATATTTATGACATGTAGGACACTGCTTAAGGGAAGCAAATCTTTCCTGAGTAAGTAACCGATCCAAGCAGTTGTTTGGTTGAATACCGCGCTGACCACGGCCCCCGGTGCTCGTATATGCTTATTGTTCTAAACAGTTTTTCATACAGTGTGATGCGTCCCAGTTTGGTATAGGAGCCGAGTTGTTCCAAAAAAATGACGATCAACAGAAACGAAGCGAAGTTGAATAAACATCATCGAAATTATTCCGTCCCGGCGTGAAAGTTGAGCTTTTCAAGCGAATAGGATTCGTTTGCCTTGAGGACGAACTTGAGGACACGGTTTGAAAATTGTGGGTACCAAAATCGTTGACAACCGGGCTGGTAGAGAAGGCTCATGTGAATGAGGCGGCTGGGCAAGGTGGTGTCGCCAAGACATTGAAGATCTTGCGCCGTAAGTTTTACTGGCCCGACATGGCTAGTGAGAGATTAAGAACGGCAATGTTAAACGTGCAAGGAAAGCAAGGCCCCGAACTTTCGGATGCAGATGGGCCTTGGAAAAGAGGGTGACCGAACGATCCTTCCAAAAGCTATGTATCGACATTGTGGGGAAGTGACCGCGATCCATACTAGAGCATGCGTAGATCATCATCATTGTTGACCATTTCTTGAAGTTCACGTCACGTGAAGTTCAGTGCCACGACCTCAAATGTAGTAAACTTCCTGGTCAACGAGGTCAACTTTTATAAGTTTGTGGTTCATCCACTCTGATAACGAATCCAACACCTTTCAGAGCATGACTGAAGCCTGCGAAGTCTCGCATAAGCGCACAGCTGCTTACGCGACACAGAGCAATGCAACAGAACAAGTTAATCGCACCGTATTATCTGCAATCAGGGCGTATCTTGAGCAAGATCACCGAAAGCAGGATCTGTACCTCCCGGAAAAAGGGGTATCCAAACGCAATACCCATAAACTTGGGTCTCTGTGTGACAAGATACAGATCATTCAAAAGCGAGTTCAGGATCACTTGCATACTGCGTATGAAGGCAGCCACCAGCGTTACGATGCTCGAGCCGGAGTATTCCAAGCGGAACCAGGCCAAGACGTCAATCGTCGAAACTTCGTGCTGAGCAACATTGGGAAATCCTTTAACGCAAAGTTCGCAAAGAAATTCTTGAAAGCCAGAGCAGTGCGGCGAGTAGAAATCAATTCTTACTTGCTAGAGGACCTGCAAGTGAAATCTCAGGGTGTATACCACACCAAGGACATAAGGTCGTTACGCAAAGTCGAGGTGTGCCTCACGTTGAGACTCTTTTCAGAAACATCAAAGGAACAGGCCGGCCAGAGTGGGCGCAGACCAAGCATAAGCAGACCGAAAGAAATCCCCGTTGCTCTGTCAGATTCCAGTGTTCACGACCCTTAGAATCCTCGGGAGATGTTGCATTGGGATTTCTGCCTATCGATAGTGTCAGTCGAAATGGTCAGCTGGGCTGTTTCAACAGAGAGCGTACCGTGGCACAGTGCAGTGAGCGAACCGAAGAAAGTGTGAAATGAGCGAAACGTGGATGGAGTGCCGTAAGCGAACTGGGAGGAGATCTACATGAACACATTGAAAAAAACAGCTCCGTTTTATTTTTGTTAATCAACGGCATTGGCGCAGCTGGAAGTTGCTTCGGCTTAGCAACCAAGACGAATATTCGGAAGCGGGACTCTGCATGCGTTAGCGAAGGCGAGCAGACGTAAATTTTTTTGTCAGAGCGCATAAATGTTCTATAGTATAATAAGAATGCATTAAAACAAATTTTATCCAAATCGGTTAAGAAACAGAAGTTATTAAAGAAAAGGCATGCGTGTCACACATACATACATATGTATATGCACATTATTTTAGAGATTTTGCTCGCGCTATCAGACGCAGGTTCGAATCTGGTTTGGGTCAAATGAGTCTCTTTACTGTTTATTTATATTTATATTTTATTTTATTTTTAAACTTAACACACTTAATGGTTTAAGTGTAACTTAATGCTGGGATATAGGCGATTTGATATATTATGGAGCAACAGAATGGGGAAAAATTGGTATTTGGCATCCACATTCTCAAAAAGGTTTCGTAGATCAACTGCAACCAACATTTGAAAGATATACTTGTAGTTTCCTATTTTGTGAAAATTTTGCGAGAAATTTCACAATTACGGCATACCAAAATGTGCCTGCAAATATGAAATGCAAGCGCGAAGCGCGATCATTAATTGTTATTATTTATTTTTATTTTACTAAGTGCGGCTGTGGTGTCGAGAGTATGAATGCAGGGGGGTTTAATTAAATGCATGTACCGACAGATCGCTGCTGGGTTCAGGGTATCTCCTAGTCCGGCACTCCCGACTTGATCCATCTTACTTGTTTTTTTTTTGGCGTTGTTTGTTTTGTGGCTTTCTAGCTATTTTTATGTCTTGAGGTGTCGTGTGTGTCTCTTTACATTTCGTTCGAGAGCTAGACGGCGTTGCCCATCGAAAAAAGTGTAAAATGTAAAAATTTTTTAATAATATAATTAAGTATAAAGGTATAAATAATTAGAAAGGTATCGTTTAAACTAGAAGAAAACCATACCACAACATTTGATAGCTCATCTGGTTCAAACGCGCGTCGAATGGTACGTCATTTATTCAATTCAGCTATCTCGTTCAAAAGTTATTAAGGAATTGATTTTATTGTGCGTTTCCGAAAACGAGATGAGCTTATAAATCAGGAAACTTTTGTTCAGCAACTTTTGGTAAACCTTTTTATTTTGGCGGAAGGTCTCTAAAATATGCTAAAATTGACACCGAACAATTTCCAAATCACAGAAGATACAGGTTGGGGGAATATATCGTTTAAAAGCTTCTGGCATATTTGTTCTTTAGTACGCAGCTAATAAATGACAGGTGGAAAAATGTTTTTATTTGCACATTTTGATAACTTTAAGGAAAACGGCTCCGACGATTTTGATGGACTTTTATTATGTTGTAAGCATTAAGTTTCCGCAACTTTTGGTATCTGCAACATAACTGGGATAATTCATACGTTACCGTGGCAAAACTAACCAGTGCTGCCAGTAATTATACCCTGAATCCATTGAAAATGGGTAAAAAGGGTAAATTGTTTTTGTGCAAATGTATGTAACAGGCAGAAGGGGGCATCTCCGACGCCAAAAAGTATATATATTTTTGATCAGGAACGTCAGCCGAGACGCTCTAGCCATGTCCGTCCGTCTGTCCGTCCGTCCGTCCGCCCGTCCGTCTATACGAACGCGTCGATCTTGGAAACAATAAGAGCTAGAGACTTCAACTTCGGCTATAGACTCGTCGATGGCAAGCGCAGATCAAGTTTATTTCAAATAATCGATCCCCCACACCGTTTTCCTAAAATCGATAAAAATCTACAACAACCTCTAATTTTTTAAGCTTATTTCGTAGATTATGCGAACTAGACACACAAAATTTTGAGTGATAATGTTATGTATATTAAAATCGGTTAAGAAACACAGAAGTTATTAAAGAAAACGTGTGGTAAAATTTGACAAATTTGACAAACGAATTGGCAACAATTACTGCAATAAGATTGTAACACGTCTTGTGGTTTCGGGGGGCAACCTCAGCTAGCTCAGTATTCCCTGGGGTGGTTAACCTCAACCCTGCCCCTAGACGATACAAAATTCCAAAACAACACAACCTTCACAATACTATACATGAACGTACCTACATACACACAAATGATCGGACGAGTTGGCAGGCCCAGTGTTATCGGCCACGACGTACCCGCCCTTCCTGCAACGGCTATTTAAATTTGAATTCCATTGCCCTTTAATTGGAACTGACGGCCGACTTATTCCATGGCCTCGGTGATTCTCCCTCCCTCACGCTTACTCACGCATCATGTTTGTTTCGCTCACAGTTAAAATTTAATAAATAGACATTTATTTTCTTATGCAAGTTGAACAGGTTGGCCACTAGATGGCAGTGCTTAATGCTTGGCGGTCGTTTATAATTTAAGCGTGTATATTTAAAAATCGAATAGGTGCGAAATTTTGCCAAATATAAATTCAGAGAAGGAGTAGATTTATGCCACTGTAAATTGGGCACGGCGCAGATATGCTGTCGCTTAATGTTTCCTCAATCCCTATCCTACCCTATCGAAGCTCCAATAAAAGTAAAAAGAGGTGGGGGTCGATTAATGTAAGACAGGTACTTCTGCCTCGCACCGGTGGCCAGAATATGAGATATGTATGTGTATATGTGCCAATGTAGGCAAATTTGGCAAAATCCGAGTGCCGGATTTAACAATGGAAAAATATGTGAATAATGGAATAAATAAGTTAATAAATAAATTCATAAATATATAAATAAATACGCGATAAATAATTAAATATATAGGACGATAAATTATTAAATAAATAATTAATTAGATAAATAGGGCGATAAATTAATAAATAAACAAATAGGCTTAACATCTAAGTTGACAGGCGTGCAACCATTATATGGGCTTACAAGCGCCGCTCGTTTGGCCATATTGGTCGCCGCTAAAATATTTTATGGACGGGCCACGATCTGGGCCACTAATATGCTCGCATATGCGATTTATGTAGCCGCGAAATGGGCGGCTGATCTGCGGCTGCTATGGCGACAGGGGCCGCGGCAGATCGTTGCGTTGTGTCGGCTCTTGTTGGAACACATTCACTCAGTTTTTTTTTGGAAGGACGCAGAGAGGTAAGATGATGGTGGTTCCGATCAATAAAAACATCAGCGCGTGAAGGCAGGCTGTATGTAGTGCCCTCCAAGGCAATATTGGGCAGCAGAATAAAAATAAATGGGGCCTCACAATTAAAACTGCGGCGTGACCTGTTGTTGGCCACCTGTTGGAAACAAACACCAAATTGCAAAACATTCAGACATTTTTTCTTTCACACTTACACCGAACTTTAATACAGACAGCACTCTTTATGCGGGGTCTGTGCGCCTGTGCATAACTCTGAATTCAAATTTTCCTCTTCTGGCCACACTTCGATAATTCCCTTTGTTGCCGTCCCGCCAAAAAAACGTGTTGTAGCCTCTTTCTTTGTTTCTGCCTGTCATCTCCTCGGCAGTCCCCACGGTCTGTCTCTCTGGTCACTCTGGTATTTGGCGCTGCCAACTCACGCTAATCGAAGAATTTTCCCACCAGGGTCGCGTTTGTCAGCGATAATTACATGGCGCGATAGTCAAATGCAACACCACACGGCAAGTTGAAGTTATGCGCCGCCATGAACGGTTAAAACTACCGTCCGCATTTGTTGACTCCGCTCGCCTGGTTGCCCCACTACAATGGGACGCCCAACGTAGGCCACACCCATCTGACCTTCTCTCTACACCCTGAGATACTTTGCATGGACAACACACAACGATCTTCCGGCCCCATCTTCCACCTCATAGGCATTGTTTCCGACGGCTCTGACGACCCGACATTTGCGAAACTTCCTGGCGAATTTGGCATTGAAAGCTTTGCTGAAGTCACTCAGTACGCAGTTTCGCCTGTACACTTCTTGGCCTGGCACCGCGTGAAACTTGCGCGCACGCTTGTCGTACTGTTGTCGACTGCCCTCGAATGCTTTGTGTAGGTGTTGTTTCACCTGTTCCTGCACTAGCCGGATTTGATCCTGCACCCCCAAGTCTGAGATCGAGTGTTCGCCCAGGGACCGTAACTTCCGTGCTAGGTTGTAGCTAGCCCCATTGAGGTACATATGCTGGCCAAAGACTGCAAAAAACGGTGTAACCCCAGTTGCAGAGTGGACAGCATTGCGGATCGCTACCTCGATTTCGGGCAGAAATGCATCCCACTCCCGATGGACTTGCTCCAGATATGAACGGATCGCCGCCAACACTGTGCGATTGACGCGCTCAGCCGCATTGCTCTGGGGAGAATATATGGCTCTTTTCATGCGACCGATTCCAAACGCGTCGATCATGTTCTCGAACTTCTTTGACACGAACTGTCGGCCGTTGTCTGAGTGGATCGTCTCAGGAACACCGAATTTGAAAAAGATCTCGTGCACCAGAAATTCATCTACGTTGTCTGCCGTGGCATCTTTCATGGCCTTCAGAACCGTAAACTTCGAAGAATGATCGACGACTACGAATATCCAGGCGTGACCCCTCTTCGACCGCGGATACTTTCCCAGAAAATCAATATATATTTTCTGGAAGGGCCGTTCCGTCTTCACCTCGTGCCCTATCGAAACTTGCATCCGGTGGTTCGGCGCTTTCGTCACCTTGCATACCTCGCATCTGCCTACGTATTCTCGCACCTGAGCTGCCAAGTGGGGCCAGTAGAATTGCCTTCTCAGCAAATGGAGCGTTTTTGCCACGCCTCCATTAGATGCCTTCGCGTCTACATGAGCCTGCTCTATCAGCGCTGAACTTAGCGCCTCTGGCACCCACTTCCACAGTGTGCCCTCTACTTCATCTTCCAGCTTTTCGAACCCCGTCCGTTTGTACAAAAGTCCCTCCTGTACCTGCAAATCCGGTAATCGATTCTGATTCTTGCGCACTTCTTCCAAGATCTTTCGATACTCATCCGACTCAAACGCTACTGTCTGTATCCCCAGCAACTGCTCTAAATCCAGCGACAATTCGACGACACTGCGTGACAAAGTGTCAGCAACAACATTGCCCGCCCCTTTCCTGTGCTTGATCTGGAAGTCGAAGTGCTGCAGGCGTAGAGACCACCTAGCTAAGCGACCGTCCAAATCTCGCAATGACAGGAGCCATTTGAGGCTGGCGTGATCGGTGATTACCGTGAATGGCATCATTTCGATGTACGACCTGAACTTTTGGACAGCCAATACCGCGGCAAGAGATTGTTTCTCCGTCACCGAGTAATTCACCTGGTGTTTATCTATCTTGGCGGAAAAGAACGCTATTGGCCTTTCATTGCCCTCGGCATCGATTTGGAACACTTCCGCCCCAACTCCAAAATGAGATGCGTCGCACTGCACATAAAACCTTCGCGAGAAGTCAGCGTGAGCCAATACAGGAGCGGATGTATTCATCCGGCTTTCGCGCGGCTTTCACGCGCGGCTTTCGCTGCTTCAGTACTCAGATGGAATTTCCCTCTCGGACTCCCTTTCAATACCTCCGAAAGTGGTGCTGCTATTCCCGCAAAGTTTCTGATGAACCGGCGGTACCATCCCGCGGTTCCCAGAAAACTGCGCACTTCTTTGACGGATCGAGGTTCCGGGATTCACCTCATTGCTGCCACGCTGTCAGGGTCGGTTCGTAAGGTCCCTTCGCCTACTATAAATCCGAGATACTTGAGAAAGCAGAACTTGGATTTTTTTTTGCGCGATCGTCAAGTCCTTCATCATCATGCATCATAACAAATTGATAGAGCGGGCGCCCTGGCACTTTAAAGGCCGTGTATGCTTTGCTGCCTTCCTCCAACTCAATTTGCCAACGCTTGAAATATAAAAAGTCTGATCGATCCGCGAAAGTATACCCTCGATGCATGGAAGCGGATAGGCGTCTTTGACGGTAGCAGCGTTAATCTTGCGCGCATCTAAGCAGAAACGATTTGTATCCGGCCTCCGCACAATTGTAGTGCGTTTACTCCACGGACTATTACTGACTTCGATGACTCCCAAGGCCAACATCTTGTCTACCTCGCCCCAGACAACTTCCTTCATCGCCGGAGATAGCGGGTAATGGCGGTCTTTTACCGGTGTCGTCCCTTCGATCAGCTCTATCCTATGCGTTTCCACAGTCGTCTTCCCCAGTCCTACCTTCTCAAAAGCCAAAAACTCTTCTTTAACTGAGTCCAGCCGACTTTTCTCGTCGCTTTCCAGGTCACAAGCTTCTGCCTCTAATTCCTGATCTTTTTCCTCCATGTAATGCTCTATTTCCTCAACTATGTTCGGTTCCACTGCGATCGATTCTATGGGAGCAATCGGCTTGTCTGACCATACAACGTCAGGGGCTACTTCGAAGGCACGCCAGAAATCGATTCCAAGATATGCCTGCTGTTCCAAGTACGGGCAGATGTAGAACTTCATTGTCTCCGCCCTGTCCTTATACCCAACTTTTGCCCGTACTCGGCCTATAATGGATCGATCCTCGCCCGACGCCGTTCGCACCCTGGACACGTATCGCTCTATCGGTTCCCCGATCTCGGCTAAAAACTCACGAGAGTCACGCCCCAGGAGAATTACTGAGGCCCCTGTGTCCAAGAGTCCAGCAATACGTTCGCCTTCGATGCTGACCTCCGCAAATACCCTTGAATCGAGCTTCTCCCCTCTTTTTACAGACTCAACCACTTTTCTTCTCACCGAGCGTCGTTTTGTGAATCGTGCCTCAAAAATCTTATTTCTGCTAACCTATTCGCCCTTATCCTTTCTTCGTAGGGTAGGTGCCTTATATTCTTATTTTGCATGCTGATATTAGTATTGTTTTTGCTCCCGGGCTTATCTTCCACTACTTCGCGAGACCCATTCGTGAACGAGCCTGTCCCACTCTGGTCACGCCCACTCTGCCGTTTCCCGCGCACTCTGGACATTTCGGTGCGAAGGTGTCCGGCTTTCCACGGCGATAGCAAAATATCCTACGCTGATCGTTTAGGCAATCCCTCCAATTGTGTCCCTGCTGGCCGCAATTCCAGCACCCTGGTCTCAGGCTTGCCGACTTCATTTTAATCTCCTCGATTTGCGGCTCGGCCCTAGACTCGTCGGCAGGATAATCTTCGAGCGAGCTAACATTCGGCTTGCCCTGCCCCGCATATCTTGAATTCGTGCCGTATGCTGCACGAGCACTACGCTGACCCAAACTTGCCTCGATCTCGTTGCACTCTTCCCGCAAATGATCTACCGAGTACACGTCCATGGAGTAGACGTAGCGCCCTATGGAGTCTCTCAAGCCTTTCCTTATAAGCTTTATCAGCCTCGACTCGGGGAGTGGAGCTTCTAATCGTGATGCCATTGCCGTCATCGCCTGGATGAAGTCATTCACAGACTCTCTTGTTGTCGTTGCCTTAGCTCCTGCATCCGATCCACATCATCCCAGCTACCCCTAAACCTTCCTAATAAAGCCCTACGGAGATCGTCCCAATTCAACACCGGCCGCTGCCTCACATGTAGCCAGAACAGCTCTCTGGCCCGCCCAGTTACCAGCACGTGAAAGTTTCTCAGGACCTCGTCCCAAGGACATTGGAATTGCCTCTGAAGGTAATTGACGGTCGTTCGACCCGTCAAAGGACACTTCCCATTTGTCTACTTTGACCCAGGCTTCCGTTCCTGCGATCTTCCCCTCCAGTTGTCGCCTGTCTAAACTCTCCGGCTCTCCTATTTTCCCGTAGCCTACTGCTGGACCCGGATTACGCCAATCCCATCCTTGTCCTCCACTCAGTCCACTCGAGGTATTCGACCTCTCTGGCTTCGGCGTTGGCCTGGGAACTGGTGTGGCGCTAGGGTGTTTTTTCGGGACAGCGCCCTGATGCGCTGTGCCTGATGGCTGACTTGGGCCTATATTTTTTCTGACGGTCTCAGAAATAAACTGGCTATGACTCCCCGGTGGTGGAGTGGGTCTGGCCATATCGTTGATGGCCTTCATCATCTCTTGGAACCCCAACCTGATCTCCTCCCTAAATGCCTGCGCTATGCCTGATTCCATGGACTGTCTATAGGTCTCATGTGCCTGGAAAAGCGCGACGTTAATGGCTGACGCTATTTGCGAGTCTATAGCGGCTCTGCTGGAACGTTTCGGTCTTCTGGCGGCAAATGGTAGTCAATGAGTTGTGGATTCAACTCGCCTGGGGGTGGCGCCGGTGGCCTAGCTGGAGTCCTCGCCAATCCCACGGCCCTCGTGGCTGTGACTCCATCCTCTCCCCAAGAGTCTTCTTGCGCAACATTCCCTGTTCTTGAGCGCAGCGGATAGGAATGGCTGGCTACAGAGCCCGTATTCTCTCTTTCAGTCATAATAATATCTATAATTGAACTTGGCTACCAAAAAAAACTATTTTCCTCCTTAAACGCGTAAATAAATAACAAATAACTAAACACAATACGAAAACAGTAATTCACAACAATCATACAATGTAAGGGAGAATCACCATCTGCCGGAATCGACCGTCTTTCCAACATACGTCTTCTACCAATCCGTTCCGATCAAACAAAGAAAACAACAATATATTGAGATGAGACTAACTGATCCGATCGTCAGCAGTGCTGACGGTCCCCAGTTAGCATTTCTCCAATTTGTACGTTTCGTACCTAATTCGTTTGCCGTCTCGATACCAATCGGTAGGGTGCTGCGCATGGCTACTTAATAAATGTACCATGGGTCACCCTATAACAATAGAATACCTCCGTCGACACCCAAATTAGGAAAAACACACGCAATATTTGACAAGAGACAGACACTTATCCGTGTATGTATTCCTATCCGGATCCACGTTTTATCGTCGTCAAGGTTGTCGCTTCCACTATCGTGCCCGGTAGCAAACTACACTGCCTTCCAAAAGCGTGAGTGACGTACCGGCATATCGACAATCTAGACTCGATACAAACATATTCTCGGTGCAATTGTCTTGTGCCATATCCACCAGACAAGTCACCTGAGGCCTATAACAAAAAACATGAATCGCAAAAAAAAACAACAAAAAAAACGCTACAGGGTACTCCCAAGGTCATTCTCCACAGCGCAATTACAAATAAAACAAGTACTTTTTGTAAGCCGCGGTTTCCAATGGCCCGCAGAGTAATTATCAGCTCTGCGAGGCTTCACCGTTTCGGTTCATTCATATATATATATATATTTTTTTTTTTTGAATACATCACGCGTGACTCGCTGATCACAGAAACCCGTTTCAACGAACACGGCTCCAGTGATACTGCAACGGCTATTTAAATTTGAATGCCATTGCCCTTTAATTGGAACTGACGGCCGACTTATTCCATGGCCTCGGTGATTCTCCCTCCCTCACGCTTACTCACGCATCATGTTTGTTTCGCTCACAGTTAAAATTTAATAAATAAACATTTCTTTTATTATGCAAGTTGAACAGGTTGGCCACTAGATGGCAGTGCTTAATGCTTGGCGGTCGTTTATAATTTAAGCGTGTATATTTAAAAATCGAATAGGTGCGAAATTTTGCCAAATATAAATTCAGAGAATGAGTAGATTTACGCCACTGTAAATTGGGCACGGCGCAGATATGCTGGCCCTTAATGTTTCCTCAATCCCTATCCTACCCTATCGGAGCTCCAATAAAAGTAAAAAGAGGTGGGGGTCGATTAATATAAGACAGGTACTTCTGCCTCGCACCGGTGGCCAGAATATGAGATATGTATGTGTATATTTGCCAATGTAGGCAAATTTGGCAAAATCCGAGTGCCGGATTTAACAATGGAAAAATATGTGAATAATGGAATAAATAAGTTAATAAATAAATTCATAAATATATAAATAAATACGCGATAAATAATTAAATATATAGGACGATAAATTATTAAATAAATAATTAATTAGATAAATAGGGCGATAAATTAATAAATAAACAAATAGGCTTAACATCTAAGTTGACAGGCGTGCAACCATTATATGGGCTTACAAGCGCCGCTCGTTTGGCCCTATTGGTCGCCGCTAAAATATTTTATGGACGGGCCACGATCTGGGCCACTAATATGCTCGCATATGCGATTTATGTAGCCGCGAAATGGGCGGCTGATCTGCGGCTGCTATGGCGACAGGGGCCGCGGCAGATCGTTGCGGTGTCGGCTCTTGTTGGAACACACTCACTCAGTTTTTTTGGAAGGATGCAGAGAGGTAAGATGATGGTGGTTCCGATCAATAAAAACATCAGCGCGTGAAGGCAGGCTGTATGTAGTGCCCTCCAAGGCAATATTGGGCAGCAGAATAAAAATAAATGGGACCTCACAATTAAAACTGCGGCGTGACCTGTTGTTGGCCACCTGTTGGAAACAAACACCAAATTACAAAACATTCAGACATTTTTTCTTTCACACATGAATTCAAATTTTCCTCTTCTGGCCACACTTCGATAATTCCCTTTGTTGCCGTCCCGCCAAAAAAACGTGTTGTCGCCTCTTTCTTTGTTTCTGCCTGTCATCTCCTCGGCAGTCCCCACGGTCTGTCTCTCTGTTCACTCTGGTATTTGGCCCTGCCAACTCACGCTAATCGTTAGGCGATGAACAGGGCTGCTCCCCTCGAAAAATTTCCCCACAAGGGTCGCGTTTGTCACCGATAATTACATGGCGCGATAGTCAAATGCAACAAGATCTAGAAATCAAAGTTTGGGTTTAAGTTCTTGTATACCATGCGCAGATCAAGGTTATGTTAAACTATCGATTTCCCGATTTCTTACTATCGATATTCATCGGTATTTTTATTCGGATTTTTGAGAATATCTCAGAATAAAAGCCTGCGCCACCAAATTTGACGTCGAGTTTATTCGAGCATCGATCTCGGAAAGTACAAAAGCTAGAAACCTAAACTAAACGACTATAGATTCTCCTAATCCATACGCAGTACAAGTTTATCTTTTTTTTTCGATATCTTGCTCCGTTTCATTATTATCGATTAAAATCAATTTTTAGACTTGGTTTTATAGGCATATCTCGGAGACTATAACAGCTACAGCCATCAAGTTAAGTTTAATATATGCTTGTAAACGATACGCAGATTATGAAAGATTATGAAAAAGATTGGATACCTCTCTCCATCCGACCCAAAAAAAAAAAACGCAATTCAAATACTAGAGATTTGCGCTTTGGTTTGTCCGTAGATTTTGACGCTCTTATTAAACACTGAAAGTTTCATAACGATCGTACTCTTATTTATTCAAGCAATTTTTTTCCATAGTGGGCCCAAGCGCAGCTTATGTGTAAAGTGTGTATGTGTGATTTTGGTGAATGTGCGTATGAATGCAAAGAGCTTTAAATGTATATAACGACAGTTCGCCGCTGGGTTCACGGTATCTCCTAGTCGGGGACACCCAAATAGAGCCATCTTACTTGTTACTAGTGGTTATGTTTATTATTACGCCATTGGATTTTAACCAGAGTTGTAGTGTTGCACATGAATGCTGAATCTTTGTCTGCTTTTATTTCTATTGGTTTTCCCATTTCATTGAAAATTTTGAGTATAGCTCTTTTTGTTTCTAACCAATCTCTACTCTTTATTTCTATTAATGCTGCTTACTTGGAGTATATATCTATACAAGATTGAAATTATTGATGACATATTTTTCTCTAGGGTTAAATATTTCGGAAGTTACTTCGTATGCTAGTTTTGTATCTATATGTTCTGTTTTAGAAATGTTGCAAATTTCGCAATCATTAATAATGTTTTGAATTAAGTTTTGATAATCAGGATTTTTATTTGACAATTAACATGAGCTTTTCTATTCTCTGTGAGTTTTTATAACGATTTCCTTGAATTCTGCATATGTTTGGATGTCTCCTAATTAACTTTTTTTTGCTTGTTTTCATGACTTTTGTTAAATTATTTGGGGTGATTATTTCTAAATAAGCATTCTGAAAAATTAGGTAGTCTGCTTCATTTGGGAAGTAAATTACAATCTTCTTTGTGCATAAATATTCTTTAATTAATTCTTTGGCGTATGTATTAGTAATATCTTTGTACATGATTATTGTTTTTGTTTTATGAAAATAGTTTATTAATTGGACGTCGTTTGACTCACTTTTTATAAACTCCATTTGCTTGTTATAGTAATTGAGTAGTCTTTCTGTTATAGAAGTATAACTTTGCTTATCTTCTTGGCCACTATGTATTGTTGCTAAGGTTGGTATTGAAACTACACAGAGAGAAAAACGGCGGTGACATTTTTGAGACCGCATCGAGATAATAGACAAATTAAGACAAATTCGTTCTTAATTTCGAAATAAGCTCAAAATGGTCATAGCATAAGTAGATAATTCTTAAATCAAGCCTATTTTAGGCTTGAACAATGGTTGAAATACACAAGAGAGAACAAAATTGAGAGAATTAGCTCGCGCTCTCTCAATTTCATTCGCAATTCTTTTGCTTCAGCCGAAGCGTGTCCATCGCGTGGCCGACGCATGCCGTCACATGCCGTCGTATTGTGATTTAAAAAAGGAAGCAATGAGTGAAAAAACTTCTTCGGTGGACGACAGACTCGCTACAGACTGTTAAAACAGTTTAACCTTGAGCATCTAATTCCATAATTAGAAGGTAAGTTTAAAGGAAAATATAAAGATACTTATGTACATATGTAAATCCAAGAAGTATTTACATTTAAATGTAAATTTGAGTAAATGTAGGTAAATTGATCTGTGCGCGCGACAAGTGTTAGGCTGTGTTTTTATTATTTTACATATATTTGGATTACACAACTTATAGGCACCTAAAAATAAACAAACATTTTTTTTTCAATTTACATATAATTAATTTAATGAATTCGTATTCAAATAAAAAATAATTGTAAACGCACACACATACACATGTGTACATGCATGTGTATACGAATGCGAAAGCCGCAACAGAAGCACCGGCGACGTCTTCGTCCCAATTTTATGCAAGCGTAACATTTTGCTTTGTTGCTGATTTCGCATACACACAAAAATATCCTCATCTGTGTGCATGTGTATTTTCACAATTTTTGAATATCAAGGTAATGTTTATGTCTTTTATTTTGTCAGTTTCCTTGAACAGTTAGTTCTGTCTTTTCTTATTGGTCCTCCTTTTGTGGGTAACGCATTGAAAGTACATACGTTTATTATATATTACATACATACACATGTATAGATTCTATGTTTGATAATTTTTGTCTACTCATCTCGTTTCATTCATTTAGTTATTCAATGCTTGCTTCATGGAATTTTAGAAGCGCAAATAGTTACTACGATACTCTGCAATTTGTAAAGGCCGACGATTTAAAAAAAGCGATACTTATTGTGGGCCAGAGGATTTTATTCCGGGAGAAGTTATTTTCTTGAAAAAAAAATACAGGTAATAACACCACATATCTATTAAAAATGGGTAGGAAGGTTATATTATTTTCTTTAAATGTGTTGTTTAAAGCTGTGCATACACATTTTTTTTAATATGTGTACATACATATGTTTGCATAGTGTACGTGCATTTGAAATTTGTAAGTCTTTAATACTAATTTGTTTATAATAGTTTAGAATAGACGACAAAACTATAAGCTAGCCACTACAACCTGCCAACAGGCTGGAAGCCACTCCCGGTAACAATTATGCTGGTCGTATGATATTAAACAAGGTAAAAAAAAATTTTTTTTTACAATTTTTAAATGTTAATTTTATCTATATATTTGTTTTGTCTTATTTTCCGAGTTTGTTTTCCTTACTTCACGGATCAAATAAAGTCAAAAATATCTTGGCGTTCCAAGCGGCCCATGAAATACTAAATGTATTCTTAAGAGAAGACCTCATCAACATAATAGTTGAAGAGATCTTGGCTGACAATATCGTTGTTAAAACACAGGACTTCCCTATCTTATTATTAGAAATTTTTCATCTGTTTCCAGGTGAATCTAAAGTGCAGGTATGTTTTTACACTTTAATCAAATATTTAAAAAAAAATCCAAGATTTATATTTATATTTTGTTAATGTATATATTTATGTTTTGAGTTATTTGGGAAACATTTTTACATTACATATTTTTATTTCAGGATTTATATTTTATTGCGCGAGGCAGTCGCTCCAATCCCGGCGGAAAACTGTTTACCAAATATAAATATAAGAACAGAAGGTCGAAGAGGCTCAAATCTGTTTGCAGTGCAAGTGTGAAAAGTCTTCACATGCTCCAAATTCGTGTGCAGAATTTAACATTGACCTAGTCCAAGCCGCAAAAACATTTTTAAAGCGAGAATCGAGCGATTGTGCGCAGGTGCACGAAAATTGGAAAAAAAAAAACAATTCAACTTCGACAATCCGATATAAAAGCATTGGACTGCTCGTAATTTTTCCAACAATGGAACAAATATTCAGATGCCAGAGTGTCCGAATTGGTAAGATCCAATATATAAAAGTATAAATATATATATATATATATATATATATATATATATATATATATATATATATATATATATATATATATATATATATATACCATTATTAAAAGTATATGATATAGTTATTATTATCATTATTATATTCATTTCCATTTACATTTATTAAAGAGTCACCATCAATAGGTAAAAAATAAACATTAATTTTTTTAATTTAATTTTTAATTAGTCTTTCTATGTAGATTCACAAGATTATCTTTACACCATTCTGTTAAACGCTGTGATGACATCACCAGCACGTTTTGCTGACGCATCACGAAAAAAAAAAAAAATAACAAATAAAAGTAACACTAGTGGATTCGCAAGAGAGTATGGTAATAAAACTAACCACATCAAATGACTACAAAAGAGAAGTTTCAAAGGTCATTAACAAATATTTTTCTGCGGGATTGACTGTACAGCCATTTATTATAGTTGAAGGAGCTACCTACAGTAGCATCAATGGCCTTTATATATATTATGAAAACAAAATTTTTGGCCAAAACTCTTATATCTCATTTCGAATTGGATCATCTTTTAACAAGAAAGTATCTAAAATTAAAATGTATGCAGAATATTTGTCATCAAACTTTTACCAACTTTTCATATTTTCTTATACATTTGGAAAAAAAACATGAATTTATCAATGTAACCAAAATTTTAAAAGATGATAAAATAATTTTAAATGACAATGATACTTTTTCTGAAATCCAAAGTGGAGAAAGCGCTCAAAAAAGTAAAGAAAATATTTCGCATACTATAAACAATTTTAAAATAAAAGTCATAGAGCTGACATTAATATTGTATGCTCTATGCCTAGAATTCAGGTTATTAATTTACAAAACATGGTATCGTCCTTGCTAAATTCGATTACAGCGGCAATAGAAATCCTATTAAGTGAGAGTGTGAGATGCAGGATGATATAAAAAGCCTAATAGATTTTTGCAAAGATCCATTTACTGAAATACGATCAGAATACGAGATGTTGCAAACTTTAACTAAATTATATGCATATAAAGATTTTAGTTTCTATAAAATATATGAAAAAATCTCGAATGTTATATCGCAAGTCAATCCAACTTTGGGTATAAAGTCCTATAATGTGTATTTTATGCCATTATCTTTTAAGTTTAAACGTATTTTCGAACAACCAAAACTTTTATATCATATATATATAATAAAAAAAAAATAGAAGTAAGCTTAAAAGAGATCAAATTGTGTTACTTTTTAAATGGAGAAAAATATATGAAAAAATATAAGTTTCTTAACTCTAAGTTAGTTGTTCCCTATGTTATGTATTTTGATGACTTTGAAATTAACAATCCACTAGGTGGCCGAACGTTTCAACTTTGTGGCTGTTATATTTCATTTCCTACTATGCCCCCACATTTATTTTCAAAACTAAACTATATATTTCAAGTGGCCTTCCTTTCGTCAGTATCAGTAAAAAAATGTGGAAATGAGAAATCATATTATCACTTAGTAGAAGAGTTAAAAGTCTTAGAAAAATGTTTTTTTTTTTAAATTAGATTTATTTATTGTTTTTCAAGGTCGCAATGCCGTGTGGAAATAAAAACTGAAAATAAAATAGGAAATGTGAAGTTTTTTCCATTGTCGCTGCGCAGTCTAACTACTGGCCCGCGTCGACATAGAAAATTTATCAAAGCAATTATGCACGACTCGGTCGACAAGTTGTGCACCAAATCCAAATTCATCGCCCTTGTTGTCAAACATGTAAACACGGCGACTCATCGTTTTTCCTTACGGCGTCTAGCCGTCACAAGCAGTGGTCCAAAATAATCCAGTCCAGTATATTTAAATGGCCATCCATTAGCTTATAAGCGGTCCTCAGGCAATTATAGGCGACGCCGGCTGCACCCGATGTAACTTGCATGTGGCACATGCGTAAACTATCTTCTGCAAAAGCCATCGCAGATTCGTCACCCAGAATTTGGTTCGAATCTCGCTTATATTTGTATCCAGATTCTCGGATAATGGATGCCGGTGCGATAGTATGACCGGCCGTATTGCGCTGTAGGGCATACACAGAGCTCGCAAAATTCCATATTCATCCAGATAGGGCGCCAATCATCGTATGTCGCTTCGTCCAGCGACTGTCTCCTTGTTATACGCGGCCCGCATTTCGTCCGGGAATGCCTCACATTGTGACCGTCGTACAAGTACTCCGCGTCCTCACATTCAGCAGCTGTGAGGCCGTAATATTCGAGCTGCTCTCACTGACCACGGCACCGTCGTATGTATCTCTGTACCCAGGCAGTGGTTCTCAACAATCGGTTGTAGCTTAAGAATCTCTGACAGACAAAAGTTGTTGGCAGCGACCAACACAAACTCACTCGGCATCTCTTCTTCGTCATCGAAGGTATCGTGTTGTGCCGCTGGCTGCGGCCAACGGTTGGCTGGCTCTCGCATAAACATGGGTCCGTTTAGCCATTTGACCCTTGGTCGAAATCCACCTTAGATTGTGGGCATGTTGCTTCATCTGCTGCGTTCTTGGCGGTTGGTATCTATCGCCACTGTGCAATATCCAAGGCTCCCGAATCTCTGCCACTCGATTGCCGACGAATTGCTTGTATCGGCGGTACGTACTGCTTATTCAGTGCAGCACTGTCTTCGAATCTGTCCAGAGCACGATATTGCTGATAGCGATGCTGTGTTCATGCTTCACAGTAGTCATCAACCTTGTTCGTAGAATGGCAGCTTGCAATTCCAGTCGGGAAATCGACATGGTTTTCATTGGAGCACATTTCGTCTTGGCCCACACGAAACATACTCGTAGTTCATCCTCTCTAGTGAACCTCCAGTGGGTCACTGCGGCAAACGCAAATTGACTTGCATCTACAAATACGTGTATTTGCGTATCTCCTATTACTCCTGGACCGAAGTAATAGCGTGAACATCGAAATTTCTCCACGTTAACTATCTCTTGGCGCCATTTCTCGAAGGCGCCGCTGATTCCATCCGGTGGTGGATCATCCCACTTAATTTCTCGTCGCCAAATCTCTCTCAGTAGCAATTTGGCGGTAATCATATAACAGGATAAAAATCCTAAAGAATCAAATGTAGACATGATCAGGCTCAGGACCTCCCTCTTGGTGAAGATTCGTTTGCCATTCAGCACGTTGCTTGGGACTTTGTGAATCTTCACATTAAATTTGAAGTCATCCGTGGTTGGCTGCTAGTACATTCCTAGTATATTTTCCTCATCGTCACGCCATCCGACATCCTTAGCTGCCACATATTGGCCCAAGGCGTCAATCACGGATAGTGAGCTGGAAGCAAATTGGCACAAGTCGAAACCGGCGTTGGCATGTATTTCTCTCCCCCGTGTTGCTGTCCACATAGTCGTCCATGTAGTGGTACTCAGTAATTGCTTTAACCGCACGTGGATCAGTGTGTTGATATTCGAGCGCATATATGGTCTTCACATAATGCGCTGCACTTAGCGAGCATGCTGCGCCGAACGTCATCACAACGATTTCGCATACGTCTATATCCTGTTGATCATCTCCGTCTCGTCACAGAAACCGCTGTGCACATCTGTCCTATGGCTGTATCAACACCTGATGGCTTGTAGTGGCAGTGGCTTGTAGTGCTGTGGGCCCTTCTCCAGTTCTGAATTCAGCGATACGTCGCCCACTTTTGCTGTCCCGTCGAAAACCAGACGAAGTTTCTCTGGTTTGTTTGGATTCACAACTCCAAAATGCGGCAGGTACGAAAGCTTGTCGATAATGTTCACATCGACCTCGTGGCATTCCAAGCGTCGAGCGTATCCGTTGGTCACATAATCGTTCATAATTCGCTTCCATTTAATTTTCATTTCAATACTGATAAGTCTCTTGTGCGCCATTTCATAGCTTTTTGTAGGCACAATGTTATCACTTCTCCATAGCAGACTAGTCTGGAAGCGCTGCCCCAATCTCACCGTGCTGTCCTCGAGTATCCTTTGGGCCCTGGCGTCGGCACTGGCTGCTACCGGCGGCGCAGGCTTCACTCCAAAGTTCTCGATCTCGAAATAGTCGCTTATCATCTTCTCTACAGCATCTTCCCGCGATGCTGCTAGAAGACATGACTTCGGTGGTGGCAATCTCGCATAACCACTAGAGGGACCAAAAACCAAATCACGTCGACACAAGCTCTGCATCGGCAGACTCAAGTTTTGAACTGAATTCACGTTCCTCAAATCGTAACTTTGGCATTTTCCTGATCCACAAATTTGCAGGTTTCCTACAGTTGAGCTTTCTCTGGCCGATTTTCCACCAAACCAGTTGATATTAAATTGTCGTCGCTCACAATTCAGGTTCAGTTCATCATCAATCATGGATACGGATAAGCCTTCATCGAAGAGTGCGTACATGACCAGTCGCGTATAACTTGCTCCGAACAATGTTAAAGGTAATATGCAAAACAGTAGACTCGTTCTTCTTGGATCGATACAACTCAAATTCCTTGCTGGTGCCGCTTGGATTGCTCTTGGTGGCCGGAACTGTCATATAAATCCGCTGGCTGCGGTTTCCGTCTTACATCTCTCCCTGGATCATTCACTGGCTGTGACGATCTCCTAGAGGATGTCAAAGCTTCGTGCAGTAGGCGATGATGTCTTCCATGACATCCAATCACTTGGCATTCATTGTCCACACGACACACATATCTCCACCTCGTTGATGTGGAAGCTGGGTTGAAATCTCTCCAATTCCTGATTCCATGTTGCCCATCGCATATTGGGCACTATTTATTCCAATTCTCATCCTGTCGGTCTGTGTTCACATGTGGGCTCAACACCCGAGATCGTACATACCACATTCGCAAGTTCAGTCAGCCACCTGCTGAAGTTTACGACCGTCGGGTAAGTATTCAATGTTGCAGCGAACCTGGCCCATTCCAATCTTCTACCTGTTGGTAATGTGGTGACCAGTTCCTCAATTAGGGTGGGGTTTCCCAAATGATGCTCCCCATTAGGGATTGACTGTAGAAAGGCTGCAAGATTGCTCACGCGTATAGCGGTATGATCTTCGTCAAGTGGTGCTCCTGTATTTGTTGCACCTCACGAACGTTTTGAGGCTGGCTTCGTATGAGCTGTTCCGGTCGCCCTTACCTGAAGCGAAGCTGCTACATTACGGCGTTCACGTTGCTTGGGTGGATAAACAGAGACTTTACAGTGTCACGTATTTCATCCTTCAATGCCTTCAGCAATCGCAGGTTATTATCCAAATCTGTGCAGCCATATGCTGCTGCTATTTCTGTATATGCGTGGAAGAATATGGGCCAGTCTTCAGGCTGGCCTCCAAACTCAGGAAGACTACAGATGATGGCGCTGGCACCATGGGCTCACGTGCGTTGACGCACATCCAACTGCTGTTTGCCCCGCGCAGTATGGCCTTGCGTGGCTTGTGGCCACATAACAACTTGAAGCTGGCGGCAATATTCCATGCATAGACGACGCGCACAAATATGGCGCAAATTTCCACTCAAAGATGTCGACATAATTCCGTTGATTTGAGACAGCAGAATTCCACTCAAACATGTCGACACAATTCCGTTGGTTTGTTGCCGCAATTCGTCACTCAAAAGCAGCGGTACATTTGGACTCGATACTAGCGCCACAATTGCAGTACTTTGCAGTGGTTGATTTGCACTCATAAGCAACGCAAATTTCCACTTAAAGATGGCGGCAGCATAGTGCTTGGACTACTCACTCCAATATTGCTAGGTCCAACGGGATCACTTGCGGTGCTTGCATGCACTTGATTCCCCGTTGCACGTTGTAGTTCTTTCTCCAAGATGGCGATCCTCTGCAATAGGCCCGCGACTTGGGTGTCGCTGGTGTGAGCTTCTCCAGTCTTGCTACTGGCTTGTTCGCACACTTTCTTCGTCACCGTCTTTGCGGTGGTACTTCCAGTGGCAACCTGCACACTCAAACCTCCAGACACTGTGCTGGGTGTGTTTCGCGGTTGCGCTTTCCACATAGTAGGTGTCTCCGTTCGCATGGCGGCTCCTGCGGTGGTTGTCTGTTCCATGTCGTTCAATCGGGGGCTTCTTCTGGGTGAATATGGGGTTGGCATCATCAACTTTCTGACAACTCTCTAGCTGTGGTGGAAGCCCTTGGCCTGTGTTGAGTAGTGGTCAGCACCAGCAAACACACACTGCAGTTTCAACTGCTGCACCACGTCGGATCTCCAGCGCAAGTTGCCCTTGCAGACATCAAGGCGAATAAGCGAGTCGCCGTACATGTGGTTTGCGAATAAAAGAAAAACGCCTGTCGTCTACGGAAGGAAATACTCAGAGTTGATAACGATGGTATTTTATTCTGTAGAAAATAAAGCTTAGTACAGTATTAAGAATATAACTTTGTCACGACAAGGCACTCAAATTCCAATACGAACGCTTTTATACATAAAAGTGTGACCAGCACGGTGAGGAAATACAATACGAATTGCATATTCTAATGCTCTTTCGACTATCGATAAATACTATAACTACGTTACTATTTGATTCTTCTCACCGACAGGTGAGGAAGTCACTGCGCTATGAATTAAGTTATATTCTTAAACTGTACTAATTTGTATTTTCTACAGAATAAAGTTCCATCGTTATCAACCTTGCGTATTCCTTTCCGTAGACGACAGGCGTTTTTCTTTTATTCGCAAACCACATGTACGGCGACTCGCTTATTCGCCGTTAATGTGAACTTGATGTCTGCAAGGGCAATTGCGCTGGAGATCCGACGTGGTGCAGCAGTTGAAGCTGCAGTGTGTGTGCTGGTGCTGACCACTACTCAACACAGGCCAAGGGCTTCCACCCCAGCTAGAGAGTTGTCAGAGAGTTGATTATGCCAACCCCATATTCACCCAGAAGAAGCCCCCGATTGAACGACATGGAACAGACGACCACCGCAGGAGCCGCTATGCGAACGGAGACACCTACGGTGTGGAAAGCGCAACCGCGACACACACCCAGCACAGTGTCTGGAGGTTTGAGTGTGCAGGTTGCCACTGGAAGTACCACCGCAAAGACGGTGACGAAGAAAGTGTGCGAACAAGCCAGTAGCAAAACTGGAGAAGCGCGAGCCTAATGCAGAGGATCGCCATCTTGGAGTAAGAACTACAAGAAGACAACGGGGAATCAAGTGCAATATTGGAGTGAGTAGTCCAAGCACTACGCTGCCGCCATCATTAAGTGGAAATTTGTCGTTGCTTATGAGCGCAAATCATCCGCTGCAAAGTACTGCAATTTTGACGCCAGCATTGTATGGAAATGTACCGTTGCCGACATGTCGACATGTTTTAATTGAATTCTGCCGTCTCAAAACAACGGAATTATATCGACATCTTTGAGTGAAAATTTGCCGCCAATTTTTTGGGCGTCGTCTATGCATGGAATATTGCCGTCATCATCAAATTGTTATGTGACCACATGAGGCAGAAGGCCATACTGCGCGGGGCAAACAGCAGTTGGATGTGCGTCAACGCACGTGAGCCCATGGTACCAGCGCCATCAACTGTAGTCTGCGGGTCTATGACGCCAACGATGAGGCCTGAAGACTGGCCCATATTCTTCCTCGCATATACAGAAACATCTGCAGCATATGGCTGCACGGATTTGGAGAATAAGGCATTGAAGGATGAAGCACCACCCAAGCAACGTGGACGCCGTAATGGAGCAGCTTCGCTTCAGGTATGGGCGACCGGAACAGCTCATACGAAGCCAGCCTCAAAACGTACGTGAGGTGCAACAAATACAGGAGCACCACTTGACGAAGATCATACTGTTCGCTATAAACTTGAGCAATCTTGCAGCATTTCTACAGTCAATCCCTAATGGGGAGCAGCATTTGGGAAACCCCACCCTAATTGAGGAACTGGTCACCACATTGCCAACAGGCAGAAGATTGGAATGGGCCAGGTTCGCTGCAACATTGAATACTTACCCGACGGTCGTACACTTCAGCAGGTGGCTGACTGAACTTGCGAATGTGGTATGTACGATCTCGGGTGTCGAGGTAAGGGAACCAAAACGTCGGTTACTGCATGTGAGCACCGACCGACAGGATGAGAATTGGAATAAATAGTGCCCAATATGCGACGGGCAACATGAAGTCAGGAATTGTAAAAATTTCAACCGTGCTTCCCCATCAACGAGATATGTGAAGGAGCATCGGCTTTGTTTCTCGTGCCTGCAAGGCGGTCACATGGCCAGGTCCTGTCGTGTGGACAATGAATGCCAAGTGAATGGATACCATGGAAGACATCATCGTCTACTGCACGAAGCATTGACTTCCTCTAGAGAGCAGTCCAAGCGGCACCAGCAAGGAATTTCAGTTGTGTCGACCCTAGAAGAACGAGTCTACTGTTTTGCATATTACCTGTAACATTGTTCGGAGCAAGTTATACGCGACTGGACATGTACGCACTCTTCGATGAAGGCTTATCCGTATCCATGATTGATGATGAACTGAACCTGAATTGTGAGCGACGACAATTTAATATCAACTGGTTTGGTGGAAAATCGGCCAGAGAAAGTTCAACTGTAGGCAACCTGCAAATTTGTGGATCAGGAAAATGTCAACGTTACGATTTGAGGAATGTGAATTCAGTTCAAAAATTGAGTCTGCCGATGCAGAGCTTGTGTCGACGTGATGTTCAATAAACTATGAAGAATGCGCGTCTACCAATGGAGCCGTACAGCAATGTGGTACCGAAGCTTCTTATTGGACTGGACCATGCGCACCTAGGATTGCCAATGCAAACCAGACGGTTTTCTGACCATATGCAGCTACCACTTAACTTGGATAGGTAGTTTTTGGTCCCTCTAATGATTATGCAAGAATGCCACAACCGATGTCATGTCATCTAGCAGTGTCGCAGGAAGATGCTGTAGGGAAGATGATAAGCGACTACTTCGAGATCAAGAACTTTGGAGTGAAGCCTGCGCCGCCGGTAGCAGCCAGCGCCGACGCCAGGGCTCAAAGGATACTCGAGGACAGCACGGTGAGATTGGGGCAGCGCTTCCAGACTGGACTGCTATGGAGAAGTGATAACATTGTGCCTCCAAAGAGCTATGACATGGCGCACAAGAGACTTATCAGTATTGAAAGGAAAATAAAACGGGAATCACAATTTGCGCAAGCTTATAAGCGAAGTATGAACGATTATGTGACCAAAGGATACGCTCGACGCTTGGAACGCCACGAGGTCGATGTGAACAATATCGACAAGCTTTCGTACCTGCCGCATTTTGGAGTTGTGAATTCAAACAAACCAGAGAAACTTCGTCTGGTTTTCGATGCGGCAGCGAAAGTGGGCGACGTATCGCTGAATTCATCACTGGACAAGGGTCCACAGCACTACAAGCCACTGCCAGCCGTGCTTTTCCACTTTAGGGAAGGCGCAGTTGGAGTTTGCGGAGACATTAGGGAGATGTTTCATTAGGTGTTGATACAGCCACAGGACAGATGCGCACAGCAGTTTCTGTGGCGAGACGGAGATTATCAAGTGCCAAGTGCAGCGCATTATGTGAAGACCATAACACACGGATCCACATGCGGTTAAGGCAATTACTGAGTACCACTACATGGACGACTATGTGGACAGCTTCATGACGGAAGCGGAAGCAGTAGCCGTATCAACACGGGTGAGAGAAATGCGTTGGCATGTATTTCTCTACTTGTACCAGTTTGATTTCAGCTCACCATCCATGATAGACGCCTTGGGCCAATATGTGGCAGCTAAAAATGTCGGATGGCGTGACGCTGAGGAAAATATACCATGAATGTACTAGCAGCCAGCCACGGATGACTTCAAATTTAATGTGAAGTTTCACAAAGTCCCAAGCAACGTGTTGAATGGCAAACGAATCTTCACCACGAGGGAGGTCCTGAGCCTGATCATGTCTACATTTGATTCTTTAGGATTTTTATCCTGTTATATGATTACCGCCAAATTGCTACTGAGAGAGATTTGGCGACGAGAAATTAAGTGGGATGATCCACCACCGGATGGAATCAGCGGCGCCTTTCACACTATTACTTCGTCCCAGGAGTAATAGGAGATACGCAAATACACGTATTTGTAGATGCAAGTCAATCTGCGTTTGCCGCAGTGACCCACTGGAGGGTCACTAGAGAGGATAAACTACGAGTATGTTTCGTGTGGGCCAAGACGAAATGTGCTCCAATGAAAACCATGTCGATTTCCCGACTGGAACTGCAAGCTGCCATTCTACGAACAAGGTTGATGACTACTGTGAAGCAGGAACACAGCATCGCTATCAGCAATATCGTGCTCTGGACAGATTCGAAGACAGTGCTGCACTGAATAAGCAGTACGTACCGCCGATACAAGCAATTCGTCGGCAATCGAGTGGCAGAGATTCGGGAGTCTTGGATATTGCACAGTGGCGATAGATATCAACCGCCAAGAACGCAGCAGATGAAGCAACATGCCCACAATCTAAGGTGGATTTCGACCAAGGGTCAAATGGCTGAACGGACCCATGTTTATGCGAGAGTCAGCCAACCGTTGGCCGCAGCCAGCGGCACAACACGATACGGACGCGGAGTACTTGTACGACGGTCACAATGTGAGGCATTCCCGGACGAAATACGGGCCGCGTATAACAAGGAGACAGTCGCTGGACGAAGCAACATACGATGATTGGCTCCCTATCTGGATGAATATGGAATCTTGCGAGCTTATGGACGTAGCTCTATGCATGCCATATAACGCAAGACGGCCGGTCATACTATCGCACCGGCATCCATTATCCGAGCTTGTGGTGCACCATTACCATGTGAAGATGAAGCATCAAAATCTGGGTGCAACTATAAGCGAGATTCGAACCAAATTCTGGGTGACGAATCTGCGACGGCTTCTGCAGAAGATAGTTTACGCATGTGCCACATTCAAGTTACAATGGGCGCAGCCAGCGCCGCCTATAATGGGTCCATTGCCTGAGGACCGCTTAGGAGCCAATGGATGGCCATTTAAATATACTGGACTAAATTATTTGGGACCAGTGCTTGTGACGGCTGGACGCCGCAAGGAAAAGCGATGGATCGCCTTGTTTACATGTTTGACGACAAGAGCGATTCATTTGAAGTTGGCGCACGACTTGTCGACCGAGTCGTGCATAATTGCTATGAGAAATTTTCTATGTCGACGCGGGCCAGTAGTTAGACTGCGCAGTGACAATGGAAAGAACTTCATTGGGGCCGACCGAGAGGCCAAGAAGTTTACTGATGTTTTCAAGCCAGAGAAGGTTCAGGATGAGCTGTCGACCAAAGGGATCGAATGGCTCTTCAACTGCCCAGCGAATCTGTCCGAAGGCGGAGTATGGGACAGAATGGTGCAGTGTGTCAAGCGAGTTCTGCGATACACACTAAAGGAGATGGCGCCTAAGGAGCATGTATTGCAGAGTTTCCTGATAGAAGCAGAGAATGTTTTGAATTCTCGTCCACTTACTCATTTGCCAGTTGCAGTGGACCAGGAAGCTCCTCTGACGCCGAACGATTTGCTGAAAGGAGCAGCAAACTTGCCGGATATGCCCAGCATCGATGGACAGGTGCCCGAGAGATGCGCTACGTGAAGTAGTGGCGTATAGCGCGCCTGATGAGAGATCGATTCTGGAAGAGATGGGTACAAGAATATGTGCCTACGCCTGTGCGCCGCGAGAAGTAGTGCCGGAGCACTCAGGCGATGCACGTCAGAGCTGTGGTGTTCATATGCGACCCAGCTATGCCACGCAGGGAGTGGCGAAAGGGCATCGTGGAAGAAGTCCACGCTGGAGCCGATGGAGTACCCTGACGTGTACGCGTTACTGATCGCAACCGCGTCCGAGTGATAATGCGTCCCGTCTCCAAATTGGCTATTTTGGATGTGAGAGTAGCAGCTGCTTCACGGGGGAGGGGATGTCGCGGGACGAATTAAGAAACGAATAGTAACGTAGTTATAGTATTTATCGATGGTCGAAAGAGCATTGGAATGTGCATTTGGTATTGTATTTGCCCACCGTGCTGGTCACACTTTTATGTATAAATACGTTCGAATTGGAATTTAAGTGTCTTGTCGTGAGCACGTGGAATGGGAGGAAGTCACTGCGGTATAACCTAAGTTATATTCTTAATACTGTACTAAGCTGTATTTTCTACAGAATAAAATACTATCCGTCGTCATCAACCTTGAGTATTCTGAGCAACTTCCCTTCCGTAGACGACAGAATGTAACGGGACTCTTATAACATATAAATATATATATATAGTACATATATTCTTGATCAGAATTACTAGCCGAGTCGATTATTATATTGACTTTCATCGATAGTGCATGACTCTATTCTATCTCCTATGAAATATTCATCGTCAAGTTGTATCGATACGGAACAACCTTTGGTATCGAGCTGGCACCGATATATCGGCAAAACTAAATAACTAAATAAGTTAAGTAAAACCCCAAATTTATTTGGACGCTCTTTACGTACGGTGACTAAAACGAAGAATTACCGCGATGGCTACTGACAAATGAAATCAGCAGGGGGCTTCAGTTTAGGTAATACTTCGAAATAAGTTTCAGGGCTGCCAGCGCCTAAGACTTCATAGTTCGTTAGACATTTTCTTCATATTTTTGTCTACTTGAAATTACATATCGATGCATTCTATTGGTATAGGAAACTGATTGTAGTCAGTGACTGTAAATAACGACATTATTATTAGATCGTTACACGTATTGCATTAAAAGCAATAAACAATAGATGTTAAATTCATTTAATTATACTCCATCTAACGAAAGCTAATGAGTGGACGCGAATCATAGTAAAAACGTAGCGTTTTTCCGACCATAAAAGGACGCGATGACAAAATGCTTTGTAGTGAAGCCCGGCTATAACATACTAGATAATTATTCACATTCTCATACTATGTACTTGCACATTAGTGTAATATTTATTTTTGTATGTATATGTCTATTCAATTAGTAGACTATGATTTACTGCACATATTCTCAAATCAAGTATAGCTAAAAATTGTGTATTTTGTAAAGCCAGTTTTGAAAATATTATTTCTGTGTTTTGTATGTGGTATGTATGTATGTTTACATGTACATTTCGCAAGTTGACTCCAATATGTATTAAAAATGCTCATACGGTAATGTGTACACCCATGAGCCTTGAGTAAGATTACATACATACATATGTATGTATGTACATATCGAAACTTCCAAAAAGGTATGTATATACATACATGTATGTACTAGTACATATCTACACGGCACAGCGCTCGAATAAGCGTAAATTAAATGTATTACCTTTAATAATGTTAGATGTATACAAGCCAAACAAATGGCGATAAAGATTCAAGAAAATCTCTAATTATACATACATACATTATTTTTAGTGGAAAAATGCTACATATAGGAAATAGTGAGTTTTATAATAAGTATCTTTTGACATCAATTTTTAATTGCTTGTTGGCGTACATACCACCACTAAGCATACAATACATAGAGTCGTCAAATCGACAAAAAAAAAAGTGGTTGCACAAATTTTTGTGCTCGTGGAACCATTCCTAGAAGTGTTTGCTCTCAATGTATAATGTATAATGTTGTATGCTTAGTGATACCACCAAACCAATGACAATATACATAAATACTAAGATGAGTAACGCCGAACAATTGCTATAAGACAACTTGATTTTCGTACAATGGACTACCAAAACTACAAACAAAACAAAACAACTTGAATAGCGTAAAATACCTAGCATAGATTGAGTGCTGCTTCCCAAGAGCGCTGTCTAAGACGAACTTTAGATTTGGGCTCGAAATCCCCCTCAGTCGTTAAGCCTTGACATTATACCCGTGAAGTGACAAAAGTATATTAGGTTTGTGCAATGCCTGATTTGCTTTCCGTCCATAAGAAAAAATTTGTTTTCGCAGCAATTGAAGCTAGACACTTGAAACTTGGAATATACATGTATATCCTGTTATTCGCGTTAAGATTTTTTGACTAAGTCCACTGGGGCGTTGCAATTAGATTTAATCGACACATATCCCTCGGTTTTAAAGCTTTTGCAGACACCTCGCTGATGACCTCTAAAGATCGCACAATTTATTTTATCCGATTCTTCCACTGAGGACGTGGAAATTGGTTAAATCTATATATATTTAGAGCGGCTAAGCCTCGAAAATGTATTCTACAATTTTAGAGCTAGTCACCAAGCCGAAAAAGTGTTAAATTTATAATATATTTTTTTTTAAATACCTCCTTTATTATAGTAATTTTGCACAATAAAATCTAAATACGTTTCTGCCGAAAAACTAATTTTGTAAAATTTCTTTCGTCGAATGAAGCTGAGTCGATAGAAAACCCATTGTAGCATTTCAATAATCATTTTTTATTTATTAAACTTTTATATATAGTATTGGCATTTCTCGGCGAATTATCCTAGCGTATGGATGTAGTGATTGTCTTTTCTTCAAGAATATAATTTCTATAGTTGACTTTGCCGGATGACCTTTAAAAAGGAGTTTGAATTTAAAATGTAAAAAAATTCCAAAAACTTGGTATGCAGTCAATGTAGAATTTTCAAATAGATCTTTAAGATTAAGTTTGAATCTGATCGTATGAAAAACAAAAGATTTGCATACAACAGGTTTTTACAATTTTTCGGGCTTGGGATTCGAATTTTCGTACTCACTTTTGTATTAAAACGAAACTACTGTGAAATTTTCATTTCTATGAATAGCATCTCACCTCCCGCCCAACCGACCGAGAGGCGCAGTCGTATAACGTCCGACACGAGTCGCGAAGTACAAATCGAATACAAACTATATACAATCTACTTGCGAAATAGCTTAGGAGTAAAGACTTAATACAAGGAAACGAAGATTTCGAACTGATCAGTCTGTAATGTTTATTAAAATCATCACAAGGGACGCGGAAGGGTTCATACAGTTCATAGTTAAGCAATGGTTAAGTACTAAGGGCTTAAAATTACTTGTTATTCTGGTTGGAACCGAGAAATTTAATTGGCTTATCAGCTCAGATGAATCGATTAGGACTGTAATTAAATTATAAAAAAAGATTACGCCAAGCATAGTTTTCCGATTTGTTAGAGGAGGGACATTTATCAATAAGAGCATACAATGGCATACAATAAACATATAATGGCAAACCGAGCATCAGGATCCCAATTTAGACCACGAAAGGCAAATAGTAAAACATTTCTTTTGTACCTACTCAATTCGGTTCTGATGTACCGCGTATTGTGGGGACCATACGCATGACCCAAACTCGAGAATGGGACGGCCAACAGATATGTAAAGTGTCTTTGTCGTGTGGGGGTTATCAAACTGCTTGGACTATTTCTTGATGAATCCAAGAATAGTCATAACCTTGTTGACTATGGTCATAACATGAGAGTCAAATTTAAGTTTGTGATCAAAAATGACGCCTGGGTCATTAATAAATTTATCGGTATTATTTACCCGTTCAAGCAGAATGAAGCCATATTCTTATATGTAATATGTTTCACATCATCGGCATACATTACACACGGAAGTGTGAAAGTATCGAGGGAAGGTCATTGTTGAAAAGAGTAAAGAGAAACGAACCAAGAACACTACCCTGGGGAACCCCAGATGTCACCCTGATACAGTTAGAATATGCATTTCTACAACGAACCCTTTGGGATCTATTTCTCAGATACTCTGAAATCCAGTTAATAATATTTACAGAAAAGGTGTCAACAGATGGATGTAGTATTTAATTTGGCCGAAGGCCACATCAGCTAGTGCTATAAAAAATAGGTTGATAGTTTATAACTGTATCCTATACTTTAAAAGCTATGCTTATTAATATTATTTAAAAAAAAAAACCTAAAAAAAATTTGTTTTTCGCCAGGCAAAGCCAGCGCTCACTTGCCGAACCTCATCTATGTTTAGCACATTACGCTCTTCAAGTTGTGAGAGTTACAGTTTTCTTTTTGGTTGCCACTCTTGAAAAAATTAAGCAGTTTTAAATCTATTACATTAAATTTCTGCAGTTTGATTACACTAGGTAACTGAAAAATGGTATAGTTTACCAAACCTACTTTCCTGAATCATATGGGGCCCATATGACGAAAACACACTTTAACATATAGGATTGTTCTAGTCGGGAGTGCCCGATTAGAATAAACCCTAAACCCAGCTGCGAGTTCTCGTTACATACATTTAAAACCTATTGCATTCATACGCATATACACAAAATCACACATACACACACACAAACGCACATCACTTGCTGCTCATTTTACTCAGCAGCTGCGCTTAGCCCCCAATATGGAAAATAAATTCTTAAATAACTACTTCAAAATAAGTAAGACGACTCTAGTCCTGAGTGCCCGACTAGAAGATACCCTGAACCCAGCGCCGAGTTGTCGTTACATGCATTTAATTACACCCCCCTGCATACATACAGACAATTCCACTTTGTATATAAAATATAATAAAATTATATAAATAAATAAAATTAAATTATATAATACAAATTACAGCTCGCGCTTCGCAGTCGCTTTTAATATTTGCAAACAAATTTGAGTATGCTGTAGTTGTGAAATTTCTCGCGAAATTTTCACAACATATCTGTGCGTATAGTGTGCATACCAAATACAAATTTGTCCCCATTTTGTTGCTCCAGAATATTTCAAATCGCCAATAATTAAGAGTATGATTGTTATGAAATTTTCTGGATTTATTAAGAGCATTTAAATCTATGTACAAACAAAAACGCAAGTCTGTAGCACCTCTTCAGTTCAGGGTATCAGCACGGTGTCAGGAGAAATCTCCGGTCCACAGCTCTACGTACCGGTCCCTCGTCAAACCTTTGCCAATGCGTTTTACTGGGACGCTTTACGTAAACATGTCATAGGACGGCGAAAATTGGCACGACATTGCAACATCGGGGAATAGTAAACAAGGTAGTGCTGCCTCTTTCTCAATACCCTTGGCCGGTGCGTAACAAAACGAAATAGAAAAGCAATTATTTTGCTGATACGCAGGCGAGAAGGCTGGTGCGTAAGAAAACGAAACAGAAAAGTTGTTATTTTGCTGGTAAGCAGGCGAGAAAGCCGGTGAATAAGAATAACGAAGGAAAGTGTGTTGTTAAGTTGCGGAACGTAGGCGAGAAGGCCGGTGCGTAGGATCGACGTAAAAGAATAAATAGAAACTAACATTTGTGTTGGAGTCGGCAAGCTTGTGCGACGAATACTCATTTTGGGGGAAAAGCTTGTAGTCACGGACTGTGACTGCCATCACAGTCACATTCTGTCATAGAATGGACGTATTAAGCCTTAGAGTTGAAGAGTTGAGATAAAAGCTAGCAGAGTTGCATTTGAATACCACTGGGCTTAAAGCTGATTTACAATATAAATTTAAATTTGATGGATCAAATGCAGCTGATATTGATCAGTGGATTTGTGAACTAGAAGAATGTGCTGAAACGGTGAAGTGGAGCTAATTGCAGGTGTTTGTTTATGCGAAGCAGCTATGACAGACGAGTGTAGAGTCAAGGCGTCGTCAGTTGAGATTCAGAAACGGTTATGTAAGCGGCAGCAAAAGAAAGGTGAGAAGCTGTAAGAATTTTAGTGGGCTCTCATGGAAATCGCAAAACCTATTGATCTCGGTGATGAAACCCTGATTGAATGTTTTGTGGAAGGTATATATTGAAACCAAACAAATTGTTACTGTATCAAGCAAAAACAATCAATCAATTGAAGGTACATATGGAAACGTACCAAAAAGCTCGTGGTTCATATTCATCAGCTAACAAATATGGATCGTTAAAGAAAGGGACTGGAAAAGAGTCAAAAGCAGGAAATGTGAGAAAATGCTTTAAGTGCGGCGATGATTCACATTTAAAGAAGGAATGCACCAAAAAGGATTTTAATTAATCATCGCGCTGCGCATTGTCAAGCTGAAGGACAATTAAAGCGCGAAAAATCTACAAATATTGTGCAGGACGAAAAAATTATGGATAAGCCGCAAAGCAAATTTACCTCTTCTGGTCTCGAGTTGAAAGACATTGTTTGTTGTAGCGTGAAGTTTCGAGAACTGGTTGACACCGGAGCAGAGTTGTGTCTTTTGCGTAGATGTGTTTTCTCGAAGTTAGGAACTGGGCGGTGGGTGGTGCTTAATGTCTGACAGGTATTGGTGAAAGTCAGGTTCTGACCTTTGGAAGCTTTGCAGTATCAGTTCAGATGGTTAATATTCAGATGCCAATTGAGTTTCATATGGTCCCTAATGAGGACATGGGGCTTAATGCGATTCTGGGCAGGACCATTCTAAATATGGTAGATCTGAAAGTGACAAAGACTGGTACTGAGCTAACAAATAGAATTGAGAACATGTGCATGTTAATTTTCGAGCCGATCGGACAAGCTATTGAGGTGGATTTGGTTCACTTGGAGAAGTCGGTTAGAATTGAGCTTGAGCAGTTGGTTCGGGACTATAAGCCAATTAGAAGTCCTAATGCTCCAATAGAAATGAAGATTATTTTAACGGACGATTTGCCAGTGTATCAACATCCAAGACGTATAGCAACGTGTGATCAAGAAATTGTTAATAAGCAAGTAGAGGAGTGGCTGGCAGAGGGAATCATTCGGCCATGCATGTCATGTATACGTCTCCAATCATGCTGGTGGCAAAGAAAAATGGAAAAAGCGGTTGTGTTGCGATTACCGAAAACTTTTTGAAAATGTGATCCGAGATAATTTTCCGATGCCGCAAATGGACTGTGCTATAGAAAAATTACAGTGCGCGTCAGTTTTTCTTACTTTGGATTTGACAAATGCCATTTTTCCATGTGAAAATTGAATTCAGCTCACAGAAATACCCAGCAAGTAGAAAATGGTGTGGTCAAACTGACAAGTGTTTGACGTTGCAGTTAAAAATATTAACTTTTTCGAATACATTGTGCAGAATTGTTCCATAATGCACAGGGAGGAGAAGACACAGGCAGTTGCTAATTTTCCGATACCTAGGGACAAAGAGGCAATTTAGCGCTTTCTAGGGCTGACATCGTATTTCCGAAAAATTGTAGAAGGCTGTGCAACGGCTAAGCCCTTGTCCAATATTTTGAGAAAGATGCCAAGCTTGAATTCATGAAGCATTTGATGAGTTAAAGACGGCTTTGATAAGTGTTACAGTTTTACAGTTACATAACCCTAAGATAGAAACTGAGATTCATACAGATGCAAGTTTGGATTCGGAGGAGTGTTGCTTCAAAAGGACCCAGAAGATCGATTGTTTCATCTTGTGCACTATATGAGCCGTAAGACTACAGCATGCAAAGAAATATACGATTCATACATATTGGTTCTTTGGTTAAGTGGAGAGTTTATGTGCTGGGCATAAAGTTCAAGATCATAAGTGGTTGCAATGCGTTCACTATGGCAGTAAAGAAAGGAAGTTCCTCTGCAAGTGTCCAAATAGGCAGTGTATTCGCAAGACTTTGATTTTAAAATTGAGCATCGGTCTGGTTCAAAACGGAAGCGCAGTTGAAGGACTAGTGAACCAAGGCTGTGTATAGTCGTAAAATAAAGGAGCTAGGAAGACTTCTATATCGATAACCAAGTTCTGTTCAAAGATCCAAATTGTTGTATCGTACCAAATGGAAAACGAGATCATTCAAATTGCACATAGGCAGGGCCATTTTTCTGCTAAGAAAACTCAGGATCTAATAGAGAAGAGTTACTACCTACCGAAGTTGAAAGAAAAGGTCCTCGGAGTTGTAGAAAGCTGCGTAGAATGCATTATTTAAATGCAAAAGCAAGAAGAAGGAGAAGGGCATTTGACGCCGATAGCTAATGAGGATAAGCCATTGTGCACTGATCATATCGATCCCGTAGGGCCAATGGAGCTGAAAACCAAGCTTTAGCGACTGGGGTACCACGCGGGAATGGTCAAGTAGAGAGAGTACACAAAATTGTGGTACCGATGCACTCTAAGTTGAGCCATGAGAGTCCCGGAAATTGGTACAAGCACGTAGCGAGAGCAAATAATAACTCGTACAGAACTAAGGTTTCTCCATTTCGAATTCTAATGGGTTTTAAAATGCGTATGTCAAATTACTTAGAAATTATTGCGTTAATTGGGGAAAATTGTTCGAAGAATTAATAGATGAGCGAAATATAGCACGCGAGCAAGCCCGTGAAAACATACTGAGGCTGCCGGAAGACAAAGAAAGAGAGTTCGATGCAAATACAAAAATGAATCATCAGTATAGGGAAAATGATTTGGTAGCCATAAAAACCCACTCAGTATGGAACAGGTTTGAAATTGAAGGGTAAATACTTGAGGCCTTATTAGGTAGTCAAAGTAAACAAACAAGGCAGATATGAGGTAGAAACGGTTGGGGATGGCAAAGAGCCTTGCAAAACCTCACCGGTGGCCGAGTTTATAAAGATGTTCCTTCGGGTCGAAGGATATGTCAGGCCGAATGTGGGAACTCTAAAACAGGATTAGCAGCTAAAACAACCAGGAGTGGTCACCAGTTTTAGCGCGCTCTCTCATTTCTAGCTTTGCATCTTAAGAAAAAGTGAAAAGCGTTGTGACGACACACACTCTGCGACAGAATCTCGTCTCGTGAACATCATTTTTAAAACTGACTTCGATATGTAATTGAGCTAAACAATACTAAATTAACACAAAACTAATAATAAGAACCAACTTGTCATTAAACAGTAAATATATAATAACCAACAAACTTAACAGTTCTACGAGAATAACTTTATCAAACTCACATACATATATAACATTATATTGTTAGGAGTACTTGTTGTACTTACTCATTTTGGCTGTATTTACTTATTTTTGTTGTTTATTTGGTATCATAGTGAGCAGTTCCCTTCACACATCTTTTCACTTGCACTTCGGAAATTCAACTAACTTTGACGCAGCCACGCGTCTTCTTTCCTCTTTCTTTTATGCTGCTTTCCTTGCACAAAAACAAAACAATGAACACTGTCGGAAGCGGGGGAAAAAGATCGACCATTATGCATAAAGAGCGAGGCGCTATATTTTTTACGGCGCATCAATAAAACTAGCCGATTATAAAAACCGGACAAAGTAAATGCAAAAACAAAGAATTACGAAGGCTGTGCTTGCTCTAGGTTGTTTTTGGACTGGAACGGCGTTGCATCACTAAGGATCGATAGTAGGGACAATTGGCCACCGCTCTCACTTGCCCAGGGTCAATTGACACCACCAGAACTGCTGGGACTTGATTGTCGTTTTTTTTATATGTGGGGCGAACAGGGGAGGTATCTAAGATCCGAAATATTCTTAATCTGCGTATTTTTGAACGAAAACATATTGGTGGGTCTAGTTCTTATATTTTCTGAAATATGCTCAAAAGCCCTGTCAAAAAACCGATAAATATTGATAATGAGAAAAGTGGGCTTGTTATTGATCATTTGAAATAATATTGACCTTCCTTTGGTAAATCAACTTTGTAAAAGTTATCACCTTTCTTCATAAAAGCTTCACAACCCAAATCTGCTGTCCAGTTTCATACACACGTTACGAGCAGCTACAAGAATTGTCAATCAATTTATATTTTACCTTATCTTTTCTAAATTGCTTTTTAATTCAACTTACATACGGAAGGATGGATGAACAGACAGACGGAAGTGGCTAGATCGACTCAAGAACTTGCTGACAAAGACTATATCTACTTGATGGGGTCGGAAATACCTCTTTCTGCATGTTAAATACATTTGCGGAACACCATGTTACCCTTTTTTTTTTACCCATTTTCAATGCGTTGAGAAAAAAAGGAATAAAAAGATGTCATAGCACAGAAAAAGAAACATCACTATTAAGTGGAGGAAATAATATGTGCATAAGGATGTGTCCTAATTAATTCTATATCGGCGTATACTAAAGTACTTTTGGCAGGTTACATGACTTAAAAAAATTAACCAATCAATTTGAATGTTTACTGCTTTATCGCATGAAGAATGTATAAGTAAACTTAAAAAACTGTAAGGACGTGGCAGTCGGGTGTAACCAATTGCCTCCAACCAACTGATCCAAGAAAAGCGACGACTGTGACGGGAGTGCCAATCCAACATATCGCCATATGCAAGGTACAGGCTGAAGGTAGCCTCACGAAGGCTGACCAAAGCGCTTAAACTAGAAGAACCAAATGCTCAATGTCAGTACACCGAGAAACTATCTCCAATCGAGTTGCCGAGCAAAATAGTAAAAGTAATCGAAGAACAACTTAAGCCCAGAAAATCACTCCGAAATTATCTTCGAACTGACAAGGTGTGCGGCTATGTATATCTGCAGTCTTTTCAATGCTATCGCAAACTTAGGTACTACCATAAAAAATGGAAGAAATCAATAAAAGTGATGATTCCTAAGACAGGATAAGTTTACTAACCTGTCTTTCAAAGCTGTTTGAAAAAGTCCACCTGGTGCTCATCAGCCCCTACATCAAATGCGCAACACAATACCATTGCACAAATTTGACTTTTGGGAATTATATGGAACAAATGAGCAAGTCAATCGAACAACGGCAATATTGCAGGGCAATATTTCTTGACGTCACACAAGTATTCGAACGAGTCTGGCTGGACGGGCTTATATACAAAATAACAAAAATGCTACCTCAAAATACGCACAAACTGCTAGAGTCGTATCTCTACAAAAGAGGGAGATATAACACAAGCATCTCACACGATCACATAATTGAAGCTGGAGTGCCTGAAGGCAGCGTTCTGGGTCGACTCCTCTATGTTTTCTACACGGTGGACATCCCTACAGATTATCAGCTAATCTCTACGTTTGCTGATGGCACTACAATTCTTAATCGTTCTAGATGTTCAATAAGGGCAACCGCGGAGCAAGCCCGCCACATAGTAGCTGTAGAGAAATGGCATGAACACAAATGCAAGCACGTTACGTTATCTCTCAATAAAGCAAACACTTGGAAGCAAAAATGACTCATCTGAAATTTAAGTCAAGCAACCTCTGGCTAATAATGTAGCAATATCTATATTGAGATCATGAGAGCTATCACTGGGGCACCGTGGTACCTTCAGAACAAGAACATTCACAGAGACCTGCACATCAGACTGTTAAAAGAAGAGATTTTAGAACAAATAGCGAAATATCAAGCAAAACATCAAGCCTCACATCCAAATCCTCTCACAAGATCTCTAATTCGAGTTTGCAGCCACAGTCGACTGCAGCGCAACGACCAGCCAGCCCAACAAAAATTGTTTTCTTTTAAGGCCTTTTAACATATAGACCATTTATTAACTGTAAAATAATCTTGAAAAATATTTTGATTAATTATTGTTAGTCCCTTAAAAAAAGTGAAAATTCAATAAATGTAATGTAGTTGAGACAAAAAAATTTATATTGTTATTTTGGAAAAATATCGGTAATTTAAATTTGTGTGGGCGGGAGTGGGCGTAGCTGAAATTTCGGCTCGATATTTAGAGGAGGTCATCAGAAAACTGATAATTAAATTTGGTTGACTCTGGCTCTAAAATTATGAGAGATATGGATTTTCGCGGCTTAGCCACCCTAAGATTTAAATAAATATATGTATGTAGCATTAGGACTGAGGGGGATATGTCGATTTCATCAAATTGCAACTGCAAAATTTGGTGACTCTTGGTTTAAAATTATGGAAGTATACACGTGTTATCTGTGAAGCTTTCAGGTATATTGAATTTCGGGCCATAAAATTGAAAATTTGTTTGGGGAGCTTTCCAGTAAATATATTCCTAATATGGCGACTCCACCTGAAAAAGTCCATCGTTTTCTGACGATTTTAAATAAGGCAAAAATTCAGAACTTTTCATATTAAAACAGGTAAGGAGATACTCTGAATAACGAAAGTAAATAGGTAAATAAAAAAAAAATATATATATATATATATAGATATATATATATATAGATAGATAGATAGATAGATAGATATATATATGTGTGTGTATATATAAATATTAAAAGCCGAAATCCTAAACGAGTTATAAACATTTCCAATAACATCACCGACACGGTGGGGGGTATTTCCATTGCCAGTCCGGAAAACTATGCCCCTAATCAATAATTATTGTCAATAACGTTATTAGAACCTACAGATGAATCGGAAGGCGTTAGTAGTATAAATATTATTTGAAATGTAAATTTAATATACATTTTAAAAAAAATATTGAGGAAAAGTGAAATAGAAAATGTTAATAATAATAATTAGCCTTTGATAGAAAGAAATAAGGAAAGAGACAGCGATGTAAAATCACAAACCCGATGAAGTTTTTTTTGTAGCCCGTACGGTAAGCTATGCCCCTGCTGTCAGGTCGGGGTGGTTAGTGATTTCCCTAAGATATCCAGAAAGCGAAGATTTTATTAGCGAAAGAGAGCGTATTAAGGAGAACACTTGGTTTTTTGGTTATGAGGCATAAGACACGATAAGAATTGTGCAAAGCATAGTCTGTCGTGCATGTAGGCACAAATAAGATGTACAAATTTCAGGCAGATATAAAGCGAACAGAGAAGTTCAAGCCACCTAAAATAAACGACTTATGTAGGAAGTCAACGGAAGATTAAGAAGTAAAAGCCTGCTGGAGCAGAAATTGATTTTGGACGGACTCAATACGATCCTGGTGGATTTTGTACTATGGACACCAGATAGGCGAGCAGTACATCGGGATTGTGCGTACAAGTGAAAGGTATAGAAGTTTTGTAGTGAAGAGATCGTTGAATTTCTTTGACCCACTTTTTATAAACCCAAGTACAGCCTAAGCCTCGTTTACAATGGTGAATATGTTAATATTGAAGCTCAGCTTTTCATCAAAGAGAACTCCAAGGTTTTACTGTTAGTAGTGCAACGGAAAAATTTCAATTGTATATATAAGTGAATGTGTCTTGGAACGACTAAAAGTCATAAACATGCACTTTGAAACATTTAGGTGCAACTGATTGGCCGAACACAAAAATTGCATTGAGTTCAGATCATACGCAAGAGACAAGGACTTGGGGCTAAGCGGAGCCTCAAGAGGATCCACCCAACATATCTCCCAGATCGCAGCTTTAAGCATTTTTTTTTCTTTCTCTTTTAATTTATTATAACAACAACAAGATCGATGACCAAAAACACAAATATAAATACTAGTATTAAATTGTTATGTACTACGTTACACCGCTTTAATTCTTATGTATATATATCTATATATCGTTCTACGCCTAAGAAAACCCAAATTTGTTTCACGTTGGTATAAGTTAATGTTTAATTAATTTTAAAAACAATTTAAAAAATAAATCCGCTTCGAATTTACAAAACTGTAAAATTGCATAGGGTCTTGAGTAAATTGCCTTTTGCAACGGGCAATATAATACTTAAAGCACTGATTTGCCTGTGTTTGTGCAATGTCTGTCCATTTGTCCTTATAAATGCAACTTTTTTCGCCGCTATCGAAGCTAGAGACTTGAGACTTTGAATATATACTCGTGTATACCTGCGTCAGATTATTTATAATTACCTCCTGGTCTATTGTGCCTCTCTCTAGTAATTTATAACTCCTTATCCACGCCTAACTCCTGCAAAAATTCAATGATTTTTCCTTGCTTAAGAGTTATAATTTCTCTTGTGCTAAGAGTCTGGCCCCCAGCTGAGAAAGTCTTGTCCTTAATGCTGCTGGAAAGTCCTCTAGGATATGTTCCGGTGTTTCGTCACCCTCAAGACACAGCCTAAAGGTGCCGTCCTCCACAATCCTTAGCTTGCGTAGCCTGCAGTGTCCTGTAAGAAAGCCTACTCAGACATTCATGGGTTCATATCTTGTTATAACTGCCTAACAGTTTCTTACTTTGTCTTGCACCCTGTGACATTTGCCAGTATTTTCCGCAATTACGTCGTGCCTCCGAACGAATACTTTGCTTCAGTATGTTTGGTCCTATTCCACAAAAAGGTTTTGGCCCCCTTTCTGGCTAGTTCATCTGATACCTCGTTCCCTGGAATCCCAGCGTGGCCTGGAACACAGTAGATGGTCACCCTACTCTGTTGGTCTCGCCTAGCTTGTTCAGGGACCCTTGTCACATTCCCAATTCTGATTGGTCTAAGTGAGTTAAGCTAGTACCGGTTTGTGAAGGCCACAATGGTCGATTTAGCTGGGTTGTTGTTCAGTCCTACAGATCTGCACCACTCAAGACTCACGCGCAGTCCTAACGCAATCCTGTCACATAAGGTGTGCTCTTTGCAGATAATGCTTATATCGTCAGCATGCCCCTGACATTCTATGCCATTGTCCGTAAGTTTATGACGGAGCTCGTCAGCTACCAGACTCCACAGTAGGGATTATTGTACCCCCCTCGCGGACATCCCCCTGGTAGTGAGAGCCCGGACTGTTGTGGTGGTAACTGTCACCTCCGCTATCCTGGTCTCTAAAAGTTGTCCCAGCCATCTTGTTAGATCTGAGTCGACATTCCTTTTTTGGAGTGCTCTGACTTCTACATCATGCGCTGTGTTATGAAAGGTTGCCCTCAATATCCATGAAGGCACAGAGGGCGACTTCTTTGCCTTCCACTGATTTCTTGAGAGAGCTTGTGATTTCTCTTAGCGCAGTCTCTGTTGATCAGCCGGCTCGATATGCGTGTTGTTTAACATGCAGTGGATGGTTACTTAAGTAGCTGTACTTTATGTAGTTGTCCACTATCTTTTCGAAGGTTTTGTGCAGGCGGGAGGTTAGGCTTATTGGCCGAAAGGATTTTGGTTGGAAGGGGTCCTTCTTCCCTACCTTAGGGATAAAGATAGCCCTGGCTACCCTCCACGCTTTAGGTATGTACCCTAGAGCTATGCCGTCCATAAAAATTATATTTAGGTATGGCAGTAGCAAATCTAGGCTCTTTTGTAGATGTATCGGCAGGATGCCATCTACTCCTGGAGATTTGTATGGCGAGAAATTAGCAACTGCCCACCTTATTTTGTGTTCGGAGATAATCTTTGTCGCTAGTTTCCAGTTTGCTTTCCTGGCCGTGACCTAGCCTCCAAACTCAATGATATCAGTTCCGGACACACCTATGGTTCTGCACATGGGAAATGTGTTTGTAGTAGAAGTGTCACCTTCTCCTCCTCATTTTCCGTAAAGGACCCATCTATTTTCTTAAGACAGAGTTCTGAGATGCCCCTGTCTTTAGAATGTGCTTTAAGAATCCTGGTTGCAGGTGATGCCTGATCAATGCTACCATAAAATGCTTAAAAGTGGGATCGTTTGCTTCTCTTCTGCATTAAACAGTCGTCTGACTTCTACTCTAAGTCTATCTAGTTTCTTGCTCGACACAGGTTGTCTGTTTTGGAGGTTATCTTCCGCTCTTGACAGCATATGTGGTAGGCGTGTGTTATGGTCTCGTTAAGACTTTCGTTAGAAGTTCAATTCCTACGGCAGATCTTACTTTCTTCATTTCGTCTAGCCTACTCAGACTTAATCATAGAGTGGACTGATAGAGTTGCCAGTCTGCTCTTTTAGGATTCCTGATTCTGTTGAGGAATGCTGTGCTTTCCTTAATGTCGAATACTATGATCCTATGGTCCGACATTGAGGGTTCAGAAGAGACCCTTCCGTTTTGTAGCAATCTAGAGAATCTCCTATTGCCGAAGGTTATATCTAGTAGTTCGGCCCTGTTCTTAGTTATGAAAGTGAGTTCTGACCCCAGGTTGAAGATGGTAAGGTCCATTTCTAGATCTTGGTTTGGTCTCTCGGACATCTGCAATTACCTGCAGATCTGCATCTGACACTTCATTGGTGAGCCACCTCAGACTCCATAATCGCCTAAACCTGGCAGCTGCTGTTGGCAAGGTTGGTGTTTCTCCCAACTCTGGCGTCTCTTCTTCCTTCTCCTCTGCACTCTTCTTTTTGTGCAGACGGCATTCGAGCTACCCCTTCGCTTGGAGGAGCTGCAGAGTTGGCTGCTTAACTCCAAGGTGACGAGCTTGCCCCCCTTCGTCTCGCTTTACCCCGTCACCGTCCATTCTGGGCATTCGAGAGACTCACAGAGCTCGCTTCCTCTTCACCAGCTGTGCGTGGCAGGTAGACGGTGACGACACACCTTCAGCACTCCATCCTTGATGGGGATCTTTGCGACGATCTGTTCCAGTCATATTTTGGCATTCTCGTCCCTGCACTCCACGATGATCAGGCCTTGCCTAAGGCGAATGCTGTTGAAGTTCAGGCTGGTGGTCCAGCCCTTCCGCTTTTCGTTAATCATCGCGCCCTCAGTCGCGGTGAGCTCAATCTTTAGACTAGGATCCCACTAGGATTAAACCACGTAAGGCAAAGAGCAGAAATTGCTTTTGGACGGACTCAATACGATCCTGGTGGATTTTGTACTATGAAGAGATCGTTGAACTTCTTCGACCAACGTTTTATAAACCCAAATACACCCTAAGCCTCGTTTACAATGGTGGATATGTTAATATTAAAGCTCAACTTTTCATCAAAGAGAACTCCAAGGTTTAACTGTTAGTAGTGCAACGGAAAAATGTCAATTGTATTTATAAGTGAATGTGTCTTGGAACGACTAAAAGTCGTAAATATGCACTTTGAACCATTCAGGTGCAACTGATTGGCCAAACACCAAAATTGCATTGAGTTCAGATCATACGCAAGAGTCAAGGACTTGGGGCTAAGCGGAGCCTCAAGAGGATCCACCCAACATATCTCCCAGATCGCAGCTTTAAGAATTTTTTTTTCTTTCTCTTTTAATTTATTATAACAACAACAAGATCGATGACCAAAAACACAAATATAAATACTAGTATTAAATTATTATGTACTACGTTACACCGCTTTAATTCTTATGTATATATATCTATATATCGTTATACGCCTAAGAAAACCCAAATTTGTTCCACGTTGGTTTAAGTTAATGTTTAATTAATTTTAAAAACAATTTAAAAAATATATCCGCTTCGAATTTACAAAACTGTAAAATTGCATAGGGTCTTCAATAAATTGCCTTTTGCAACGGGCAATATAATACTTAAAGCACTGATTTGCCTGCGTTTGTGCAATGTCTGTCCATTTGTCCCTATGAATGCAACTTTTTTCGCCGCTATCGAAGCTAGAGACTTGAGACTTTGAATATATACTCGTGTATACCTGCGTCAGATTATTTATAATTACCTCCTGGGTCTATTGTGCCTCTCTCTAGTGATTTATAGCTCCTTATCCACTCCTAACTCTTGCAAAAATTCAATGATTTTTCCTGGCTTAAGTATTCTAATTTCTCTTGTGCTAAGAGTCTGGCCCCCAGCTGCGAAAGTGTTGTCCTGAATGCTGCTGGAAAGTCCTCTAGGATATGTTCCGGTGTTTCGTCACCCTCAAGACACAGCCTAAAGGTGCCGTCCTCCACAATCCTTAGCTTGCGTAGCCTGCAGTGTCCTGTAAGAAAGCCTACTCAGACATTCATGGGTTCATATCTTGTTATAACTACCTAACAGTTTCTTACTTTGTCTTGCACCCTGTGACATTTGCCAGTATTTTTCGCAATTACGTCGTGCCTCCGAACGAATTGCTTCAGAATGTTTGGTCCTATTCCACAAAAAGGTTTTGGCCCCCATAAGGGGGCCCCCTTTCCGGCTAGTTCATCTGCTACCTCGTTCCCTGGAATCCCAGCGTGGCCTGGAACACAGTAGATGGTTACCCTACTCTGTTGGTCTCGCCTAGCTTGTTCAGGGACCCTTGTCACATTCCCAATTCTGATTGGTCTAAGTGAGTTAAGCTAGTACCGGTTTGTGAAGGCCACAATGGTCGATTTAGCTGGGTTGTTGTTCAGTCCTACAGATCTGCACCACTCAAGACTCACGCGCAGTCCTAACGCAATCCTGTCACATAAGGTGTGCTCTTTGCAGATAATGCTTATATCGTCAGCATGCCCCTGACATTCTATGCCATTGTCCGTGAGTTTATGACAGAGCTCATCAACTACCAGACTCCACAGTAGGGGTTATTGTGCCCCCAAAATCAAAATCCATGAAGGCACAGAGGGCGACTTCTTTGCCTTCCACTGATTTCTTGAAAGTGCTTGTGATTTCTATTTGCGCAGTCTCTGTTGAATTGCCGGTTCGATATGCGTGCTATTTAAAATGCAGTTACTTAAGTGCTATACCTTATGTAGTTGTCTACTATCATTAGGGATAAAGATAACCCTGGCTACTCTCCACGCTTTAGGTATGTACCCTAGAGCTATGCCGTCCATAAAAATTATAATTAGGTGTGGCAGTAACAAATCTAGGCTCTTTTGTAGATGTATGGGCAGGATGCCATCTACTCCTGGAGATTTGTATGGTGAGAAATTAGCAAATGCCCACCTTATTTTGTGTTCGGAGATAATCTTTGTCTTTAGTTTCCAGTTTGGGTTCCTGGCCGTGACCTAGCCTCCAAACTCAATGATATCAGTTCCGGACACACCTATGGTTCTGCACATGGGAAAATGTGTTTGTAGTAGAAGTGTCACCTTCTCCTCCTCATTTTCCGTAAAGGACCCATCTATTTTCTTAAGACAGAGTTCTGAGATGCCCCTGTCTCTAGAAATAGCTTTAAGAATCCTGGTTGCAGGTGATGCCTGATCAATGCTACCATAAAATGATCAAAAGTGGGATCGTTTGCTATTCCGTATCTCTTTGCTTTACTCTGTAAGTTTTGCAGTGTATTGATCCCATTTAACACTGCTTCTCTTTGCTGCATTAAACAGTCGTCTGACTTCTACTCTAAGTCTATCTAGTTTCTTGCTCGACACAGGTTGTCTGTTTTGGAGGTTATCTTCCGCTCTTGACAGCATATGTGGTAGGCGTGTGTTATGGTCTCGTTAAGACTTTCGTTAGAAGTTCAATTCCTACGGAAGATCTTACTTTCTTCAGTTTGTCTAGCCTACTCAGACTTAATCATAAAGTGGACTGATAGAGTTGCCAGTCTGCTCTTTTAGGATTCCTGATTCTGTTGAGGAATGCTGTGCCTTCCTTAATGTCGAATACTATGATCCTATGGCCCGACATTGAGGGTTCAGAAGAGACCCTCCAGTTTTGTAGCAATCTGGAGAATCTCCTATTGCCGAAGGTTATGTCTAGTAGTTCGGCCCTGTTCTTAGTTATGAAAGTGAGTTCTGACCCCAGGTTGAAGATGGTAAGGTCCACACCATTCCATCCCAGCAGCAGTGGCGGTCTGCGGGGGTCTGTGTCGGTCTGCTACCATATCTTTGATACGAAAAACGTTGAGGTCCATGCCCCTAGTGACTTGTTGTCCATCTCCGACTTCATGATCGCCTAAACCTGGCAGCTGCTGTTGGCAAGGTTGGTCTCTTCTTCCTTCTCCTCTGCACTCTTCTTTTTGAGCAGTCGGCATTCGAGCTACCCGTTCGCTTGGAGGAGCTGCAGAGTTGGCTGCTTAACTCCAAAGGTGACGAGTTTGCCTCCCTTCGTCTCGCTTTACCTTTGTCACCGTCCACGTCCCTGGTAGCAGATCGCTGTTCTGGGCATTCAAAAGACCCACAGAGCTCGCTTCCTCTTCACCAGCTGTGCGTGGCAGGTAGACGGTGACGACACACCTTCAGCACTCCATCCTTGATGGGGATCTTTGGGACGATCTGTTCCAGTCATATTTTGGCATTCTCGTCCCTGCACTCCACGATGATCAGGCCTTGCCTAAGGCGAATGCTGTTGAAGTTCAGGCTGGTGGTCCAGCCCTTCCGCTTTTCGTTAATCATCGCGCCCTCAGTCGCGGTGAGCTCAATATTTAGACTAGGATCTCTGTTAACGTAATTCTAGTAGTTCGGCCCTGTTCTTAGTTATGAAAGTGAGTTCTGACCCCAGGTTGAAGATGGTAAGGTCCACACCATTCCATCCCAGCAGCAGTGGCGGTCTGCGGGGGTCTGTGTCGGTCTGCTACCATATCTTTGATACGAAAAACGTTGAGGTCCATGCCCCTAGTGACTTGTTGTCCATCTCCGACTTCATGATCGCCTAAACCTGGCAGCTGCTGTTGGCAAGGTTGGTCTCTTCTTCCTTCTCCTCTGCACTCTTCTTTTTGAGCAGTCGGCATTCGAGCTACCCGTTCGCTTGGAGGAGCTGCAGAGTTGGCTGCTTAACTCCAAAGGTGACGAGTTTGCCTCCCTTCGTCTCGCTTTACCTTTGTCACCGTCCACGTCCCTGGTAGCAGATCGCTGTTCTGGGCATTCAAAAGACCCACAGAGCTCGCTTCCTCTTCACCAGCTGTGCGTGGCAGGTAGACGGTGACGACACACCTTCAGCACTCCATCCTTGATGGGGATCTTTGGGACGATCTGTTCCAGTCATATTTTGGCATTCTCGTCCCTGCACTCCACGATGATCAGGCCTTGCCTAAGGCGAATGCTGTTGAAGTTCAGGCTGGTGGTCCAGCCCTTCCGCTTTTCGTTAATCATCGCGCCCTCAGTCGCGGTGAGCTCAATATTTAGACTAGGATCCTACTAGGATTAAACACGTAACATAAAGAGCAGAAATTGCTTTTGGACGGAGTCAATACGATCCTGGTGGATTTTGTACTATGGACACTAGATACACGAGCAGTACACCGGGATTGGGCGTACAAGTGAAAGGAACAGAAGTTTTGTAGTGAAGAGATCGTTGAACTTCTTCGACCAACGTTTTATAAACCCAAATACACGCTAAGCCTCGTTTACAATGGTGGATATGTTAATATTGAAGCTCAGCTTTTCATCAAAGAGAACTCCAAGGTTTTACTGTTAGTAGTGCAACGGAAAAATGTCAATTGTATTTATAAGTGAATGTGTCTTGGAACGACTAAAAGTCGTAAATATGCACTTTGAACCATTCAGGTGCAACTGATTGGCCAAACACCAAAACTGCATTGAGTTCAGATCATACGCAAGAGACAAGGACTTGGGGCTAAGCGGAGGCTCAAGAGGATCCACCAAACAGATCTCCCAGATCGCAGCTTTAAGCATTTTTGTTTCTTTCTCTTTTAATTTATTATAACAACAACATGATCGATAACCAAAAACACAAAATATAAATACTAGTATTAAATTGTTATGTACTACGTTACACCGCTTTAATTCTTATGTATATATATATCTATATTTATATTGTTATACGCCTAAGAAAACCCAAATTTGTTCCACGTTGGTATAAGTTGTTAGTAACAGTAAGCCAATTAATCTTCAATTAATTAAAAACAAATTAAAAAATAAATCTGCTTCGAATTTACAAAACTGAACAATTGCATAGGGTCTTGAGTAAATTGCCTTTTGCAACGGGCAATATAATACTTAAAGCACTGATTTGCCTGCGTTTGTGCAATGTCTGTCCATTTGTCCCTATGAATGCAACTTTTTTCGCCGCTATCGAAGCTAGAGACTTGAGACTTTGAATATATACTCGTGTATACCTGCGTCAGATTATTTATAATTATTGATAGGGTTTAGTGCACTGCAACCTCCTGGGTCTATTGTGCCTCTCTCTAGTGATTTATAGCTCCTTTTCCACTCCTAACTCTTGCAAAAATTCAAGGATTTTTCCTGGCTTAAGTATTCTAATTTCTCTTGTGCTAAGAGTCTGGCCCGCAGCTGAGAAAGTCTTGTCCTGAATGCTGCTGGAAAGTCCTCTAGGATATGTTCCGGTGTTTCGTCACCCTCCAGACACAGCCTACAAGTGCCGTCCTCCACAATCCTTAGCTTGCGTAGCCTGCAGTGTCCTGTAAGAAAGCCCGTGATAATGCGAAGTGAGCTCATACTCAGACATTCATGGGTTCATATCTTGTTATAACTGCCTAACAGTTTCTTACTTTGTCTTGCACCCTGTGACATTTGCCAGTATTTTTCACAATTACGTCGTGCCTCCGAACGAATAATTTGCTTCAGTATGTATGGTCCTATTCCACAAAAAGGTTTTGGCCCCCATAAGGGGGCCCCCTTTCTGGCTAGTTCATTTGCTACCTCGTTCCCTAGAATCCCAGCGTGGCCTGGAACACAGTAGATGGCCACCCTACTCTGTTGGTCTCGTCTAGCTTGTTCAGGAACCCTAGGCATTGCTAGACAACCTCAGATACCACCTTATAAGCAGCTAGCGCTTTTATTGCTGCATGGCTGTCCGAGAAAATTGCTATGTCTTTATGGGTGTACCATCTTTCAAGGTTGAATGAGGCATACCTCTCTATGGCGTGTATCTCTGCCTGGAAAATGCTTGCGAATTTCTCTAGCGATTCGTAGTATCGGACTCATTTACCACAGACCCCAGCTCCGCCATCATCCTCTGTGAGTGACCCGTCTGTATACCACCTTGTTGCATGTATTTTCACATGATAGGTTGTAGACAGTGTGGTCCACTCTTTCTTGCTACTAAGCTCTACTCTGAAGAGCTTGTCGAAACTATATTTGGGCTCTCATTCATATTGTGGGTATTGCGCCAGCAGTCCCATTCCGCTGGCGTTTGTCTTAGGTAGATCCCCTTTTGAGATTCTAATAAGCGATGTTTTCGCAACCTGATTGATGTGGAAATGTAGGTGCGGTAGCCCAAGTAGAATGTCCAGTGCTGTTGACGGACAGATGAAATGCATGTACACGCAAGCCTCTGGAGCTTACCCAGCTGCTTCCTCATGCATTCCAGTTCAATGCGATCCGCCCATAACGCAGCGCCGTAGCTAAAAATGGACCGAACCATTGCTACATATATCCACATTAACACTTTTGGAGATAATCCCCACATTTTTCCAGAAAGGGCTCTACAGCCCATCTTTTTGATAACTTGTTCGGTGTGAGACTTCCATTTTAGTCTTGTATCTAGAATGACTCTCAGATACTTGACTTCCGTAGTGAGTGGCATTGTCACATTCCCAATTCTGATTGGTCTAAGTGAGGTAAGCTAGTACCGGTTTGTGAAGGCCACAATGGTCGATTTAGCTGGATTGTTGTTCAGTCCTACTGATCTGCACCACTCAAGACTCACGCGCAGTCCTAACGCAATACTGTCACATAAGGTGTGCTCTTTGCAGATAATGCTTATATCGTCAGCATGCCCCTGACATTCTATGCCATTGTCCGTGAGTTTATGACAGAGCTCGTCAACTACCAGACTCCACAGTAGGGGTTATTGTGTGTGTCCGCAAGGGGGGGGACATCCCCTGGTAGTGAGAGCCCGGACTGTTGTGGTGGTAACTGTCACCTCCGCTATCTTGGTCTCTAAAAGTTGTCCCAGCCATCTTGTTAGATCTGAGTCGACATTCCTTATTTGGAGTGCTCTGACTACTACATCATGCGCTGTGTTATCAAAGGTTGCCCTCAATATCCATGAAGGCACAGAGGGCGACTTCTTTGCCTTCCACTGATTTCTTGAAAGTGCTTGTGATTTCTATTAGCGCAGTCTCTGTTGAATTGCCGGCTCGATATGCGTGCTGTTTTAAATGCAGTTACTTAAGTAGCTATACCTTATGTAGTTGTCCACTATCATTAGGGATAAAGATAACCCTGGCTACTCTCCACGCTTTAGGTATGTACCCTAGAGCTATGCCGTCCATAAAAATTAAAATCAGGTATGGCAGTAACAAATCTAGGCCCTTTTGTAGATGTATCGGCAGGATGCTATCTACTCAAGGAGATTTGTATGGCGAGAAATTGGTAACTGCCCACCTTATTTTGTGTTCGGAGATAATCTTTGTCGCTAGTTTCCAGTTTGGTTTCCTGGCCGTGACCTAGCCTCCAAACTCAATGATATCAGTTCCGGACACACCTATGGTTCTGCACATGGGAAAATGTGTTTGTAGTAGAAGTGTCACCTTCTCCTCCTCATTTTCCGTAAAGGACCCATCTATTTTCTTAAGACAGAGTTCTGAGATGCCCCTGTCTTTAGAAATAGCTTTAAGAATCCTGGTTGCAGGATGCTACCATAAAATGATTAAAAGTGGGATCGTTTGCTATTCCGTATCTCTTTGCTTTACTCTGTAAGTTTTGCAGTGTATTGATCCCATTTAACACTGCTTCTCTTTGCTGCATTAAACAGTCGTCTGACTTCTACTCTAAGTCTATCTAGTTTCTTGCTCGACACAGGTTGTCTGTTTTGGAGGTTATCTTCCGCTCTTGACAGCATATGTGGTAGGCGTGTGTTATGGTCTCGTTAAGACTTTCGTTAGAAGTTCAATTCCTACGGCAGATCTTACTTTCTTCAGTTCGTCTAGCCTACTCAGACTTAATCATAGAGTGGACTGATAGAGTTGCCAGTCTGCTCTTTTAGGATTCCTGATTCTGTTGAGGAATGCTGTGCCTTCCTTAATGTCGAATACTATGATCCTATGGTCCGACATTGAGGGTTCAGAAGAGACCGTCCAGTTTTGTAGCAATCTGGAGAATCTTCTATTGCCGAAGGTTATGTCTAGTAGTTCGGCCCTGTTCTTAGTTATGAAAGTGAGTTCTGACCCCAGGTTGAAGATGGTAAGGTCCATTGCTAGATCGTCTGCTCGTCGTCCAGCTTTTCATCGCCAGCGCGCTCGCCGTCACTATACACCCTAAGAGCGTTGAGGTCCAGGCCCCCTAGTGACTTGTTGTCCATCTCCGACTTCATGATCGCCTAAACCTGGCAGCTGCTGTTGGCAAGGTTGGTCTCTTCTTCCTTCTCCTCTGCACTCTTCTTTTTGAGCAGTCGGCATTCGAGCTACCCGTTCGCTTGGAGGAGCTGCAGAGTTGGCTGCTTAACTCCAAAGGTGACGAGTTTGCCTCCCTTCGTCTCGCTTTACCTTTGTCACCGTCCACGTCCCTGGTAGCAGATCGCTGTTCTGGGCATTCAAAAGACCCACAGAGCTCGCTTCCTCTTCACCAGCTGTGCGTGGCAGGTAGACGGTGACGACACACCTTCAGCACTCCATCCTTGATGGGGATCTTTGGGACGATCTGTTCCAGTCATATTTTGGCATTCTCGTCCCTGCACTCCACGATGATCAGGCCTTGCCTAAGGCGAATGCTGTTGAAGTTCAGGCTGGTGGTCCAGCCCTTCCGCTTTTCGTTAATCATCGCGCCCTCAGTCGCGGTGAGCTCAATATTTAGACTAGGATCCTACTAGGATTAAACACGTAGCACAAAGAGCAGAAATTGTTTTTGGACGGACTCAATACGATCCTGGTGGATTTTGTACTATGGACACTAGATACACGAGCAGTACACCGGGATTGGGCGTACAAGTGAAAGGAACAGAAGTTTTGTAGTGAAGAGATCGTTGAACTTCTTCGACCAACGTTTTATAAACCCAAATACACGCTAAGCCTCGTTTACAATGGTGGATATGTTAATATTGAAGCTCAGCTTTTCATCAAAGAGAACTCCAAGGTTTTACTGTTAGTAGTGCAACGGAAAAATGTCAATTGTATTTATAAGTGAATGTGTCTTGGAACGACTAAAAGTCGTAAACATGCACTTTGTTTAGGTGAAACTGATTGGCCAAACACAAAAATTGCATTGAGTTCAGATCATACGCAAGAGACAAGAACTTGGGGCTAAGCGGATGCTCAAGAGGATCCACCAAACAGATCTCCCAGATCGCAGCTTTAAGCATTTTTTTTTCTTTCTCTTTTAATTTATTATAACAACAACACGATCGATAACCAAAAACACAAAATATAAATACTAGTATTAAATTGTTATGTACTACGTTACACCGCTTTAATTCTTATTTATATATATATCTATATTTATATTGTTATACGCCTAAGAAAACCCAAATTTGTTCCACGTTGGTATAAGTTGCTAGCAACAGTAAGCCAATTATTGTTCAATTAATTTAAAAAAAAATTAAAAAATAAATCCGCTTCGAATTTACAAAACTGTAAAAGATTATTTATAATTATTGATAGGGTTTAGTGCACTGCAACCTCCTGGGTCTATTGTGCCTCTCTCTAGTGATTTATAGCTCCTTATCCACTCCTAACTCTTGCAAAAATTCAATGATTTTTCCTGGCTTAAGTATTCTAATTTCTCTTGTGCTAAGAGTCTGGCCCGCAGCTGAGAAAGTCTTGTCCTGAATGCTGCTGGAAAGTCCTCTAGGATATGTTCCGGTGTTTCGTCACCGTCCAGACACAGCCTACAAGTGCCGTCCTCCACAATCCTTAGCTTGCGTAGCCTGCAGTGTCCTGTAAGAAAGCCCGTGATAATGCGAAGTAAGCTCATACTCAGACATTCATGGGCTCATATCTTGTTATAACTGCCCAGCAGTTTCTTACTTTGTCTTGCTCCCTGTGACATTTGCCAGTATTTTTCGCAATTACGTCGTGCCTCCGAACGAATACTTTGCTTCAGTATGTTTGGTCCTATTCCACAAAAAGGTTTTGGCCCCCATAAGGGGGCCCCCTTTCTGGCTAGTTCATCTGCTGCCTCCCTGGAATCCCAGCGTGGCCTGGAACACAGTAGATGGTCACCCTACTCTGTTGGTCTCGCCTAGCTTGTTCAGGGACCCTAGGCATTGCTAGACAACCTCAGATACCACCTTATAAGCAGCTAGCTCTTTTATTGCTGCATGGCTGTCCGAGAAATTTGCTGTCTTTATGGTTGTACCATCTTTCAAGGTTGAATGAGGCATACCTCTCTATGGCGTGTATCTCTGCCTGGAAAATGCTTGCGAATTTCCTAAGCGATTCGTGGTATCGGACTCTGTTACCACAGACCCCAGCTCCGCCATCATCCTCTGTGAGTGACCCGTCTGTATACCACCTTGTTGCATGTGTTTTCACATGATAGGTTGTAGACAGTGTGGTCCACTCTTTCTTGCTACTAAGCTCTACTCTGAAGAGCTTGTCGAAACTATATTTGAGCTCTGATTCATCTTGTGGGTATTGCGCCAGCAGTCCCATTCCGCTGGCGTTTGTCTTAGGTAGACCCCCTTTTGAGATTCTAATAAGCGATGTTTTCGCAACCTGATTGATGTGGAGCGGTAGCCCAAGTAGAATGCGCTGAACACAATGGTTGCCCTCAATATCCATGAAGGCACAGAGGGCGACTTCTTTGCCTTCCACTGATTTCTTGAGAGATTGTGATTTCTCTTACCGCAGTCTCTGTTGATCAGCCGGCTCGATATGCGTGTTGTTTAACATGCAGTGGATGGTTACTTAAGTAGCTGTACTTTATGTAGTTGTCCACTATCTTTTCGAAGGTTTTGTGCAGGCGGGAGGTTAGGCTTATTGGCCGAAAGGATTTTGGTTGGAAGGGGTCCTTCTTCCCTACCTTAGGGATAAAGATAGCCCTGGCTACCCTCCACGCTTTAGGTATGTACCCTAGAGCTATGCCGTCCATAAAAATTATATTTAGGTATGGCAGTAGCAAATCTAGGCTCTTTTGTAGATGTATAGGCAGGATGCCATCTACTCCTGGAGATTTGTATGGCGAGAAATTAGCAACTGCCCACCTTATTTTGTGTTCGGAGATAATCTTTGTCGCTAGTTTCCAGTTTGGTTTCCTGGCCGTGACCTAGCCTCCAAACTCAATGATATCAGTTCCTGACACCCCTATGGTTCTGCACATGGGAAAATGTGTTTGTAGTAGAAGTGTCACCTTCTCCTCCTCATTTTCCGTAAAGGACCCATCTATTTTCTTAAGACAGAGTTCTGAGATGCCCCTGTCTCTAGAAATAGCTTTAAAAATCCTGTTTGCAGGGGATGCCTGCTCAATGCTACTATAAAATTACAAAAGTGGGATCGTCTACTATTCCGTATCTCTTTGTTGTACTCTGTAAGTTTTGCAGTGTATTGATCCCATTTAACACTGCATTAAACAGTCGACTGACTTCTACTCTAAGTCTATCTAGTTTCTTGCTCCACCACGGGTTTTCTGTTTTGGAGGTTAACTCCCTCTCCTGACAACATACGTGGTAGGCGTGTGTTATGGTCTCGTTAAGACTTCCGCTAGAAGTTCAATTCCTACGGCAGATCTTACTTTCTTCAGTTCGTCTAGCCTACTCAGACTTAATCATAAAGTTGACTGATAGAGTTGCCAGTCTGCTCTTTTAGGATTCCTGATTCTGTTGAGGAATGCTGTGCCTTCCTTAATGTCGAATACTATGATCCTATGGTCCGTCATTGAGGGTTCAGAAGAGACTCTCCAGTTTTGTAGCAATCTGGAGAATCTCCTATTGCCGAAGGTTATGTCTAGTAGTTCGGCCCTGTTCTTAGTTATGAAAGTGAGTTCTGACCCCAGGTTTAAGATGGTAAGGTTCATTTCATATATTTCATGTTTCATATATTTAGGCAGGTACTCACCCCAGCTGTTGTCGTCTGTGCTGCCCCAATCGGTGTTGTGTGCGTTTTCGTCGCATCCCTGCAGAGTTGGCTGCTTAACTCGAAGGGTAACGTGCTTGCCTTCCTTCGTCTCGCTGCACCTCGTCACCGTCCACGTCCCTGGAAGCAGATCGCTGTTCTGGTCTTTCAAATGACCCACTGAGCTCGCTTCCTTTCGTCGGTGTCGGTGACGACACACCTTGAGCACTCCATCCTTGATGGCGATTTTTGGGACGATCTGTTCCAGCCATACTTTGGCATTCTTGTCCCTGCACCCCACGATGATTAGGCCTGGCGTAAAGCGAATGCTGTTGAAGTTCAGGCTGGTGGTCCAGTCTTTCCGCATTGTGCTAATCTACGCGCCGTTAGTCGCGGTGAGCTCCTCTTTAGACAATTGTCTCTTCGGGTTGTTCTCTGCTATTATGGCTACCTTGATGGTCTTGGTAGCATTGGCCCTTTTGGCGTTTTGAGACGGTCCTTACCCATTTGCCGCAGTGCGGTTTTCACCTCGGATTTTTGGACTCTCAGGCACCGTCTTTAGCTCCATCTATGGCGAGGTCTGGCGCAGCGGCCGCTTGCGACCACTTGCTGCTTGGCCCTCGACTCTTGCCACGGGGTACACAGTTTTGACCCTGTGCTCCAACGCCCTTCTCGTGGCCTCTTTCGGACGCATGCCCCTCCCCACATACCATTTGCGGCCTGCTCCGCTTAGAACTTATCTGAGCGGATTACCAGGACCGCCAGGATGTTCAGGTGCGGGAGGAAGCCTTCTCCTCGGTGCGGCAGTGGGCTTACTGCTGGCAGCTACAGCCGGCTGGCCCGCTGCTTGCCTGGGTACATATTCGAGCCGCCACTCTTCACTCGCAATAATGTTTGTAAGTATTTTTTATTTTTATTTTCTTTAGTGACTTTTCAAGTGCATACTGGTAAGCTTGTCAGGCTCGAGGCCAGTTGTTGTATTATTATCCAACAACAACAACAATGTATAAAGCATCAAAAAGCGAGCAGGTTGTCGGTATAGCTTTTTTAGGAACCTCCCAATTCTATCATAAGCAGACTTTTTTATCGACCTTTGGTTAGCGAACGCCCTCCCACTCTTTCGAAGTTTGAACTTGTTGGGAAATGTACAAGTCAAACAACGAAAAATAGCAGAAAGGCGCGCAAAACAAAAGTCGCTCCATTTGTGAGCTATATAGTCTGTTTTTGGCATACAACTGCTTATAGAAAGAGCTTCGCCCTTTTACCCTAACCACCGCCAATATGGGTTTATTTATTTATTTTTTTTTTTTGTTAAAAACTTGGTTTTTGTTGACATCAGTGAATGGCATGTTGTCCATCTATATTTAGTGCAAGTGGTTTATTAGTAACCCTTCTAGTGGATATTGGTAAGCTTGGCACGCTTGAGGTCAGTTGTTGGTTTATTGAACCAACAATAAGAAATGCATATAAATTAACTATTTCAAGAACTTCCCGGTTCTATCATCAGCAGATCATAGTCGATAGTGGCAGTCGAAATTGTCAGCTGGGCTGTTTCAACAATGAGAAACGGGGAACAGTGCAGTGAGCGAGCCGAGGAAAGAGGGAAATAAGCGAAACGGGGAAGGTGGGCCGTGAGTGAATCGGAAGGAGAGCGCAGAATTACATGTGAAACGCGCAGCATTTTTATTGCATAAAAAGGGCCACCGACCTAGTCACTTTTTGGGTTTTTCGGCTGCACTTTATTAGTTACTATATTATTATATTATATATATTTTATTGTTATAATTATATGCGTTATTAAAGCAAATTAAGCAATATATAGAGCGTGTTAGTTTTTAAGCAAATTCGCCAATTAAATGATTGTGCTGAAGTTTGCTGAATTAAAAAATGCGCGCGTACAAAACAATGTTTGGCTACACAGATTGAGCGGGATTGCTGTGGCAAAACACCTAAGCCACCGTTCCACTGTTAATGTTCGTAGTAATTTTGGTAATGTTTATGTTGTTGCCGTTTAGTTTTGTTAATGTTGGGTCAGTTGTTTAGTGATTTGCAGTCTTTATGGTTTTCTATACGACAGCACTGGCTGGCCGGCACTGCCACTCGGGAGACAAACGGACACGTAATTGAAAATGTTGCATGGTGTCGCCTATGGGCAACATCTTGGCAATTTTTCTAAGAATCAAATAAAAACACGAACAGTCGTCTGCCTTTTGGATCATACTGAATCCGCGACTTGTAAGGAGCCAATCCTGCAGCCTTTGAGTGATCTGGAGGGTATTCCAACGTTTGTGTTGCATCGGAGTAGGGATAGAGTAGGTCTGGGAGGCTGAGGCGTCTGTGGTGGGCAACAAAAATTGCTCCCAGCAATTTTTTTATAAATTATCAAGAAGCTTTCATGTCGCTAAGGATGTCAGTGTGTCGTCACCGCTTATTGGTAGCAGGCGATTTGCCACTGTTTATTATTGGAAATAGAACAGCGTAGACTAGATGGAACTTCACCGAGACTATGATTTCCTCTCCTCTTTTATTTGTATGCCTTTTTGTTGAAGATATTTACCGGTAGTTATTGTTGAGGTGTAATTTGTGTGTTTTTGGTTTTATGGAAACATTAGTTTTGTAATTAAGTTTTTTTTTTATATGGATCTAAGATATTTAATATTTAGAATTTATATAGCGACTGGACGTGGTTGAGATGAACATGGCCACCAAATCCGTTGCTGAGGGCTGCTCAAAGACGATAGTTTGTGGATGAGTGATGGTGCAGACTACGTGCCTCCGTCACACCCGTTTATCGCTATAGGTCTCCCACGCACACCGGTTCAAGCTAGGGACAAAGCCAACAGCGGCAGTGAATGCGGCGCTGGCTCAAGCTCATGCCACGTATAGACAGGTATACAGGTATATACTCCGTCCTGTAGTTAGAGATAGAACACGAGCCGAAATATTCGAAAGTCTGCCCATAAGCAGTTAAAGCGAAGTTCCACCCAAAGTGGCGCCGACAAACACCTCATATCCTGCGCCCATAATTCAGCCGAGTCTCGGGGCCATACCCAATATGCTTAGCACTCCGTTTAAAAAGCCACCTCTCCCTCATAATCCAACACATCGTAGCACGGAGCATTGAGTAAGCAATCCCGATATAGATGACCAACAAGCCACTCGAGATTGGCGTAACTCTTTTTCGCGTCGAAGGCATGGGGGAGATCATAGAAGCTTGGAAGAAGAATCTCCGGACCAGAGCTACGCAAATCTTGATCTCGAAGTGTTTGCTTTCCGCATAGAGTTCATCCAACATCAATACCGATGCCAATGGAACGAAATACTGCTGGTATTGGCTAGACTTTTCTTTTATAAATGCGGTTGTCCAGGCACTATATCTCTAAAGTGCCCTTAATGCTCGGGAATCGGGCGTGTGAGCGCGAAGAGGACAGGCGATTCTCGTTCGGCAACGCAGCTCGCAAAGGAGAAGGAGGAAGAAGTTTGTAGGAATAAGAAGTGAATTAAGAATTTATCTTATGACGAGAGATTAAGGAAATATTTAGAATTAAGGAATATAATATTTAGCGCTAAATAATTGGTGGGAATGCGAAAGGTGGAGCTCTTTGTCAAGAAGCAAGTCGTGGAAGCAATCAGAAGAGGCGAAAAAACTGACCAGCTCATAAAATGCCTCTTAGATACGGAAGCGAGCATTAGCCTGCTAGGAAACGGAAGTCAAGAATTGGTCGAAGAACTGGGAGTGAAAATGTAGCCATACGTTTCGATAGTCTGAACTGGTGGAGGAGATGATCGATCCATTATCGGCCGTGTCGATCTCCAAGTCATGTATGGAGAGTAAACTAGAGATATAATCTAGAACAGCGAGCCTATTTTAGGATTGATTTCTGGTGAGCGTTTAACTTAGCCCCAGATGTTTTAGGTCCCGAGAAGCTTCTCTCACCCGAAAGCCAAGCTGACGATCTACTGGCTGTGTCAATGATACAATATAGAGACGAGGATAAAGGGAACCACCGACAAAGGAAAACATACCATCGACTTGGTCGAAAGAGCCCAGCCTTTCAAAGACCGACCTTACCTGCTATCGCCAGCTATGCAGAAAGTAGTGGATGACGAACCCCACTACCGTAGTGTTCGCACTACCGTCCGGTCAAAAACCGTTTCTGCATCGATGCTCGCAAACTTAATTATTTTACAATGACAGGTGCCTATCCATTGCCCTGTATAGAAAGCATCCTTTCCGGCGTAGACTTGAAGTTCGCTTACTGGCAAGTCGCACTTGATGATAAGAGTAAACATTACACAGCCTTCACAGTCCCAGGCAGGCCGTTATACCAGTTCCGAGTAATGTCATTCGGGCTATGCAATGGGACACAAAAATTACTTCGACTTATGGATAAGATAATACCAACTGAAATGAGGTTCAATATCTTTATTTATCTGGATGACCTGTTAGTTACTAAAATATTTATGACGTGTACGACAACTTAAGGGAAGCAAATCTTTCCATCGGATTGCATAAATCCAAATTCGGCTTCAAAGCATTGAAATATCTCGGGCTTATCATCGGAGGCGGTACGCTACGCATGGAACCCGGACATAGTCAGAGCCATAAAGCTAATTCGCTCTTTCTTGGGTACAGCAGGCTGGTACCGGCGATTTATGCGGGATTCCGCGACTAGAGCCGCACCGCTAACTAAAGTACCGGTGCTGGTACATGCTGATTTTGCTAAGCGGTTTTTCGTACAGTGTGATGCATACCAATTTGGTGAATGAGCCATGTTGTTCCAAAAGAATGCCGATCAACAGAAACGAAGCGAAATTGAATAAACAACACCGAAATTATTCCAACACTGAAAAGGAGTGCTTAGCGTCTATCTTAGCGATCAGGAAATTTCGACAGTATTGATGGAATGCCATTTACGTGCATCACAGACCACGCCAGCTTGAAGTGGCTATTGTCCATGAAAGACCTACGCGGTAGGCTAGCTCGTTGGTCATTGCAGCTACAAGGCTATGAGGTAGAAACGTGGTAGCCGGTACTTATTCGCGCAGTGTCGAATCGAGAAGATCGACCCGGAAAGTTTTTTGGGTTTTTTGACTACCGAGTTTGAGTCAGCCGAGTATCAAGAGTTACTTGAACAAGTGTTACAGAATAAAAATAAGTTGAATGATGTGAAAGTTGAGAGGAGAGTTACTTATCAAGCGAATGGGGTTCGTTCGCCTTGAGAATAAATTTGAGGGTACGGTTTGAATTTTGTGGGTACCAAACTCTTTGATAACCGGACTGAAAGAGAAGGTTCATGTTGATAAGACGGCTGGGTATGGTGGTGTCTCCAAGACAGAGTAGACCTTGCGCTGTCAGTTTTACTGTCCCGGCATGACTAGTCGAGTGAGAGATTGGGTACGGCAATGTGTAACGTCCAAGGAAAGCAAGGCGCCGAACTTTTGTATGCAGGTGGGCCTTGGAAAGAGGTGGCGACCGATCGACTTTTTAGGGAAGCACCTAGATCTTCATCGTTGTTGACCATTTCTCGAAGTTCACGCTTTTGAAAGCGATGCGAGATGCTACGGCCTCAAATGTAGTAAGCTTCCTGGTCAACGACATCTTTTATAAGTTTGGCGTACCAGAAGTCATCCACTCTGATAACGGGTGTCAGTTCGTATTCAGCACCATTTAGATCTTTACTGAAGTCTTCGGAGTCTCGCATATGTGCACAGCAGTTTTCGCGCTAAAGAGCAATGTCACAGAGCGAGCTAATCGCATCGTGTTATCTGCAATCAGGGCGTATCTTGCCCAAGATCACTGTGAGTGGTGGAGTGCGTATGGATACCTCCCGAAAATAGAGGTATCCATTCGCAATGCAGTTCACACGACTCAATTCTTTGCAGTTTTCATATCATCTGTTCCTAATCGGGGCAAATTACAAACTGGTTCGTAAGATTGGGTCTCATAGTGATCAAGATACAGATCATTTGAAAGCGAGTCTAGGATCATTTGCATTCTACGTAATAACGCAGCCAACAGTGTTAAAATGCCCGAGCCCGAGTTTTCCAGGTGGAGCCAGGCCAAGAGGTGTATCGTCGCAACTTTGTGCTGAGCGAAATGGGAAAAAAGTAGAGAGTAGTGCGGCGAGTAGGGAGCACTTCTTACTTGATAGAGGACGTACAAGGGAAATCTCTATGTGGGTGGGGTAAAGTTGTGATGTGCCTCACGTTGGGACGCTTTCAAAAATATCGAAGGAACAGGTCGACCGGAGCGGCCGAAGCACAAAGAATCAGGAAGAAATCCCTTTTGCTCCCTCCGTTTCCTTTGGTAGCTTCACCGCCAATGGAATCCTTATGCGATGTTTCTTTGGTATTTCCGCCTATGGATAGTGGCAGTCGAAATGCTCAGCTGGAATGTTTCAACAGAGACCCGACCGGGGAACAGTGCAGTAAGCGTACCAAGGAAAGAATGAAATGAGCAAACCGGGGAAGGAGTGCCGTCAGCGAACCTGGGGAAGAGCGCAGAGCGACATTTGGAACGTGCTGAGATCTTCACGCACACTTGGAAAATAAAAAGCCCCGTTTTTTTTTGCTATGCAATGGCATTGGCGCAGCTGGAATCTTCTTGGGCTTAGCAACTAAGGCGACAATTTGGAAGCGGGACTCTGCTGCGTAAGCGACCGCGAGCAGACTTCACATTTTTTTATCAGCGCAATAAAGGGCCATAGACCTGGTCACTTTTGGGTTTATATGCATATATATTATTATAGTATAAATAAAAATATACACAGAAATTAGTTAAATATAGACATTAGTAGAGCAAAGTAAGCAATATATAGAGCATGTTAGCTTTTAACAAATTCGCCAACTAAATGATTGAGCTATAAGTTGAAATGCGCCTAAAGGCTCGTAAATGTGGGAGAGAGAAGCATAGCTGTCATTAGAATAGGTGCCGCTTAAAATCTAGTGGCATAGGGTGTAGCTGAAAAAAATGTTTAGCTACACAGGTTGGGCGGGAGCGTTGTGGCAAAACACCTAAGCCACCGTTCCAATGCTAATGATCGTGGTAATTTTGGTCTTGTTTTTGATGTTGCCGTTCAGTTTTGTTTGTGTTGTGTCAGCTGTTAAGTGATGTGTAGACTTTGTGGTTTTGTGTGATTGTTTGTGACGGCGGGCACGTGTCTATGAGGCTGGCCGGCACTGCTCCTCGGGAAACAAACCGCCACGTAACAAATAATCAAGAATATAAAAATGTAACCTCTGGAAAAAGCACTAAGAAATACTAAATTTTAAAAGTGTTTAAAAAAAAGTCGCACTTTAGAACATTTTTTAAAGTTGTTCGTCATATGTAGCCCCATATGAGTAAGAAAAAAGAGGTTTGGTAAACAATACAATTGGCTGTTACATAGTGTTAATGCAGCGCAGGTGCGAACTTTAGTGAGTAAACTTGAAAATGCGCATGTTTGCTCAAATGGTAATATCTCGATTTCCGCAAGGCGTTGCGAAAATTAAAAAACCCCCACTGGGAACTGAGATAAATTGAATATGCATTAAAAGAGAATTTCCTTTTTATACCCTGAACCCATTGAAAATGGGTAAAAAGCATCTCCGACCCCATAAAGTATATTTATTCTTGATCAGGACGACGAGCTGAGTCGATTTGTCCGTCTGTCCGTCCGTACGTCCGTCCATCGGAAACTACAAAAGCTAGCGACCTAAACTTTTAGGTATAGATTCTCCTAATCCATACGCAGTACAAGTTTATCTTTTTTTTTCGGTATCTTGCTCCGTTTTATAGTTATCGATAAAACTCGATTTGTATACTTGATTTTCTTGGCATATCACAACACCGAAATTATTCCAACACTGAAAAGGAGTGATTAGCGTCTATCTTAGCGATCTGGAAATTTCGACAGTATTGATGGAAGGCCATTTACGTGCATCACAGACCACGCCAGCTTGAAGTGGCTATTGTCCATGAAAGACCTACGCGGTAGGCTAGCTCGTTGGTCATTGCAGCTACAAGGCTATGAGGTAGAAACGTGGTAGCCGGTACTTATTCGCGCAGTGTCGAATCGAGAAGATCGACCCGGAAAGTTTTTTGGGTTTTTTGACTACCGAGTTTGAGTCAGCCGAGTATCAAGAGTTACTTGAACAAGTGTTACAGAATAAAAATAAGTTTCATGATGTGAAAGTTGAGAGGAGAGTTACTTATCAAGCGAATGGGGTTCGTTCGCCTTGAGAATAAATTTGAGGGTACGGTTTGAATTTTGTGGGTACCAAACTCTTTGATAACCGGACTGAAAGAGAAGGTTCATGTTGATGAGACGGCTGGGTATGGTGGTGTCGCCAAGACAGAGGAGACCTTGCGCTGTCAGTTTTACTGTCCCGGCATGACTAGTCGAGTGAGAGATTGGGTACGGCAATGTGTAACGTCCAAGGAAAGCAAGGCGCCGAACTTTTGTATGCAGGTGGGCCTTGGAAAGAGGTGGTGACCGATCGACTTTTTAGGGAAGCACCTAGATCTTCATCGTTGTTGACCATTTCTCGAAGTTCACGCTTTTGAAAGCGATGCGAGATGCTACGGCCTCAAATGTAGTAAGCTTCCTAGTCAACGACATCTTTTATAAGTTTGGCGTACCAGAAGTCATCCACTCTGATAACGGGTATCAGTTCGTATTCAGCACCATTTAGATCTTTACTGAAGTCTTCGGAGTCTCGCATATGCGCACAGCAGTTTTCGCGCTAAAGAGCAATGTCACAGAGCGAGCTAATCGCATCGTGTTATCTGCAATCAGGGTGTATCTTGCCCAAGATCACTGTGAGTGGTGGAGTGCGTATGGATACCTCCCGAAAATAGAGGTATCCATTCGCAATGCAGTTCACACGACTCAATTCTTTGCAGTTTTCATATCATCTGTTCCTAATCGGGGCAAATTACAAACTGGTTCGTAAGATTGGGTCTCATAGTGATCAATATACAGATCATTTGAAAGCGAGTCTAGGATCATTTGCATTCTACGTAATAACGCAGCCAACAGTGTTAAGATGCCCGAGCCCGAGTTTTCCAGGTGGAGCCAGGCCAAGAGGTGTATCGTCGCAACTTTGTGCTGAGCGAAATGGGAAAAAAATAGAGAGTAGTGCGGCGAGTAGGGAGCAATTCTTACTTGATAGAGGACGTAAAAGGGAAATCTCTATGTGGGTGGGGTAAAGTTGTGATGTGCCTCACGTTGGGACGCATTCAAAAATATCGAAGGAACAGGTCGACCGGAGCGGCCGAAGCACAGAGAATCAGGAAGAAATCCCTTTTGCTCCCTCCGTTTCCTTTGGTAGCTTCACCGCCAATGGAATCCTTGGGCGAAGTTTCTTTGGTATTTCCGCCTATGGATAGTGGCAGTCGAAATGCTCAGCTGGAATGTTTCAACAGAGACCCGACCGGGGAACAGTGCAGTAAGCGTACCAAGGAAAGAATGAAATGAGCGAACTGGGGAAGGAGTGCCGTCAGCGAACCTGGGGAAGAGCGCAGAGCGACATTTGGAACGTGCTGAGATCTACACGCACACATGGAAAATAAAAAGCCCCGTTTTTTTTGCTATGCAGTGGCATTGGCGCAGCTGGAATCTTCTTGGGCTTAGCAACTAAGGCGACAATTTGGAAGCGGGACTCTGCTGCGTAAGCGACCGCGAGCAGACTTCACATTTTTTTATCAGCGCAATAAAAGGGCCATAGACCTGGTCACTTTTGGGTTTATATGCATATATATTATTATAGTATATAAATATAAATATACACAGAAATCAGTTAAATATAGGCATTAGAAGAGCAAAGTAAGCAATATATAGAGCATGTTAGCTTTTAACAAATTCGCCAACTAAATGATTGAGCTATAAGTTGAAATGCGCCTAAAGGCTCGTAAATGTGGGAGAGAGAAGCATAGCTGTCATTAGAATAGGTGCCGCTTAAAATCTAGTGGCATAGGGTGTAGCTGAAAAAAATGTTTAGCTACACAGGTTGGGCGGGAGCGTTGTGGCAAAACACCTAAGCCACCGTTCCAATGCTAATGATCGTGGTAATTTTGGTCTTGTTTTTGATGTTGCCGTTCAGTTTTGTTTGTGTTGTGTCAGCTGTTAAGTGATGTGTAGACTTTGTGGTTTTGTGTGATTGTTTGTGATGGCGGGCACGTGTCTATGAGGCTGGCCGGCACTGCTCCTCGGGAAACAAACCGCCACGTAACAAATAATCAAGAATATAAAAATGTAACCTCTGGAAAAAGCACTAAGAAATACTAAATTTTAAAAGTGTTTAAAAAAAAGTCGCACTTTAGAACATTTTTTAAAGTTGTTCGTCATATGTAGCCCCATATGAGTAAGAAAAAAGAGGTTTGGTAAACAATACAATTGGCTGTTACATAGTGTTAATGCAGCGCAGGTGCGAACTTTAGTGAGTAAACTTGAAAATACGCATGTTTGCTGAAATGGTAATATCTCAGCTGTCTCCCCATCGATTTCCGCAAGGCGTTGCGAAAATTAAAAAACCCCCACTGGGAACTGAGATAAATTGAATATGCATTAAAAAGAGAATTTCCTTTTTATACCCTGAACCCATTGAAAAGTCGATTTGTCCGTCTGTCCGTCCGTACGTCCGTCCATCGGAAACTACAAAAGCTAGCGAACTAAACTTTTAGGTATAGATTCTCCTAATCCATACGCAGTACAAGTTTATCTTTTTTTTCGGTATCTTGCTCCGTTTTATAGTTATCGATAAAACTCGATTTGTATACTTGATTTTCTTGGCATATCACAACACCGAAATTATTCCAACACTGAAAAGGAGTGATTAGCGTCTATCTTAGCGATCAGGAAATTTCGACAGTATTGATGGAAGGCCATTTACGTGCATCACAGACCACGCCAGCTTGAAGTGGCTATTGTCCATGAAAGACCTACGCGGTAGGCTAGCTCGTTGGTCATTGCAGCTACAAGGCTATGAGGTAGAAACGTGGTAGCCGGTACTTATTCGCGCAGTGTCGAATCGAGAGGGATCGACCCGGAAAGTTTTTTGGGTTTTTTGACTACCGAGTTTGAGTCAGCCGAGTATCAAGAGTAACTTGAACAAGTGTTACAGAATAAAAATAAGTTTCATGATGTGAAAGTTGAGAGGAGAGTTACTTATCAAGCGAATGGGGTTCGTTCGCCTTGAGAATAAATTTGAGGGTACGGTTTGAATTTTGTGGGTACCAAACTCTTTGATAACCGGACTGAAAGAGAAGGTTCATGTTGATGAGATGGCTGGGTATGGTGGTGTCGCCAAGACAGAGGAGACCTTGCGCTGTCAGTTTTACTGTCCCGGCATGACTAGTCGAGTGAGAGATTGGGTACGGCAATGTGTAACGTCCAAGGAAAGCAAGGCGCCGAACTTTTGTATGCAGGTGGGCCTTGGAAAGAGGTGGTGACCGATCGACTTTTTAGATCTTCATCGTTGTTGACCATTTCTCGAAGTTCACGCTTTTGAAAGCGATGCGAGATGCTACGGCCTCAAATGTAGTAAGCTTCCTGGTCAACGACATCTTTTATAAGTTTGGCGTACCAGAAGTCATCCACTCTGATAACGGGTGTCAGTTCGTATTCAGCACCATTTAGATCTTTACTGAAGTCTTCGGAGTCTCGCATATGCGCACAGCAGTTTTCGCGCTAAAGAGCAATGTCACAGAGCGAGCTAATCGCATCGTGTTATCTGCAATCAGGGCGTATCTTGCCCAAGATCCCTGTGAGTGGTGGAGTGCGTATGGATACCTCCCGAAAATAGAGGTATCCATTCGCAATGCAGTTCACACGACTCAATTCTTTGCAGTTTTCATATCATCTGTTCCTAATCGGGGCAAATTACAAACTGGTTCGTAAGATTGGGTCTCATAGTGATCAAGATACAGATCATTTGAAAGCGAGTCTAGGATCATTTGCATTCTACGTAAGGACGCAGCCAAGAGTGTTAAGATGCCCGAGCCCGAGTTTTCCAGGTGGAGCCAGGCCAAGAGGTGTATCGTCGCAACTTTGTGCTGAGCGAAATGGGAAAAAAGTAGAGAGTAGTGCGGCGAGTAGGGAGCAATTCTTACTTGATAGAGGACGTACAAGGGAAATCTCTATGTGGGTGGGGTAAAGTTGTGATGTGCCTCACGTTGGGACGCTTTTAAAAATATCGAAGGAACAGGTCGACCGGAGCGGCCGAAGAGAGAATCAGGAAGAAATCCCTTTTGCTCCCTCCGTTTCCTTTGGTAGCTTCACCGCCAATGGAATCCTTATGCGATGTTTCTTTGGTATTTCCGCCTATGGATAGTGGCAGTCGAAATGCTCAGCTGGAATGTTTCAACAGAGACCCGACCGGGGAACAGTGCAGTAAGCGTACCAAGGAAAGAATGAAATGAGCGAACTGGGGAAGGAGTGCCGTCAGCGAACCTGGGGAAGAGCGCAGAGCGACATTTGGAACGTGCTGAGATCTACACGCACACATGGAAAATAAAAAGCCCCTTTTTTTTTGCTATGCAATGGCATTGGCGCAGCTGGAATCTTCTTGGGCTTAGCAACTAAGGCGACAATTTGGAAGCGGGACTCTGCTGCGTAAGCGACCGCGAGCAGACTTCACATTTTTTTTATCAGCGCAATAAAAGGGCCATAGACCTGGTCACTTTTGGGCTTATATGCATATATATTATTATAGTATAAATATAAATATACACAGAAATCAGTTAAATATAGGCATTAGAAGAGCAAAGTAAGCAATATATAGAGCATGTTAGCTTTTAACAAATTCGCCAACTAAATGATTGAGCTATAAGTTGAAATGCGCCTAAAGGCTTGTAAATGTGGGAGAGAGAAGCATAGCTGTCATTAGAATAGGTGCCGCTTAAAATCGAGTGGCATAGGGTGTAGCTGAAAAAAATGTTTAGCTACACAGGTTGGGCGGGAGCGTTGTGGCAAAACACCTAAGCCACCGTTCCAATGCTAATGATCGTGGTAATTTTGGTCTTGTTTTTGATGTTGCCGTTCAGTTTTGTTTATGTTGTGTCAGCTGTTTAGTGATGTGTAGACTTTGTGGTTTTGTGTGATTGTTTGTGACGGCGGGCACGTGTCTATGAGGCTGGCCGGCACTGCTCCTCGGGAAACAAACCGCCACGTAACAAATAATCAAGAATATAAAAATGTAACCTCTGGAAAAAGCACTAAGAAATACTAAATTTTAAAAGTGTTTAAAAAAAAGTCGCACTTTAGAACATTTTTTAAAGTTGTTCGTCATATGTAGCCCCATATGAGTAAGAAAAAAGAGGTTTGGTAAACAATACAATTGGCTGTTATATAGTGTTAATGCAGCATAGGTGCGAACTTTAGTGAGTAAACTTGAAAATGCGCATGTTTGCTGAAATGGTAATATCTCAGCTGTCTCCCCATCACTGAGATAAATTGAATATGCATTAAAAAGAGAATTTCCTTTTTATACCCTGAACCCATTAAAAATGGGTACGTCCGTCCATCGGAAACTACAAAAGCTAGCGACCTAAACTTTTAGGTATAGATTCTCCTAATCCATACGCAGTACAAGTTTATCTTTTTTTCGGTATCTTGCTCCGTTTTATAGTTATCAATAAAATTCGATTTGTATACTTGATTTTCTTGGCATATCTCGGAGACTATAAGAGCTAGAGCCATCAAATTTGGTTCTATTTATGCTCGTAAGTAATGCGCAGATTATGAATATTTCGGATTTTGGATACCTCCCCCATTCTTTCAAAGTTTGAACTTGTTGGGAAATGTACAAGTCAAACAACGAAAAATATCAGAAAGGCGCGCAAAACAAAAGTCGCTCCATTTGTGAGCTATATAGTCTGTTTTTGGCATACAACTGCTTATAGAAAGAGCTTCGCCCTTTTACCCTAACCACCGCCAATATGGGTTTATTTATTTTATTTTTTTTTTTTGTTAAAAACTTGGTTTTTGTTGACATCAGTGAATGGCATGTTGTCCATCTATATTTAGTGCAAGTGGTTTATTAGTAACCCTTCTAGTGGATATTGGTAAGCTTGGCACGCTTGAGGTCAGTTGTTGGTTTATTGAACCAACAATAAGAAATGCATATAAATTAACTATTTCAAGAACTTCCCGGTTCTATCATCAGCAGATCATAGTCGATAGTGGCAGTCGAAATTGTCAGCTGGGCTGTTTCAACAATGAGAAACGGGGAACAGTGCAGTGAGCGAGCCGATGAAAGAGGGAAATAAGCGAAACGGGGAAGGTGGGCCGTGAGTGAATTGGAAGGAGAGCGCAGAATTACATGTGAAACGCGCAGCATTTTTATTGCATAAAAAGGGCCACCGACCTAGTCACTTTTTGGGTTTTTCGGCTGCACTATATTAGTTACTATATTATTATGTTATATATATACTAATAATATATATATATATTTTTGTTATAAGTATATGCGTTATTAAAGCAAATTAAGCAATATATAGAGCGTGTTAGTTTTTAAGCAAATTCGCCAATTAAATGATTGTGCTGAAGTTTGCTGAATTAAAAAATGTGCGCGTACAAAACAATGTTTGACTACACAGATTGAGCGGGATTGCTGTGGCAAATCACCTAAGGCACCGTTCCACTGTTAATGTTCGTAGTAATTTTGGTAATGTTTATGTTGTTGCCGTTTAGTTTTGTTAATGTTGGGTCAGTTGCTTAGTGATTTGCAGACTTTATGGTTTTCTATACGACAGCACTGGCTGGCCGGCACTGCCACTCGGGAGACAAACGGACACGTAATTGAAAATGTTGCATGGTGTCGCCTATGGGCAACATCTTGGCAATTTTTCTAAGAATCAAATAAAAACACGAGCAGTCGTCTGCCTTTTGGATCATACTGAATCCGCGACTTGTAAGGAGCCAATCCTGCAGCCTTTGAGTGATCTGGAGGGTATTCCAACGTTTGTGTTGCATCGGAGTAGGGATAGAGTAGGTCTGGGAGGCTGAGGCGTCTGTGGTGGGCAACAAAAATTGCTCCCAGCAATTTTTTTATAAATTATCAAGAAGCTCATGTCGCTAAGGATGTCAGTGTGTCGTCGCCGCTTATTGGTAGCAGGCGATTTGCCACTGTTTATTATTGGAAATAGAACAGCGTAGACTAGATGGCACTTCACCGAGACGATGATTTCCTCTCCTCTTTTATTTGTATGCCTTTTTGTTGAAGATATTTACCGGTAGTTATTGTTGAGGTGAAATTTGTGTGTTTTTGGTTTTGTGGAAACATTAGTTTTGTAATTAAGTTTTTTTTTTATATGTATCTAAGATATTTAATATTTAGAATTTATATGGCGACTGGACGTGGTTGAGATGAACATGGCCACCAAACCCGTTGCTGAAGGCTGCTCAAAGACGATAGTTTGTGGATGAGTGATGGTGCAGACTACGTGCCTCCGTCACACCCGTTTATCGCAATAGGTCTCTCACGCACACCGGTTCAAACTAGGGACAAAGCCAACAGCTGCAGTGAATGCGGCGCTGGCTCAAGCTCATGCCACGTATAGACAGGTATACAGGTATATACTCCGTCCTGTAGTTAGAGATAGAACAGTAGCCGAAATATTCGAAAGTCTGCCCATAAACAGTTAAAACGAAGTTCCACCCAAAGTGGCGCCGACAAACACCTTATATCCTGCGCCCATAATTCAGCCGAGTCTCGGGGCCATACCCAATATACTTAGCACTCCGTTTAAAAAGCCACCTCTCCCTCATAATCCAACATATCGTAGCACGGAGCATTGAGTAAGCAATCTCGATATAGATGACCAACAAGCCACTCGAGATTGGCGTAACTCTTTTTCGCGTCGAAGGCATGGGGAGATCTTAGAGGCTTGGAAGAAGAATCTCCGGACAAGAGCTACGCAAATCTCGATCTCGAAGTGTTTGCTTTCCGCATAGAGTTCATCCAACATCAATACCGATGCCAATGGATCGAAATACTGCTGGTATTGGCTAGACTTTTCTTTTATAAATGCGGTTGTCCAGGCACTATATCTCTAAAGTGCCCTTAATGCTCGGGAATCGGGCGTGTGAGCGCGAAGAGGACGGGCGATTCTCGTTCGGCAACGCAGCTCGCAAAGGAGAAGGAGGAAGAAGTTTGTAGGAATAAGAATTGAATTAAGAATTTATCTTATAACGAGAGATTAGGGAAATATTTATAAATTAAAAAACCCCCACTGGGAACTGATATAAATTGAATATGCATTAAAAAGAGAATTTCCTTTTTATACCCTGAACCCATTGAAAATGGGTAAAAAGCATCTCCGACCCCATAAAGTATATTTATTCTTGATCAGGACGACGAGCTGAGTCGATTTGTCCGTCTGTCCGTCCGTACGTCCGTCCATCGGAAACTACAAAAGCTAGCGACCTAAACTTTTAGGTATAGATTCTCCTAATCCATACGCAGTACAAGTTTATCTTTTTTTTCTGTATTTTGCTCCGTTTTATAGTTATCGATAAAACCCGATTTGTATACTTGATTTTCTTGGCATATCTCGGAGACTATAAGAGCTAGAGCCATCAAATTTGGTTTTATTTATGCTCGTAAGTAATGCGCAGATTATGAATATTTAGGATTTTGGATACCTCCCCCAATCTTTCAAAGTTTGAACTTGTTGGGAAATGTACAAGTCAAACAACGAAAAATAGCAGAAAGGCGCACAAAACAAAAGTCGCTCCATTTGTGAGCTATATAGTAACCACCGCCAATATGGGCTTATGTTTTTTTTTTTTTTTGTTAAAAACTTGGTTTTTTGTTGACATCAGTGAATGGCATGTTGTCCATCTATATTTAATGCAAGTGGTTTATTAGTAACCCTTCTAGTGGATATTGGTAAGCTTGGCACGCTTGAGGTCAGTTGTTGGTTTATTGAACCAACAATAAGAAATGCATATAAATTAACTATTTCAAGAACTTCCCGGTTCTATAATCAGCAGATCATAGTCGATAGTGGCAGTCGAAATTGTCAGCTGGGCTGTTTCAACAATGAGAAACGGGGAACAGTGCAGTGAGCGAGCCGAGGAAAGAGGGAAATAAGCGAAACGGGGAAGGTGGGCCGTGAGTGAATCGGAAGGAGAGCGCAGAATTACATGTGAAACGCGCAGCATTTTTATTGCATAAAAAGGGCCACCAACCTAGTCACTTTTTGGGTTTTTCGGCTGCACTATATTAGTTGCTATATTATTATATTATATATATACTAATAATATATATATATTTTATTGTTATAAGTACCTGCGTTATTAAAGCAAATTAAGCAATATATAGAGCGTGTTAGTTTTTAAGCAAATTCGCCAATTAAATGATTGTGCTGAAGTTTGCTGAATTAAAAAATGTGCGCGTACAAAACAATGTTTGGCTACACAGATTGAGCGGGATTGCTGTGGCAAAACACCTAAGCCACCGTTCCACTGTTAATGTTCGTAGTAATTTTGGTAATGTTTATGTTGTTGCCGTTTAGTTTTGTTAATGTTGGGTCAGTTGTTTCGTGATTTGCAGTCTTTATGGTTTTCTATACGACAGCACTGGCTGGCCGGCACTGCCACTCGGGAGACAAACAGACACGTAATTGAAAATGTTGCATGGTGTCGCCTATGGGCAACATCTTGGCAATTTTTCTAAGAATCAAATAAAAACACGAGCAGTCGTCTGCCTTTTGGATCAAACTGAATCCGCGACTTGTAAGGAGCCAATCCTGCAGCCTTTGAGTGATCTGGAGGGTATTCCAACGTTTGTGTTACATCGGAGTAGGGATAGAGTAGGCCTGGGAGGCTGAGGCGTCTGTGGTGGGCAACAAAAATTACTCCCAGCAATTTTTTTATAAATTATCAAGAAGCTTTCATGTCGCTAAGGATGTCAGTGTGTCGTCACCGCTTATTGGTAGCAGGCAATTTGCCACTGTTTATTATTGGAAATAGAACAGCGTAGACTATATGGCACTTCACCGAGACGATGATTTCATCTCCTCTTTTATTTATATGCCTTTTTGTTGAAGATATTTACCGGTAGTTATTGTTGAGGTGAAATTTGTGTGTTTTTGGTTTTGTGGAAACATTAGTTTTGTAATTAAGTTTTTTTTTTTATATGTATCTAAGATATTTAATATTTAGAATTTATATGGCGACTGGACGTGGTTGAGATGAACATGGCCACCAAACCCGTTGCTGAAGGCTGCTCAAAGACGATAGTTTGTGGATGAGTGATGGTGCAGACTACGTGCCTCCGTCACACCCGTTTATCGCAATAGGTCTCTCACGCACACCGGTTCAAACTAGGGACAAAGCCAACAGCTGCAGTGAATGCGGCGCTGGCTCAAGCTCATGCCACGTATAGACAGGTATACAGGTATATACTCCGTCCTGTAGTTAGAGATAGAACAGTAGCCGAAATATTCGAAAGTCTGCCCATAAACAGTTAAAACGAAGTTCCACCCAAAGTGGCGCCGACAAACACCTCATATCCTGCGCCCATAATTCAGCCGAGTCTCGGGGCCATACCCAATATACTTAGCACTCCGTTTAAAAAGCCACCTCTCCCTCATAATCCAACATATCGTAGCACGGAGCATTGAGTAAGCAATCTCGATATAGATGACCAACAAGCCACTCGAGATTGGCGTAACTCTTTTTCTCGTCGAAGGCATGGGGAGATCTTAGAGGCTTGGAAGAAGAATCTCTGAACAAGAGCTACGCAAATCTCGATCTCGAAGTGTTTGCTTTCCGCATAGAGTTCATCCAACATCAATACCGATGCCAATGGAACGAAATACTGCTGGTATTGGCTAGACTTTTCTTTTATAAATGCGGTTGTCCAGGCACTATATCTCTAATGTGCCCTTAATGCTCGGGAATCGGGCGTGTGAGCGCGAAGAGGACGGGCGATTCTCGTTCGGCAACGCAGCTCGCAAAGGAGAAGGAGGAAGAAGTTTGTAGGAATAAGAAGTGAATTAAGAATTTATCTTATGACGAGAGATTAAGGAAATATTTAGAATTAAGGAATATAATATTTAGCGCTAAATAATTGGTGGGAATGCGAAAGGTGGAGCTCTTTGTCAAGAAGCAAGTCGTGGAAGCAATCAGAAGAGGCGAAAAAACTGACTAGCGCGTATTTGCAGTAGGGGATCAGCTCATAAAATGCCTAGGAAAGGGAAGTCAAGAATTGGTCGAAGAACTGGGAGTGAAAATATATAGCCATACGTTTCGATAGTCTGAACTGCTGGAGGAGATGATCGATCCATTATCGGCCGGGTCGATCTCCAAGTCATGTCTGGAGAGTAAACTAGAGATATAATCTAGAACAGCGAGCCTATTTTGGGATTGATTTCTGTTGAGCGCTTAACTTAGCCCCAGATGTTTTAGGTCCCGAGAAGCTTCTCTCACCCGAAAGCCAAGCTGACGATCTACTGGCTGTGTCAATGATACAATATAGAGACGAGGATAAAGGGAACCACCGACAAAGGAAAACATACCATCGACTTGGTCGAAAGAGCACAGCCTTTCAAAGACCGACCTTACCTGCTATCGCCAGCTATGCAGAAAGTAGTGGATGACGAACCGCACTACCGTAGTGTTCGCTCTACCGGCCGGGCAAAAACCGTTTCTGCCTCGATGCTCGCAAACTTAATTATTTTACAATGACAGGTGCCTATCCATTGCTCTGTATAGAAAGCATCCTTTCCAGCGTAGACTTGAAGTTCGCTTACTGGCAAGTCGCACTTGATGATAAGAGTAAACATTACACAGCCTTCACAGTCCCAGGCAGGCCGTTATACCAGTTCCGAGTAATGTCATTCGGGCTATGCAATGGGACACAAAAATTACTTCGACTTATGGATAAGATAATACCAACTGAAATGAGGTTCAATATCTTTATTTATCTGGATGACCTGTTAGTTACTAAAATATTTATGACGTGTACGACAACTTAAGGGAAGCAAATCTTTCCATCGGATTGCATAAATCCAAATTCGGCTTCAAGGCATTGAAATATCTCGGGCTTATCATCGGAGGCGGTACGCTACGCATGGAACCCGGACATAGTCAGAGCCATAAAGCTAATCCGCTCTTTCTTGGGTACAGCAGGCTGGTACCGGCGATTTATGCGAGATTTCGCGACTAGAGCTGCACCGCTAACTAAAGTACCGGTGCTGGTACATGCTGATTTTGCTAAGCGGTTTTTCGTACAGAGTGATGCATACCAATTTGGTGAATGAGCCATGTTGTTCCAAAAGAATGCCGATCAACAGAAACGAAGCGAAGTTGAATAAACATCACCGAAATTATTCCAACACTGAAAAGGAGTGATTAGCGTCTATCATAGCGATCAGGAAATTTCGACAGTATTGATGGAATGCCATTTACGTGCATCACAGACCACGGCAGCTTGAAGTGGCTGTTGTCCATGAAAGACTTAGGCGGTAGGCTAGCTCGTTGGTCATTGCAGTTACAAGGCTATGACTTCAATATCAAACATCGCAAAGGTAGTGGAAACGTGGTAACCGGCGCAGTGTCGAATCGAGAGGGATCGACCCGAAAAGGTTTTTTGGGTTTTTTGACTACCGAGTTTGAGTCAGCCGAGTATCAAGAGTTACTTGAACAAGTGTTACAGAATAAAAGTAAGTTGCATGATGTGAAAGTTGAGAGGAGAGTTACTTATCAAGCGAATGGGGTTCGTTCGCCTTGAGAATAAACTTGAGGGTACGGTTTGAAAATTGTGGGTACCAAACTCTTTGATAACCGGACTGAAAGAGAAGGTTCATGTTGATGAGACGGCTGGGTATGGTGGTGTCGCCAAGACAGAGGAGACCTTGCGCTGTCAGTTTTACTGTCCCGGCATGACTAGTCGAGTGAGAGATTGAGTACGGCAATGTGTAACGTGCAAGGAAAGCAAGGCGCCGAACTTTTGTATGCAGGTGGGCCTTGGAAAGAGGTGGTGACCGATCGACTTTTTAGGGAAGTACCTAGATCTTCATCGTTGTTGACCATTTCTCGAAGTTAACGTTTTTGAAAGCGATGCGAGATGCTACGGCCTCAAATGTAGTAAGCTTCCTGGTCAACGACATCTTTTATAAGTTTGGCGTACCAGAAGTCATCCACTCTGTTAACGGGCGTCAGTTCGTATTCAGCACCATTCAGAGCTTTACTGAAGTCTTCGGAGTCTCGCATATGCGCACAGCAGTTTTCGCGCTAAAGAGCAATGTCACAGAGCGAGCTAATCGCATCGTGTTATCTGCAATCAGGGTGTATCTTGCCCAAGATCACTGTGAGTGGTGGAGTGCGTATGGATACCTCCCGAAAATAGAGGTATCCATTCGCAATGCAGTTCACCCGACTCAATTCTTTGCAGTTTTCATATCATCTGTTCCTAATCGGGGCAAATTACAAACTGGTTCGTAAGATTGGGTCTCATAGTGATCAATATACAGATCATTTGAAAGCGAGTCTAGGATCATTTGCATTCTACGTAAGAACGCAGCCAACAGTGTTAAGATGCCCGAGCCCGAGTTTTCCAGGTGGAGCCAGGCCAAGAGGTGTATCGTCGCAACTTTGTGCTGAGCGAAATGCGAAAAAAGTAGAGAGTAGTGCGGCGAGTAGGGAGCAATTCTTAATTGATAGAGGACGTACAAGGGAAATCTCTATGTGGGTGGGGTAAAGTTGTGATGTGCCTCACGTTGGGACGCTTTCAAAAATATCGAAAGAACAGGTCGACCAGAGTGGCCGAAGCACAGAGAATCAGGAAGAAATCCCTTTTGCTCCCTCCGTTTCCTTTGGTAGCTTCACCGCCCATGGAATCCTTGGGCGATGTTTCTTTGGTATATCCGCCTATGGATAGTAGCAGTCGAAATGCTCAGCTGGAATGTTTCAACAGAGCCCGACCGGGGAACAGTGCAGTAAGCGTACCAAGGAAAGAATGAAATGAGCAAACCGGGGAAGGAGTGCCGTCAGCGAACCTGGGGAAGATGCGAAGAGCGACATTTGAAACGTGCTGAGATCTACACGCACACATGGAAAATAAAAAGCCCCTTTTTTTTTGCTATGCAATGGCATTGGCGCAGCTGGAATCTTCTTGGGCTTAGCAACTAAGGCGACAATTTGGAAGCGGGACTCTGCTGCGTAAGCGACCGCGAGCAGACTTTACATTTTTTTTATCAGCGCAATAAAAGGGTCATAGACCTGGTCACTTTTGGGTTTATATGCATATATATTATTATAGTACAAATATAAATATACACAGAAATTAGTTAAATATAGGCATTAGTAGAGCAAAGTAAGGAATATATAGAGCATGTTAGCTTTTAACAAATTCGCCAACTAAATGATTGAGCTTTAAGTTGAAATGCGCCTAAAGGCTCGTAAATGTGGGAGAGAGAAGCATAGCTGTCATTAGAATAGGTGCCGCTTAAAATCTAGTGGCATATGGTGTAGCTGAAAAAAATGTTTAGCTACACAGGTTGGGCGGGAGCGTTGTGGCAAAACACCTAAGCCACCGTTCCAATGCTAATGATCGTGGTAATTTTGGTCTTGTTTTTGATGTTGCCGTTCAGTTTTGTTTATGTTGTGTCAGCTGTTTAGTGATGTGTAGACTTTGTGGTTTTGTGTGATTGTTTGTGACGGCGGGCATGTGTCTATAAGGCTGGCCGGCACTGCTCCTCGGGAAACAAACCGCCACGTAACAAATAATCAAGAATATAAAAATGTAACCTCTGGAAAAAGCACTAAGAAATACTAAATTTTAAAAGTGTTTTAAAAAAAGTCGCACTTTAGAACATTTTTTAAAGTTGTTCGTCATATGTAGCCCCATATGAGTAAGAAAAAAGAGGTTTGGTAAACAATACAATTGGCTGTTACATAGTGTTAATGCAGCGCAGGTGCGAACTTTAGTGAGTAAACTTGAAAATGCGCATGTTTGCTGAAATGGTAATATCTCAGCTGTCTCCCCATCGATTTCCGCAAGGCGTTGCGAAAATTAAAAAACCCCCACTGGGAACTGAGATAAATTGAATATGCATTAAAAAGAGAATTTTGCTTTTTATACCCTGAACCCATTGAAAATGGGTAAAAAGCATCTACGACCCCAAAAAGTATATTTATTGTTGATCAGGACGACGAGCTGAGTCGATTTGTCCGTCTGTCCGTCCGTACGTCCGTCCATCGGAAACTACAAAAGCTAGCGACCTAAACTTTTAGGTATAGATTCTCCTAATCCATACGCAGTACAAGTTTATCTTTTTTTTCGGTATCTTGCTCCGTTTTATAGTTATCAATAAAATTCGATTTGTATACTTGATTTTCTTGGCATATCTCGGAGACTATAAGAGCTAGAGCCATCAAATTTGGTTCTATTTATGCTCGTAAGTAATGCGCAGATTATGAATATTTCGGATTTTGGATACCTCCCCCATTCTTTCAAAGTTTGAACTTGTTGGGAAATGTACAAGTCAAACAACGAAAAATATCAGAAAGGCGCGCAAAACAAAAGTCGCTCCATTTGTGAGCTATATAGTCTGTTTTTGGCATACAACTGCTTATAGAAAGAGCTTCGCCCTTTTACCCTAACCACCGCCAATATGGGTTTATTTATTTTATTTTTTTTTTTTGTTAAAAACTTGGTTTTTGTTGACATCAGTGAATGGCATGTTGTCCATCTATATTTAGTGCAAGTGGTTTATTAGTAACCCTTCTAGTGGATATTGGTAAGCTTGGCACGCTTGAGGTCAGTTGTTGGTTTATTGAACCAACAATAAGAAATGCATATAAATTAACTATTTCAAGAACTTCCCGGTTCTATCATCAGCAGATCATAGTCGATAGTGGCAGTCGAAATTGTCAGCTGGGCTGTTTCAACAATGAGAAACGGGGAACAGTGCAGTGAGCGAGCCGATGAAAGAGGGAAATAAGCGAAACGGGGAAGGTGGGCCGTGAGTGAATCGGAAGGAGAGCGCAGAATTACATGTGAAACGCGCAGCATTTTTATTGCATAAAAAGGGCCACCGACCTAGTCACTTTTTGGGTTTTTCGGCTGCACTATATTAGTTACTATATTATTATGTTATATATATACTAATAATATATATATATATATTTTTGTTATAAGTATATGCGTTATTAAAGCAAATTAAGCAATATATAGAGCGTGTTAGTTTTTAAGCAAATTCGCCAATTAAATGATTGTGCTGAAGTTTGCTGAATTAAAAAATGTGCGCGTACAAAACAATGTTTGGCTACACAGATTGAGCGGGATTGCTGTGGCAAAACACCTAAGGCACCGTTCCACTGTTAATGTTCGTAGTAATTTTGGTAATGTTTATGTTGTTGCCGTTTAGTTTTGTTAATGTTGGGTCAGTTGTTTAGTGATTTGCAGTCTTTATGGTTTTCTATACGACAGCACTGGCTGGCCGGCACTGCCACTCGGGAGACAAACGGACACGTAATTGAAAATGTTGCATGGTGTCGCCTATGGGCAACATCTTGGCAATTTTTCTAAGAATCAAATAAAAACACGAGCAGTCGTCTGCCTTTTGGATCATACTGAATCCACGACTTGTAAGGAGCCTGCAGCCTTTGAGTGATCTGGAGGGTATTCCAACGTTTGTGTTGCATCGGAGTAGGGATAGAGTAGGTCTGGGAGGCTGAGGTGTCTGTGGTGGGCAACAAAAATTGCTCCCAGCAATTTTTTTATAAATTATCAAGAAGCTTTCATGTCGCTAAGGATGTCAGTGTGTCGTCACCGCTTATTGGTAGCAGGCGATTTGCCACTGTTTATTATTGGAAATAGAACAGCGTAGACTAGATGGAACTTCACCGAGACGATGATTTCCTCTCCTCTTTTATTTGTATGCCTTTTTGTTGAAGATATTTACCGGTAGTTATTGTTGAGGTGAAATTTGTGTGTTTTTGGTTTTGTGGAAACATTAGTTTTGTAATTAAGTTTTTTTTTTTTATATGGATCTAAGATATTTAATATTTAGAATTTATATGGCGACTGGACGTGGTTGAGATGAACATGGCCACCAAACCCGTTGCTGAAGGCTGCTCAAAGACGATAGTTTGTGGATGAGTGATGGTGCAGACTACGTGCCTCCGTCACACCCGTTTATCGCAATAGGTCTCTCACGCACACCGGTTCAAACTAGGGACAAAGCCAACAGCTGCAGTGAATGCGGCGCTGGCTCAAGCTCATGCCACGTATAGACAGGTATACAGGTATATACTCCGTCCTGTAGTTAGAGATAGAACAGTAGCCGAAATATTCGAAAGTCTGCCCATAAACAGTTAAAACGAAGTTCCACCCAAAGTGGCGCCGACAAACACCTTATATCCTGCGCCCATAATTCAGCCGAGTCTCGGGGCCATACCTAATATGTTTAGCACTCCGTTTAAAAAGCCACCTCTCCCTCATAATCCAACACATCGTAGCGAGGCACGCATTAAGTAAGCAATCTCGATATAGATGACCAACAAGCCACTCGAGATTAGCGTAACTCTTTTTCTCGTCGAAGGCATGGGGAGATCTTAGAGGCTTGGAAGAAGAACCTCCGGACCAGTGCTACGCAAATCTCGATCTCGAAGTGTTTGCTTTCCGCATAGAGTTCATCCAACATCAATACCGATGCCAATGGAACGAAATACTGCTGGTATTGGCTAGACTTTTCTTTTATAAATGCGGTTGTCCAGGCACTATATCTCTAAAGTGCCCTTAATGCTCGGGAATCGGGCGTGTGAGCGCGAAGAGGACGGGCGATTCTCGTTCGGCAACGCAGCTCGCAAAGGAGAAGGAGGAAGAAGTTTGTAGGAATAAGAATTGAATTAAGAATTTATCTTATGACGAGAGATTAAGGAAATATTTAATATTAAGGAATATAATATTTAGCGCTAAATAATTGGTGGGAATGCGAAAGGTGGAGCTCTTTGTCAAGAATCAAGTCGTGGAAGCAATCAGAAGAGGCGAAAAAACTGACTAGCGCGTATTTGCAGTAGGGGATCAGATCGTAAAATGCCTTTTAGATACGGAAGCCAGCATTAACCTGCTAGGAAACGGAAGTCAAGAATTGGTCGAAGAACTGGGAGTGAAAATGTAGCCATACGTTTCGATAATCTGAACTGCTGGAGGAGATGATCGATCCATTATCGGCCGTGTCGATCTCCAAGTCATGTATGGAGAGTAAACTAGAGATATAATCTAGAACAGCGAGCCTATTTTAGGATTGATTTCTGGTGAGCGTTTAACTTAGCCCCAGATGTTTTAGGTCCCGAGAAGCTTCTCTCACCCGAAAGCCAAGCTGACGATCTACTGGCTGTGTCAATGATACAATATAGAGACGAGGATAAAGGGAACCACCGACAAAGGAAAACATACCATCGACTTGGTCGAAAGAGCACAGCCTTTCAAAGACCGACCTTACCTGCTATCGCCAGCTATGCAGAAAGTAGTGGATGACGAACCGCACTACCGTAGTGTTCGCTCTACCGGCCGGGCAAAAACCGTTTCTGCCTCGATGCTCGCAAACTTAATTATTTTACAATGACAGGTGCCTATCCATTGCCCTGTATAGAAAGCATCCTTTCCAGCGTAGACTTGAAGTTCGCTTACTGGCAAGTCGCACTTGATGATAAGAGTAAATATTATACAGCCTTCACAGTCCCAGGCAGGCCGTTATACCAGTTCCGAGTAATGTCATTCGGGCTATGCAATGGGACACAAAAATTACTTCGACTTATGGATAAGATAATACCAACTACACATGGCTGTTGTCCATGAAAGACCTAGGCGGTAGGCTAGCTCGTTGGTCATTGCAGCTACAAGGCTATGACTTCAATATCAAACATCGCAAAGGTGTCGAATCGAGAGGGATCAACCCGGAAAGTTTTTTGGGTTTTTCGACTACCGAGTTTGAGTCAGCCGAGTATCAAGAGTTACTTGAACAAGTGTTACAGAATAAAAATAAGTTGCATGATGTGAAAGTTGAGAGGAGAGTTACTTATCAAGGGAATGGGGTTCGTTCGCCTTGAGAATAAACTTGAGGGTACGGTTTGAAAATTGTGGGTACCAAACTCTTTGATAACCGGACTGAAAGAGAAGGTTCATGTTGATGAGACGGCTGGGTATGGTGGTGTCGCCAAGACAGAGGAGACCTTGCGCCGTCAGTTTTACTGTCCCGGCATGACTAGTCGAGTGAGAGATTGGGTACGGCAATGTGTAACGTGCAAGGAAAGCAAGGCGCCGAACTTTTGTATGCAGGTGGGCCTTGGAAAGAGGTGGTGACCGATCGACTTTTTAGGGAAGTACCTAGATCTTCATCGTTGTTGACCATTTCTCGAAGTTCACGTTTTTGAAAGCGATGCGAGATGCTACGGCCTCAAATGTAGTAAGCTTCCTGGTCAACGACATCTTTTATAAGTTTGGCGTACCAGAAGTCATCCACTCTGTTAACGGGCGTCAGTTCGTATTCAGCACCATTCAGAGCTTTACTGAAGTCTTCGGAGTCTCGCAGAGCGTATCTTGCCCAAGATCACTGTGAGTGGTGGAGTGCGTATGGATACCTCCCGAAAATAGAGGTATCCATTCGCAATGCAGTTCACACGACTCAATTCTTTGCAGTTTTCATATCATCTGTTCCTAATCGGGGCAAATTACAAACTGGTTCGTAAGATTGGGTCTCATAGTGATCAAGATACAGATCATTTGAAAGCGAGTCTAGGATCATTTGCATTCTACGTAAGGACGCAGCCAAGAGTGTTAAGATGCCCGAGCCCGAGTTTTCCAGGTGGAGCCAGGCCAAGAGGTGTATCGTCGCAACTTTGTGCTGAGCGAAATGGGAAAAAAGTAGAGAGTAGTGCGGCGAGTAGGGAGCAATTCTTACTTGATAGAGGACGTACAAGGGAAATCTCTATATGGGTGGGGTAAAGTTGTGATGTGCCTCACGTTGGGACGCTTTAAAAAATATCGAAGGAACAGGTCGACCGGAGCGGCCGAAGAGAGAATCAGGAAGAAATCCCTTTTGCTCCCTCCGTTTCCTTTGGTAGCTTCACCGCCAATGGAATCCTTGGGCGATGTTTCTTTGGTATTTCCGCCTATGGATAGCGGCAGTCGAAATGCTCAGCTGGAATGTTTCAATAGAGACCCGACCGGGGAACAGTGCAGTAAGCGTACCAAGGAAAGAATGAAATGAGCAAACCGGGGAAGGAGTGCCGTCAGCGAACCTGGGGAAGAGCGCAGAGCGACATTTGGAACGTGCTGAGATCTACACGCACACATGGAAAATAAAAAGCCCCGTTTTTTTTGCTATGCAATGGCATTGGCGCAGCTGGAATCTTCTTGGGCTTAGCAACTAAGGCGACAATTTGGAAGCGGGACTCTGCTGCGTAAGCGACCGCGAGCAGACTTCAAATTTTTTTGTCAGCGCAATAAAAGGGCCATAGACCTGGTTACTTTTGGGTTTATATGCATATATATTATTATAGTATAAATATAAATATACACAGAAATTAGTTAAATATAGGCATTAGTAGAGCAAAGTAAGCAATATATAGAGCATGTTAGCTTTTAACAAATTCGCCAACTAAATGATTGAGCTATAAGTTGAAATGCGCCTAAAGGCTCGTAAATGTGGGAGAGAGAAGCATAACTGTCATTAGAATAGGTGCCGCTTAAAATCTAGTGGCATAGGGTGTAGCTGAAAAAAATGTTTAGCTAAACAGGTTGGGCGGGAGCGTTGCGGCAAAACACCTAAGCCACCGTTCCAATGCTAATGATCGTGGTAATTTTGGTCTTGTTTTTGATGTTGCCGTTCAGTTTTGTTTATGTTGTGTCAGCTGTTTAGTGATGTGTAGACTTTGTGGTTTTGTGTGATTGTTTGTGACGGCGGGCACGTGTCTATGAGGCTGGCCGGCACTGCTCCTCGGGAAACAAACCGCCACGTAACAAATAATCAAGAATATAAAAATGTAACCTCTGGAAAAAGCACTAAGAAATACTAAATTTTAAAAGTGTTTAAAAAAAAGTCGCACTTTAGAACATTTTTTAAAGTTGTTCGTCATATGTAGCCCCATATGAGTAAGAAAAAAGAGGTTTGGTAAACAATACAATTGGCTGTTACATAGTGTTAATGCAGCGCAGGTGCGAACTTTAGTGAGTAAACTTGAAAATGCGCATGTTTGCTGAAATGGTAATATCTCAGCTGTCTCCCCATCGATTTCCGCAAGGCGTTGCGAAAATTAAAAAACCCCCACTGGGAACTGAGATAAATTGAATATGCATTAAAAAGAGAATTTTGCTTTTTATACCCTGAACCCATTGAAAATGGGTAAAAAGCATCTACGACCCCAAAAAGTATATTTATTCTTGATCAGGACGACGAGCTGAGTCGATTTGTCCGTCTGTCCGTTCGTACGTCCGTCCATCGGAAACTACAAAAGCTAGCGACCTAAACTTTTGGGTATAGATTCTCCTAATCCATACGCAGTACAAGTATATATTTTTTTTCGGTATCTTGCTCCGTTTTATAGTTATCGATAAAACTCGATTTGTATACTTGATTTTCTTGGCATATCTGGGAGACTATAAGAGCTAGAGCCATCAAATTTGGTTTTATTTATGCTCGTAAGTAATGCGCAGATTATGAATATTTAGGATTTTGGATACCTCCCCCAATCTTTCAAAGTGTGAACTTGTTGGGAAATGTACAAGTCAAACAACGAAAAAATAGCAGAAAGGCGCGCAAAACAAAAGTCGCTCCATTTGTGAGCTATATAGTAACCACCGCCAATATGGGCTTATGTTTTTTTTTTTTTTTTTGTTAAAAACTTGGTTTTTGTTGACATCAGTGAATGGCATGTTGTCCATCTATATTTAATGCAAGTGGTTTATTAGTAACCCTTCTAGTGGATATTGGTAAGCTTGGCACGCTTGAGGTCAGTTGTTGGTTTATTGAACCAACAATAAGAAATGCATATAAATTAACTATTTCAAGAACTTCCCGGTTCTATCATCAGCAGATCATAGTCGATAGTGGCAGTCGAAATTGTCAGCTGGGCTGTTTCAACAATGAGAAACGGGGAACAGTGCAGTGAGCGAGCCGATGAAAGAGGGAAATAAGCGAAACGGGGAAGGTGGGCCGTGAGTGAATTGGAAGGAGAGCGCAGAATTACATGTGAAACGCGCAGCATTTTTATTGCATAAAAAGGGCCACCGACCTAGTCACTTTTTGGGTTTTTCGGCTGCACTATATTAGTTACTATATTATTATGTTATATATATACTAATAATATATATATATATTTTTGTTATAAGTATATGCGTTATTAAAGCAAATTAAGCAATATATAGAGCGTGTTAGTTTTTAAGCAAATTCGCCAATTAAATGATTGTGCTGAAGTTTGCTGAATTAAAAAATGTGCGCGTACAAAACAATGTTTGACTACACAGATTGAGCGGGATTGCTGTGGCAAATCACCTAAGGCACCGTTCCACTGTTAATGTTCGTAGTAATTTTGGTAATGTTTATGCTGTTGCCGTTTAGTTTTGTTAATGTTGGGTCAGTTGTTTAGTGATTTGCAGACTTTATGGTTTTCTATACGACAGCACTGGCTGGCCGGCACTGCCACTCGGGAGACAAACGGACACGTAATTGAAAATGTTGCATGGTGTCGCCTATGGGCAACATCTTGGCAATTTTTCTAAGAATCAAATAAAAACACGAGCAGTCGTCTGCCTTTTGGATCATACTGAATCCGCGACTTGTAAGGAGCCAATCCTGCAGCCTTTGAGTGATCTGGAGGGTATTCCAACGTTTGTGTTGCATCGGAGTAGGGATAGAGTAGGTCTGGGAGGCTGAGGCGTCTGTGGTGGGCAACAAAAATTGCTCCCAGCAATTTTTTTATAAATTATCAAGAAGCTCATGTCGCTAAGGATGTCAGTGTGTCGTCGCCGCTTATTGGTAGCAGGCGATTTGCCACTGTTTATTATTGGAAATAGAACAGCGTAGACTAGATGGCACTTCACCGAGACGATGATTTCCTCTCCTCTTTTATTTGTATGCCTTTTTGTTGAAGATATTTACCGGTAGTTATTGTTGAGGTGAAATTTGTGTGTTTTTGGTTTTGTGGAAACATTAGTTTTGTAATTAAGTTTTTTTTTTTTTATATGGATCTAAGATATTTAATATTTAGAATTTATATGGCGACTGGACGTGGTTGAGATGAACATGGCCACCAAACCCGTTGCTGAAGGCTGCTCAAAGACGATAGTTTGTGGATGAGTGATGGTGCAGACTACGTGCCTCCGTCACACCCGTTTATCGCTATAGGTCTCCCACCCACACCGGTTCAAACTAGGGACAAAGCCAACAGCGGCAGTGAATGCGGCGCTGGCTCAAGCTCATGCTACGTATAGACAGGTATACAGAGGTACTCCGTCCTGTAGTTAGAGATAGAACACTAGCCGAAATATTCGTAAGTCTGCCCATAAGCAGTTAAAGCGAAGTGGCGCCGACAAACACCTCATATCCTGCGCCCATAATTCAGCCGAGTCTCGGGGCCATACCTAATATGCTTAGCACTCCGTTTAAAAAGCCACCTCTCCCTCATAATCCAACACATCGTAGCACGGAGCATTGAGTAAGCAATCCCGATATAGATGACCAACAAGCCACTCGAGTTTGGCGTAACTCTTTTTCGCGTCGAAGGCATGGGGGAGATCTTAGAAGCTTGGAAGAAGAACCTCTGAACAAGAGCTACGCAAATCTCGATCTCGAAGTGTTTGCTTTCCGCATAGAGTTCATCCAACATCAATACCGATGCCAATGGAACGAAATACTGCTGGTATTGGCAAGACTTTTCTTTTATAAATGCGGTTGTCCAGGCACTATATCTCTAAAGTGCCCTTAATGCTCGGGAATCGGTCGTGTGAGCGCGAAGAGGACAGGCGATTCTCGTTCGGCAACGCAGCTCGCAAAGGAGAAGGAGGAAGAAGTTTGTAGGAATAAGAATTGAATTAAGAATTTATCTTATGACGAGAGATTAAGGAAATATTTAGAATTAAGGAATATAATATTTAGCGCTAAATAATTGGTGGGAATGCGAAAGGTGGAGCTCTTTGTCAAGAAGCAAGTCGTGGAAGCAATCAGAAGAGGCGAAAAAACTGACCAGCTCATAAAATGCCTCTTAGATACGGAAGCGAGCATAAGCCTGCTAGGAAACGGAAGTCAAGAATTGGTCGAAGAACTGGGAGTGAAAATGTAGCCATACGTTTCGATAGTCTGAACTGGTGGAGGAGATGATCGATCCATTATCGGCCGTGTCGATCTCCAAGTCATGTATGGAGAGTAAACTAGAGATATAATCTAGAACAGCGAGCCTATTTTAGGATTGATTTCTGGTGAGCGTTTAACTTAGCCCCAGATGTTTTAGGTCCCGAGAAGCTTCTCTCACCCGAAAGCCAAGCTGACGATCTACTAGCTGTGTCAATGATACAATATAGAGACAAGGACAAAGGGAACCACCGACAAAGGAAAACATACCATCGACTTGGTCGAAAGAGCCTTTCAAAGACCGACCTTACCTGCTATCGCTAGCTGTGCAGAAAGTAGTGAATGACGAACCGCACTACCGTAGTGTTCACTCTACCGGCCGGGCAAAAACCGTTTCTGCCTCGATGCTCGCAAACTTAATTATTTTACAATGACAGGTGCCTATCCATTGCCCTGTATAGAAAGCATCCTTTCTAGCGTAGACTTGAAGTTCGCTTACTGGCAAGTCGCACTTTATGATAAGAGCAAACATTATACAGCCTTCACAGTCCCAGGCAGGCCGTTATACCAGTTCCGAGTAATGTCATTCGGGCTATGCAATGGGACACAAAAATTACTTCGACTTATGGATAAGATAATACCAACTGAAATGAGGTTCAATATCTTTATTTATCTGGATGACCTGTTAGTTACTAAAATATTTATGACGTGTACGACAACTTAAGGGAAGCAAATCTTTCCATCGGATTGCATAAATCCAAATTCGGCTTCAAAGCATTGAAATATCTCGGGCTTATCATCGGAGGCGGTACGCTACGCATGGAACCCGGACATAGTCAGAGCCATAAAGCTAATCCGCTCTTTCTTGGGTACAGCAGGCTGGTACCGGCGATTTATGCGAGATTTCGCGACTAGAGCCGCACCGCTAACTAAAGTACCGGTGCTGGTACATGCTGATTTTGCTAAGCGGTTTTTCGTACAGTGTGATGCATACCAATTTGGTGAATGAGCCGTGTTGTTCCAAAAGAATGCCGATCAACAGAAACGAAGCGAAGTTGAATAAACATCACCGAAATTATTCCAACACTGAAAAGGAGTGATTAGCGTCTATCATAGCGATCAGGAAATTTCGACAGTATTGATGGAATGCCATTTACGTGCATCACAGACCACGGCAGCTTGAAGTGGCTGTTGTCCATGAAAGACTTAGGCGGTAGGCTAGCTCGTTGGTCATTGCAGATACAAGGCTATGACTTCAATATCAAACATCGCAAAGGTAGTTGAAACGTGGTAGCCGGTACTTATTCGCGCAGTGTCGAATCGAGAGGGATCGACCCGGAAAGTTTTTTGGGTTTTTTGACTACCGAGTTTGAGTCAGCCGAGTATCAAGAGTTACTTGAACAAGTGTTACAGAATAAAAATAAGTTGAATGATGTGAAAGTTGAGAGGAGAGTTACTTATCAAGCGCCGAACTTTTTTATGCAGGTGGGCCTTGGAAAGAGGTGGTGACCGATCGACTTTTTAGGGAAGCACCTAGATCTTCATCGTTGTTGACCATTTCTCGAAGTTCACGTTTTTGAAAGCGATGCGAGATGCTACGGCCTCAAATGTAGTAAGCTTCCTGGTCAACGACATCTTTTATAAGTTTGGCGTACCAGAAGACATCCACTCTGATAACGGGCGTCATTTCGTATTCAGCACCATTCAGAGCTTTACTGAAGACTTCGGAGTCTCGCATATGCGCACAGCAGTTTTCGCGCTAAAGAGCAATGTCACAGAACGAGCTAATCGGACCGTGTTATCTGCAATCAGGGCGTATCTTCCCCAAGATCACCGTGAGTGGGATCCTCCCTCCTGTACCTCCCGAAAATAGAGGTATCTATACGCAATGCAGTTCACACGACTCAATTCTTTGCAGTTTTCATATCATCTGTTCCTAATCGGGGCAAATTACAAACTGGTTCGTAAGATTGGGTCTCATAATGATCATGAGATCTCTTATCTGCACGTAGCAGTCAAGATACAGATCATTCGAAAGCGAGTCTAGGATCATTTGCATTCTACGTAAGAACGCAGCAAACAGTGTTAAGATGCCCGAGCCCGAGTTTTCCAGGTGGAGCCAGGCCAAGAGGTGTATCGTCGCAACTTTGTGCTGAGCGAAATGGGAAAAAAGTAGAGAGTAGTGCGGCGAGTGGGAAGCAATTCTTACTTGATAGAGGACGTACAAGGGAAATCTCTATGTGGGTGGGGTAAAGTTGTGATGTACCTCACGTTGGGACGCTTTCAAAAATATCGAAGGAACAGGCCGACAAGAGTGGCCGAAGCACAGGGAATCAGGAAGAAATCCCTTTTGCTCCCTCCGTTTCCTTTGGTAGCTTCACCGCCAATGGAATCCTTGGGCGATGTTTCTTTGGTATTTTCGCCTATGGATAGTGGCAGTCGAAATGCTCAGCTGGGATGTTTAAACAGGGACCCAACCGGGGAACAGTTCAGTAAGCGTATCGAGGAAAGAATGAAATGAGCGAACTGGGGAAGGAGTGCCGTGAGCGAACCTGGGGAAGAGCGCAGAGCGACATGTGAAACGTGTTGAGATCTACACGCACACATGGAAAATGAAAAGCCCCGAAAGGCGAAGGCGAAAATTTGGAAGCGGGACTCTGCTGCGTAAGCGACCGCGAGCAGACATTACATTTTTTTTGTCCGCGCGGTAAGAGCGCTTAGAATTAGCGCAATAAAAGGGCCATAGACCTGGTCACTTTTGGGTTTATATGCATATATATTATTATAGTACAAATATAAATATACACAGAAATTAGTTAAATATAGGCATTAATAGAGTAAAATAAGCAATATATAGAGCATGTTAGCTTTTAACAAATTTGCCAATTAAATGATTGAGCTATAAGTTGAAATGCTCCTGAAGGCTCGTAAATGTGGGAGAGAGAAGCATAGCTGTTGTTGGGGCAAAATGCCCCTTTATTAATTTAAGTTTATTGAAATGTAATACTCGCCCAAACGTGGGACAGTGATATTCAATCATCGTGCAACCTGGTTCTAGTGTCTCATTTGGATCATTGGTTTCGTAACTCAACAGGCATACAACGCGCTAACTGTGCCCTACATTAGCCTTGCCTTGTCATCGTCGGATCGCCGATACACCGTATATTTAATCACCTTTCGCCCTGCGACCCCTTGCCATCGCATCACTGATCTGTAACATCGTACAGTCATCATCGTTTCAGCAGTTTTCGCTTTGTCAATCTCGACGTGTAAAGAACACGTGCAAGAACAGCCGATAATTCGCAGACATACACATTGCCCGATTGTCACTCAAATTGCCACTCAAACTTGAGTGCAACTCGCTGTGCTCAACTTTTACATTGCTTCGTTATTCAGCACATTATCTTGCGTACTCGCTTTTGTTCAGCGTAATTGGAACTTAAGAAATTAACATAATTTGAATTTTCTGGCTAGATTATTTGATAAAGGAACCAAAATAACATGAGTTTGGAAGGTCTAAAACTACAACGCACTAATATTCGTTGCAACATTAGCCGCATTCGTGCGCTGTTGATCCAAAGCAAAGAGAAGAAAAGGCAGCGCCATCGCCAGCTGAGTTGAATTGCCGTCTGGGAATCGTGGAAGCCTACTTTAAGCAAATAATGTCGGTACAAAATGACATCGAGAAAGAGTGTCCAGCAGACACAGGTCGCGCCGACCTTGAAGAGTTATACATAGGCATCAAGGTTTGTATAAAGGAGCAACTCAGCGATGAGCTTCAAGACTCAACCTTGCACCATCAATATCAACCCTTTCACCGTCTGTAAAATTGCCCAGAATCACGATACCGACATTTGATGGTAATTACGCAGGTTATAAAAACTTCATTACGTTGTTTAACCAGCTGATTGATCAACAAAATTGCCTATCAAATATCGAAAAGTTTAATCAGCTGATCAGCTGCTTGAAAGGACCAGCTCTAGCAACTGTGAAGGCATTTCAAGTGACGCCGGAAAATGATCATAAGGCTCTTGTGCGTTTGAATCAGCGGTACGACAACCCAACATTGGTGTTCTTGGACAATATCTTGTCTCTGTTTAAATTGCCAAACATTACAAACTCAAGCATTCAACAACTTCGCATTCTGATTGACAACTCTACTCTTTACAATTCCCTGAAATCGTTAGGGAGTGACGCTCAAATTGCACAGGCCATGTTGATATTTATAGTCATGGAAAAGGTGGATCTGGAAACTAAGCGCAAATGGAACGAGTCATTGGACTTTTCTACATTGCCAACGTTGGATCTGTGTGTACAGTTAGTAGAAAAACACTGCCAATATCTGGAATCGTTTGGTGAGGCCGTATCTATTGAATGTCGCACAGTAACTGGCGGCAAGCCACGCAGCCAGGCCACTCCTCGACAAGGTCTATAATTTAATTGTACAACTCAATCTCTTTTTGTTCCAGCTCAGAGCATCGTGCCACGCGCTGCAACCAGTTCAGGGAAATGTCTGTCATACAGCGCTATGAAGCAGCAAAACGCCTTGCACTCTGCCTCAATTGTCTTGGCAAAGGTCATCATGCAGCTAAATGCCCATCCACTCAAAGATGTCGATCTTGCCCTCGCCTTCATCATTCACTGTTGCATCGAGAGACTGCCGAGCGTAAGCCATCGCCTGCATTGCCAACACTTTCTTCTTCAATTACAACACCCCCCCAGTGTTGCCGTCACACACACGCAGAACAACGGGTCTTCAGACCAAGTCATCTTGGCCACAGCCATCGTCTATGTGAGAGATGCATCTGGAAACTATAGGATTGGTCGCGCATTGTTAGATTCTTGCTCACAAGTGAATTTCATCTCAGAACAATTCGCTCAATCGCTGCGCTTGCCCAAGGTCAAACGCCACATGAGAATATGCAGCATTGGCGAATCACATACAAACATTAAGTTTGGTACCTCTGCAACTATTAAATCACATCTGGGCACCTTCGAGATGCCTCTCGATTTTTGGGTAACCTCGCACATCGCATACCACCCGGATGCCGACATTGATATCTCGTCGTGGAACTTGCCTAACAACACACCGCTGGCAGATGAGCAATTTAACAAAACACGCCGTATTGATCTTCTCATTGGTACTGAAATCTTTTTTGAAATTCTTGCAGTAGGACAGATCAAGTTGGGCCCCTGCCTGCCGACACTCCAGAAAGCTCTACTCGGATGGATTGTGTCTGGACGTTATGAAGACTACAAAGGTCAGGTACACAATTACTCGCTTTCGTTAGAGGAGTCCATTAACGGAAACCTTGAAAGACTTTGGCGTATCGAGGATGTGCACAAGTCAACTGATAAGCTCACTCCTGAGCAGCGTCAGTGCGAGCAAATATTCGCTCAAACCGTAAATCAACAAGCAGATGGTAAAATCGTTGTGCAGTTACCATTTAAGGATGATCCAAGCTACCTAGGTTCCTCGTACGAGTCGGCTAAGCAGAGATTTGAAGCGCTGGAGCGCCGATTGAATCGCAACTCTGAATTAAAGGCAGCCTACGTGGAGTTTTTGACCGAATACGAACGCCTAAAGCACATGAGCCTCGTAGATGTACCAAGGATTGATGAGCCACACATCATTGCGTCTTTAAACTAAATAGCACATCGACCAAGTTAAGGGTAGTTTTTGACGCATCGAGCTAGACATCATCGCAAAGATCGCTTAATGATTTGTTAATGGTAGGACCAACCATTCAGCCAGATTTGTACATACTTCTACTGCGCTTTCGGACATACAGGTATGCAATCACAGCAGATGTCGTTAAAATGTTCTGGCAAGTACTGATAGACCAACGTGATCGTAAATTTCAATATATACTTTGGAGAACTTCACCAGATGAGAAACTTCGCACATATGAGCTCAACACAGTTACTTACGGAACGGCAACGGCACCATATCTTGCAATACGAAGCATGACGTACCTAGCCGATCTACATGCGCATAAAGAAGGACTTGGAGCAAAGGCTATAAAATCATCATTTTACGTGGATGACCTTCTGTGTGGACACGACACAACAGAAGGTCTACGACAGCTCAAGTCAGAAATCATCGAAATTCTTGGCAAGGGCAAGTTTGAGCTGGCAAAATGGCACTCAAATCACCCGGAGTTTTTTGATGACAGCACCATTAAGAATCTAAATTTGGATGAGATCTCGGTTACTAGCGCTTTAGGATTGACTTTTGCTTATTGCATTTCGGCCTAAACGTTTATTTAATGTCGTCACCAAGCGAACAATCCTATCGCTGGCATCATCCCTCTTTGACCCATTAGGACTGATAACGCCTGTCATCATTACGGCCAAGATTATACTACAGGAACTATGGCTACTCAAATTACAATGGGACGAGACGGTCCCACAAGCACTATGTCAAGCCTGGAAGGCATTCTCTGCTTCACTTCAATCGTTGGAGTACTTGGCTATACCTCGGTTCTGTATGCAGCCAAAAACTCTGGAGTTACAGCTACATGGATTCTGCGACGCTTCCATTCGTGCATATGGATGCTGCATTTACGCGCGTACGATAACTGTGGACGGAAAGGTCAGAGCACGGCTAATCACATCTAAATCTAGAGTGGCACCAACACGGAAACTGTCACTACCAAAATTGGAATAAGCTTCCGCGCACCTTCTGGCACAACTCTACGTCAAAATAAAAAACATTTTTACAATAAGGCACACAACGTATCTTTGGAGCGACTCGCAGATAGTTCTGCATTGGATACATCAACATTCAGCTACCCTATCGACGTTTGGGTGAAACCGTGTTTCGGACATCCAAGAATATACAGCGGACTGTCACTGGAGACACGTTCCAACACACTGCAATCCTGCCGATCTGGTATCCAGGGGATGCACAACTTTAGAATTGGAGAATTCGATCTGGTTTTTGGGGCCGGCGTATTTGACACAAGGTACCAGCGCTTGGCCAAAGGATACACGAACTAAGCCTGATCTTGAGGTAGTAGAACAAGAGAAACGCAAATCAGCATTCAAGACTATAGCCAATGGCAATTATTTGCTCGACATACTTCGAAACATAAGTTCTCATCGCCGTTGTTTACTGATAGTTGCATGGATGTTCCGGTTTAGCTGCTCTACACGAAGCTTGACGAAGTTAAATAAAATAAATAAATAAAGCAACAGCACTTTGCCGACGAAATTCACGCATTACACAAGAACAAGCAAATATCAGGTCACCTCAAATTTCTAAATCCATTCTTGCAGCTTACCGATGGATACATGTTGCTGAAAGTTGGTGGCCGTCTGGAGCTGTCGAGTGTTCCAGAGGCACAGAAGCATCCAATATTACTCCCCAGTAAAGATGACTTCATTCGGCACTACGTGCAGTTTCTACACCGCCATCACTACCACGCCGGCGCAAAGGCACTCGTTGCATTGCTGCGTCTGCCATTTTGGATCGTCAACGCTCGAGGCTTGGCCCGCAACGTCGTAAGAGGATGCGTACATTGTGTACGCTACAAGCCAAGGTTGCAACAGCAACAAATGGGAGCACTCAAGCAATACTTTTGGCGACGCTGGCTATCTGACTACGTTAACGAGCTGCAGACACGCGCCAAGTGGACCAAGCACAGGGCCAGTGTCTCTGTCGGAGACTTGGTTCTGATACACGAGGACAATGTGCCTTCGCAAAGGTGGATATTGGGACGCATGACGGCTGCGGTTTCTGGACAAGATCAGCGAATTCGAGTAGTAGATATTCGGACCACCAAGGGAGTCATTCGTCGACCGATTCACAAGCTTGCCCTGCTGCCAGTCTCTTGAAAGGCTTGCGTCTTTCAATGGGGCCGGGATGTTGGGGCAAAATGCCCCTTTATTAATTTAAGTTTATTGAAATGTAATACTCTACTTATTTGGGTCCACTCTAATGTTCACATTGCTATTACGGTAGTTTATTATGCTTTACACCTACATGAAATTGGGCAAGCTGCGCTTGAACTTTACTTATTAAGTCAGTACATTAGAAGTCATCGAAATAAACGGTTGCACCTACGACGTGCTGAAGTTAATCTACGGTTCGTGGTTTCGAAGAATATCACCCCCCAACCCCCTATTTCTCATGCTGGACAGGAAAACGCTCCTGACTCTACAGCTGTCATTAGAATAGGTGCCGCTTATAATCTAGTGGCATAGGGTGTTGCTAAAAAAAAATGTGGCAAAACACCTAAGCCACCGTTTCAATGCTAATGATCGTGGTAATTTTGATCTTGTTTTTGATGTTGCCGTTCAGTTTTGTTTATGTTGGGTCAGCTGTTTAGTGATGTGTAGACTTTGTGGTTTTTTGTGATTGTTTGTGACGGCGGGCACGTGTCTATGAGGCTGGTCGGCACTGCTCCTCAGGAAACAAACCGCCACGTAACAAATAATCAAGAATATAAAAATGTAACCTCTGGAAAAAGCACTAAGAAATACTAAATTTTAAAAGTGTTTTAAAAAAAGTTCCTCTTTAGAACATTTTTTAAAGTTGTTCGTCATATGTAGCTCCATATGTGTAAGAAAAAGGAGGTTTGGTAAACAATACAATTGGCTGTTACATAGTGTTAATGCAGCGCAAGTGCGAACTTTAGTGAGTAAAGTTGAAAATGCGCATGTTTGCTGAAATGGTAATATCTCAGCTGTCTCCCCATCGCTTTCCGCAAGGCGTTGCGAAAATTAAAAAACCCCTACTGGGAACTGAGATAAATTGAATATGCATTAAAAAGAGAATTTCCTTTTTATACCCTGAACCCATTGAAAATGGGTAAAAAGGGAATAATGATTTTATACAAATGTATGTAACAGGCAGAAGGAAGGAATATACATACTTTGTGGGGTCGGAAATGATTCCTTCTGTCTGTTACATACATTTGCCTACAACCATTTTACCCTTTTCACCCATTTTCAATGGGTATAACAAGCTTGAAATTAAGATATTGTTTAAATTGCACATTTAAGCCATTCGGTTTTACAAAATTATTTTATGTTGTTTGCTGCGTAGGGTATACCATTTTACCTCTTTGCATTTTTTTCCTATACCAAACTTGCAAATAACATAATTAATACATGCCAACAAGGTACAGCAATTAAACAATGATATAAATCATTTAATACAAAAACTCGAAATTGAATATTTAATAACAAGTAAAATGGCTCTAGTCGGGTGTGCGCGACTAGGAGATACCATGCACCCAGCGGCGAGCTGTCGTTACATGCATGTAATTAAACCCAGACGCTCTTAGTAAAATAAAATAAAAAAAAAAAATACTAAAAATTAATGTTCGCGCTTCGTGCTCGCTTTTAATAGTTGCAGGCATACTTTAGTTTGCCGTAGTTGTGAAATTTCTCGCAAAATTTTCACAAAATAGGAAACTACAAGTATATCTTTCAAATGTTGGTTGCAGGTGAACTGCGAAAGCTTTTTCGGAGTGTGCATGCCAAATACCAAATACCAATTTTTCCCCATTTCGTTGCTCCAGAATATATATGAAATCGCCGATGTCCCAGTATTAAATTACACTTAGACTAATAAGTGTGTTAAATTTAAAAATAAATTTAAAAAAAAATTTAAATAAACAGTAAAAAAAACTCCGTTGACCCAAGCCAGATTCGAACCCGCGTCTGATAGCACGCCAAGGAACATCTACCTACGAGCCACAGCTGAACTTCAAATGTCTCCGTCAAAATCTGAGATTAGAAACACACGTACAACCAATCGGTTGAGAATTCGAAAAAGAATGTGCATATACATATGTATACATGTATGCATGTGTGTACACGTATGCAGAAAACGTCTGCGCTTGGCGCTTGCCACCATGTGATTTGCCAATATACAAATACCTTTTAATAACCTATGTGTTTCTTAACCGGATTCCTAGTGTACTATAGAACATGTATCATATAGAACGGTTATCAGCTGGCATTTGATCCCAGACTCAAAAGCTTTCGGCTTAGTTTCGGCTGCTTATGCCAACTTAAGTGGCTTAACATTTAAGCCTGGGTGCCGATTCGAATTTTTGAAGGAAAGAAAATAATTAGGTTTTTTTTTATATTTAATTTTATCTTTTGGATCCTTTTCTTCAGGTTGTGGCCGCGAGTCAGCTTGGCTCATAGAGTGGCACAAAAATGGACTACCATAGCAAAATGTTAAATGGGACATATTCAAGAAACTGTCTACAACTACAACTGCACGTCAGAAATTGATGACCACCAAATTAATGGTTTTGTGGCACAAAATGGACGGTGCTGAAACTGCCGAACTTGTCACTAGAAGGACCACGAGGAGAAAGGCAGACTGGGGTTAAGCGACGGAGCGAAGAATTATTATTTTCCGGAAATTTCTTTTCCTCAGTTTTTATTGTCATTCGCCATTTGGCCGCATCTTTGGAAATTCCATATTTTGGTTCATTTATGTATTTTCTTTATATATACACATTCTCACACTGGCCCTTAGATGGCGCCAGCAATTCTTCTAATTACACAATTGATATGTAACAAAAAAAATGCAATAACGAACTAATAATTACATAGAACATAATAGCAAAAAAAAATTTTTATATTAAGATAAATTAGTTATTTTACAAAACTAGAAATGTCAATGCTTCCGGCCAGTAGTACTCTTGCATCTATCTCATAGTAGTGGAAATAGAAAAATGAAGATTGCCTGCTTTTGGGCACTGCCGAAAATCTTAGCAGGCAGTCTGTGCCCAGCAGCAGTCAAATGATGAATTTCACCATAATGTGCAACAACACGAGAAAAGTGCGAGTGAAAGAGACAGTGACGAATAGATCGACAGTGAGCAGCAACAACAAGAAAAACATTTGTATACTGGAACTGAGACAGACTCTGTCGATACAAATGTATGCGCAGAATTACAACAACCATAACCACTAGGAGACAATGCTTAGCAGGAGATACAAGGCGATGGAGCGGAAGTTCGTGTTCAGGCAACGACTATCATGGATCCCGCCGATAACGCTGATAACGCCGTTAGTTAGGAAACGGTTACGATGAAACAGCTAGTCAAATAGTTAGTGGGCACCTAATTCATACAGCTAGTATTGAAACAGTTAGCAATGAAACAATTACTAATAAATATGACAAAAAAAAAATTGAATAAAATGAAAGAATTATATAAACAATGAAAGTTTTAACATGGATTTTTTCAATATAAATTATCCTGAGAATATGATGGTTGAATATAATTGCAGCGAGAGCCTGACCAACGAAACAAGATGCATATTTAAAAGATTAATTGAAAATAATTATATAAATACAAAAAGTCCACTCTAGGGGATAGACGCATTTTGTGGAGGTGATACTTGACTGTGTGGTGTCCGTAGTTACGCCCTTGTAAGATTTTTGGTCTTTCTACCTATATGTGGGCTGACCAGCTCTTTAGCTTGTCGTTACCTAGGTCTCGTTGACCATTAGATTCACCTCTCCTTCTTTGACCATTCCTCTATCAACTCTTTTGCAGAGGCCCAGCTTAATACACAAAAGGGCGCAGGTCCAAGAAGGGGGGTTACGGAACCGGCCCTACCTAGTCCGTCCGCAACTTCGTTGCCGGAAATTTCGGAATGCTTTGGGACCCAACAAAGTGTGACCCGGTTTCTATGAGAGAGTTGCTGGAGACAATTCGAGCAATCCGCAAACCAGTCTCGAGGTAATCCTCCATGAGGAAAGCGCTTGAATGGCTGCTTGGCTATCTGAAAAGATATTTAAGGTAGCTACTTTTATCCTCTTGTCAGTGATATGTCTGGAGCAGGATTCAGGACTCTCAGATTGGAATACACTGGGCCAGGTACCTATTGCAATCGAGATTTTGGTGTTGGGTCCTGTGATCCCCGCACCAACCCCTTGATTAGTTTTTGATCCGTCTGTGAATCACTGCAGGCTCATGCGATCATTACAAGGGTTGCCATCATCCCATTCCATATGGTCTGGAAAAGGAGTCCTAAATTTCGCCCCGAAGGTCTTAAAATCCGTTCTGTCGCAAATCCCTAAGCCAGGAATAGTTTTTACTAGACTAGCATGAGATATGTCTGCTGCTAGCAACCCATTTGTGAGTTTAATCCTCAGAAGGCTCGAAGAAGATACCTTCTTTCTGTGCAAAGAAGTGAATTCAGTCCTAAGACTGTCTCCAGTGCTGCAGTAGGACATGTACGAATGACACCCGTGAGGGATAGGCATACGAGCCGTTGTGGGTTGATATTGAGACACACAGCTGTGCAGCATCATAGGGTAGTCCCGTTTAGTTGAGTCCCGTTTGCATCAATACGGTGATGGTTAAGCCGAACTCTCCGGAGACTATTATGTCAGGCCATCTGCATACCCTATGGTATCGATGCCTAGCTCCGATCGTTTTACCAGTAGTTCATCTATCACTTGGGACCAAAGAAGGGCAGACAGGACCCCGCCCTGTGGGCACCCTTTGACGGCTCGGAAGCGGACAGTGATGGCGTCCAGTGAAGATCTAATGTCTCTGTGCATAAGCATTCTCTCTATTCAGGTAATCGAGAAGGAGTCAACCCCCGTAGATGCTAACGCTCTGGTTATTGGCTAATAGCCAGTGTTGTCGAAGGCCCCTTCGACGTCTAGAAAGGAGCACAACGTAATCGTAGTGACTATCTGATGTAGAGCGACCTCTGTCGATCTGTCTTTGATGTATGCGAATTGTGTAGTCAGGGGATTGGTATCTTGCAATCTGCACCGGATATGCAAGTCCAACAGGCATTCTGCGGTCCTAAGCAGCAAGGATGTAAAGCTAATTGGTCTATACGCCTTAGGTTGATCCAGAGACGGTTCACTTGCTTGGGAATAAGAACCACATTTATATCCCTCCAAGATAGCGTAATGTACCCCAAAAGAAGCTCGCCCTAAGTAGGCCAATTAGTGGACTAAGTATATTTTCCAAATCTGACAAAACAGGGTCGGAATAATCTAGTGGCCCCCCCGGGATTTTGAAAGGAGTGAAGGATTTAGTGGGCCACCTGACCTTGTCAGCGTCGAAGATGGCACCCGACAGACTGCAACCACGTCTAACTGGTGGTACAGTATCCCCATCATTATAAGGATTTTCCGGATTTATAGCAGAACCAGGGAAATGCACCTGATGCAATAGCTCTACCGTTTCCCGTCGATCCTGTGTGTAAGAACCATCTATTCTTTTAAGGATTCTTTTTAGGCCATCTTAAACTCACGCCCCCTGACACCCCTTTCGTCTGACCCAAGTGACCTGGGTGCGCTTACGCCAGGTCACTTCCTCACCGGGGACTCACTACGAGCCTTGCCGGAACACACTATCAATGACGACCAACTAAGTCGCTGGCGCATGGTTAGTGGTATCAAGCAATACTTTTGGCGACGCTGGCTATCTGACTACGTTAACGAGCTGCAGACACGCGCCAAGTGGACCAAGCACAGGGCCAGTGTCTCTGTCGGAGACTTGGTTCTGATACACGAGGACAATGTGCCTTCGCAAAGGTGGATATTGGGACGCGTGACGGCTGCGGTTTCTGGACAAGATCAGCGAATTCAAGTAGTAGATATTCGGACCCCCAAGGGAGTCATTCGTCGACCGATTCACAAGCTTGCCCTGCTGCCAGTCTCTTGAAAGGCTTGCGTCTTTCAATGGGGCCGGGATGTTGGGGCAAAATGCCCCTTTATTAATTTAAGTTTATTGAAATGTAATACTCTACTTATTTGGGTCCACTCTAATGTTCACATTGCTATTACGGTAGTTTATTATGCTTTACACCTACATGAAATTGGGCAAGCTGCGCTTGAACTTTACTTATTAAGTCAGTACATTAGAAGACATCGAAATAAACGGTTGCACCTACGACGTGCTGAAGTTAATCTACGGTTCGTGGTTTCGAAGAATATCACCCCCCAACCCCCTATTTCTCATGCTGGACAGGAAAACGCTCCTGACTCTACAGCTGTCATTAGAATAGGTGCCGCTTATAATCTAGTGGCATAGGGTGTTGCTAAAAAAAAATGTGGCAAAACACCTAAGCCACCGTTTCAATGCTAATGATCGTGGTAATTTTGATCTTGTTTTTGATGTTGCCGTTCAGTTTTGTTTATGTTGGGTCAGCTGTTTAGTGATGTGTAGACTTTGTGGTTTTTTGTGATTGTTTGTGACGGCGGGCACGTGTCTATGAGGCTGGTCGGCACTGCTCCTCGGGAAACAAACCGCCACGTAATAAATAATCAAGAATATAAAAATGTAACCTCTGGGAAAAGCACTAAGAAATACTACATTTTAAAAGTGTTTTAAAAAAACTCCCTCTTTAGAACATTTTTTAAAGTAGTTCGTCATATGTAGCTCCATATGTGTAAGAAAAAGGAGGTTTGGTAAACAATACAATTGGCTGTTACATAGTGTTAATGCAGCGCAAGTGCGAACTTTAGTGAGTAAATTTGAAAATGCGCATGTTTGCTGAAATGGTAATATCTCAGCTGTCTCCCCATCGAATTCGAAAAAGAATGTGCATATACATATGTATACATGTATGCATGTGTGTACACGTATGCAGAAAACGTCTGCGCTTGGCGCTTGCCACCATGTGATTTGCCAATATACAAATACCTTTTAATAACCTATGTGTTTCTTAACCGGATTCCTAGTGTACTATAGAACATGTATCATATAGAACGGTTATCAGCTGGCATTTGATCCCAGACTCAAAAGCTTTCGGCTTAGTTTCGGCTGCTTATGCCAACTTAAGTGGCTTAACATTTAAGCCTGGGTGCCGATTCGAATTTTTGAAGGAAAGAAAATAATTAGGTTTTTTTTTATATTTAATTTTATCTTTTGGATCCTTTTCTTCAGGTTGTGGCCGCGAGTCAGCTTGGCTCATAGAGTGGCACAAAAATGGACTACCATAGCAAAATGTTAAATGGGACATATTCAAGAAACTGTCAGACTATATCTGCACGTCAGAAATTGATGACCACCAAATTAATGGTTTTGTGGCACTTTTAATAATTTTTCATTTATTCCAATTTTATACTTGGTTAAACAAAATGGACGGTGCTGAAACTGCACAACTTGTCACTAGAAGGACCACGAGGAGAAAGGCAGACTGGGGTTAAGCGACGGAGCGAAGAATTATTATTTTCCGGAAATTTCTTTTCCTCAGTTTTTATTGTCATTCGCCATTTGGCCGCATCTTTGGAAATTCCATATTTTGGTTCATTTCTCTATTTTGGTTCATTTCTCACACTGGCCCTTAGATGGCGCCAGCAATTCTTCTAATTACACAATTGATATGTAACAAAAAAAATGCAATAACGAACTAATAATTACATAGAACATAATAGCAAACAAAATCTTTTTTTTTTATATTAAGATAAATTAGTTATTTTACAAAACTAGAAATGTCAATGCTTCCGGCCAGTGGTACTCTCGCGTCTATCTCATAGTAGTGGAAATAGAAAAAGAAGATTGCCTGCTTTTGGGCACTGCCGAAAATCTTAGCAGGCAGTCTGTGCCCAGCACTGCTCGAAGATGTAACGCAAGAAAAGATTTTTAATAAAATTACAAAAAACAGACTTCCTGATTATTAATCATCCTCTCACAATCCCCGAAGTGGGCCCAACTCATAATGGACGTAATTGAAACTAATACAGCTTAAAAAGTGGTTAGATGTGCTTGTACTGCCGACCGTAGGCTGTAAAGCTGAGCTGGTAGCACGCTTGAATGCGGTTGCGCCAGAGAGCCGCTGCAAGCCGCCGAAGCAGCAGTCAAATGACGAATTTCACCATAATGTGCAACAACAAAAACACGAGAAAAGTACGAGTGAAAGAGACAGTGACGTCTAGATCGACAGTGAGCAGCAACAACAAGAAATACATTTGTATACTGGAACTGAGACAGACTCAGTCGATACAAATGTATGCGCAGAATTACAACAACCATAACCACTAGGAGACAATGCTTAGCAGGAGATACAAGGCGATGGAGCGGAAGTTCGTGTTCAGGCAACGACTATCATGGATCCCGCCGATAACGCTGATAACGCCGTTAGTTAGGAAATGGTTAGCTATGAAACAGCTAGTCAAATAGTTACTGGGCACCTAATTCAAACAGCTAGTATTGAAACAGTTAGCAATGAAACAATTACTAATAAATATGATAAAAAAAATTGAATAAAATGAAAGAATTATATAAACAATGAAAGTTTTCATATGGATATTTTCAATATAAATTATCCTGAGAATATGATGGTTGAATATAATTGCAGCGAGAGCCTGACCAACGAAACAAGATGCATATTTAAAAGATTAATTGAAAATAATTATATAAATGCAAAAAGTCCACTCTAGGGGATAGACGCATTTTGTGGAGGTGATACTTGACTGTGTGGTGTCCGTAGTTACGCCCTTGTAAGATTTTTGGTCTTTCTACCTATATGTGGGCTGACCAGCCCTTTAGCTTGTCGTTACCTAGGTCTCGTTGACCATTAGATTCACCTCTCCTTCTTTGACCATTCCTCTATCAACTCTTTTGCAGAGGCCCAGCTTAATACACAAAAGGGCGCAGGTCCAAAAAGGGGGGTTACGGAACCGGCCCTACCTAGTCCGTCCGCATCTTCGTTGCCGGAAATTTCGGAATGCTCTGGGACCCAACAAAGTGTGACCAGGTTTCTATGAGAGAGTTGCTGGAGACAATTCGAGCAATCCGCAAACCAATCTCGAGGTAATCCTCCATGAGGAAAGCGCTTGAATGGCTGCTTGGCTATCTGAAAAGATATTTAAGGTAGCTACTTTTATCCTCTTGTCAGTGATATGTCTGGGGCAGGATTCAGGATTCTCAGATTGGAATACACCTATTGCAATCGAGATTTTGGTGTTGGGTCCTGTGATCCCCGCACCAACCCCTTGATTAGTTTTTGATCCGTCTGTGAATCACTGCAGGCTCATGCGATCATTACAAGGGTTGCCATCATCCCATTCCATATGGTCTGGAAAAGGAGTCCTAAATTTCGCCCCGAAGGTCTTAAAATCCGTTCTGTCGCAAATCCCTAAGCCAGGAATAGTTTTTACTAGACTAGCATGAGATATGTCTGCTGCTAGCAACCCATTTGTGAGTTTAATCCTCAGAAGGCTCGAAGAAGATACCTTCTTTCTGTGCAAAGAAGTGAATTCAGTCCTAAGACTGTCTCCAGTGCTGCAGCAGGACATGTACGAATGACACCCGTGAGGGATAGGCATACGAGCCGTTGTGGGTTGATATTGAGACACACAGCTGTGCAGCATCATAGGGTAGTCCCGTTTAGTTGAGTCCCGTTTGCATCAATACGGTGATGGTTAAGCCGAACTCTCCGGAGACTATTATGTCAGGCCATCTGCATACCCTATGGTATCGATGCCTAGCTCCGATCGTTTTACCAGTAGTTCATCTATCACTTGGGACCAAAGAAGGGCAGACAGGACCCCGCCCTGTGGGCACCCTTTGACGGCTCGGAAGCGGACAGTGATGGCGTCCAGTGAAGATCTAATGTCTCTGTGCATAAGCATTCTCTCTATTCAGGTAATCGAGAAGGAGTCAACCCCCGTAGATGCTAACGCTCTGGTTATTGGCTAATAGCCAGTGTTGTCGAAGGCCCCTTCGACGTCTAGAAAGGAGCACAACGTAATCGTAGTGACTATCTGATGTAGAGCGACCTCTGTCGATCTGTCTTTGATGTATGCGAATTGTGTAGTCAGGGGATTGGTATCTTGCAATCTGCACCGGATATGCAAGTCCAACAGGCATTCTGCGGTCTTAAGCAGCAAGGATGTAAAGCTAATTGGTCTATACGCCTTAGGTTGATCCAGAGACGGTTCACTTGCTTGGGAATAAGAACCACATTTATATCCCTCCAAGATAGCGTAATGTACCCCAAAAGAAGCTCGCCCTAAGTAGGCCAATTAGTGGACTAAGTATATTTTCCAAATCTGACAAAACAGGGTCGGAATAATCTAGTGGCCCCCCCGGGATTTTGAAAGGAGTGAAGGATTTAGTGGGCCACCTCCGTCTGTCCGTCCGTACGTCCGTCCATCTTTATGAACGCAGCGATCTCGGAAACAAAAACTTGATTTGTAGTCGGGTGTGCCCGACTAGGAGATACCATGAACCCAGCGGCGAGCTGTCGTTACATGCATGTAATTAAACCCAGACGCACTTAGTAAAATAAAATATAAAAAATAAATACTAAAAATTAATGGTCGCGCTTCGTGCTCGCTTTTAATAGTTGCAGGCATACTTTAGTTTGCCGTAGTTGTGAAATTTCTCGCAAAATTTTCACAAAATAGGAAACTACAAGTATATCTTTCAAATGTTGGTTGCAGGTGAACAGCGAAAGCTTTTTCAGAGTGTGCATGCCAAATACCAAATACCAATTTTTCCCCATTTCGTTGCTCCAGAATATATATGAAATCGCCGATGTCCCAGTATTAAATTACACTTAGACTAATAAGTGTGTTAAATTTAAAAAAAAATAAAAAAAAAATTTTAATAAACAGTAAAAAAAACTCCGTTGACCCAAGCCAGATTCGAACCCGCGTCTGATAGCAAGCCAGGCAACATCTACCTACGAGCCACAGCTGAATTTCAAATGTCTCCGTCAAAATCTGAGATTAGACACACACTTACAACCAATTGGTTGAGAATTCGAAAAAGAATGTGCATATACATATGTATACATGTATGCATGTGTGTACACGTATGCAGAAAACGTCTGCGCTTGGCGCTTGCCACCATGTGATTTGCCAATATACAAATACCTTTTAATAACCTATGTGTTTCTTAACCGGATTCCTACTGTACTATAGAACATGTATCATATAGAACGGTTATCAGCTGGCATTCGATCCCAGACTCAAAAGCTTTCGGCTTAGTTTCGGCTGCTTATGCCAACTTAAGTGGCTTAACATTTAAGCCTGGGTGCCGATTCGAATTTTTGAAGGAAAGAAAATAATTAGGTTTTTTTTTATATTTAATTTTATCTTTTGGATCCTTTTCTTCAGGTTGTGGCCGCGAGTCAGCTTGGCTCATAGAGTGGCACAAAAATGGACTACCATAGCAAAATGTTAAATGGGACATATTCAAGAAACTGTCAGACTATATCTGCACGTCAGAAATTGATGACCACCAAATTAATGGTTTTGTGGCACTTTTAATAATTTTTCATTTATTCCAATTTTATACTTGGTTAAACAAAATGGACGGTGCTGAAACTGCACAACTTGTCACTAGAAGGACCACGAGGAGAAAGGCAGACTGGGGTTAAGCGACGGAGCGAAGAATTATTATTTTCCGGAAATTTCTTTTCCTCAGTTTTTATTGTCATTCGCCATTTGGCCGCATCTTTGGAAATTCCATATTTTGGTTCATTTCTCTATTTTGGTTCATTTCTCACACTGGCCCTTAGATGGCGCCAGCAATTCTTCTAATTACACAATTGATATGTAACAAAAAAAAATGCAATAACGAACTAATAATTACATAGAACATAATAGCAAACAAAATCTTTTTTTTTTTTATATTAAGATAAATTAGTTATTTTACAAAACTAGAAATGTCAATGCTTTCGGCCAGTGGTACTCTCGCGTCTATCTCATAGTAGTGGAAATAGAAAAAGAAGATTGCCTGCTTTTGGGCACTGCCGAAAATCTTAGCAGGCAGTCTGTGCCCAGCACTGCTCGAAGATGTAACGCAAGAAAAGATTTTTAATAAAATTACAAAAAACAGACTTCCTGATTATTAATCATCCTCTCACAATCCCCGAAGTGGGCCCAACTCATAATGGACGTAATTGAAACTAATACAGCTTAAAAAGTGGTTAGATGTGCTTGTACTGCCGACCGTAGGCTGTAAAGCTGAGCTGGTAGCACGCTTGAATGCGGTTGCGCCAGAGAGCCGCTGCAAGCCGCCGAAGCAGCAGTCAAATGACGAATTTCACCATAATGTGCAACAACAAAAACACGAGAAAAGTACGAGTGAAAGAGACAGTGACGTCTAGATCGACAGTGAGCAGCAACAACAAGAAATACATTTGTATACTGGAACTGAGACAGACTCAGTCGATACAAATGTATGCGCAGAATTACAACAACCATAACCACTAGGAGACAATGCTTAGCAGGAGATACAAGGCGATGGAGCGGAAGTTCGTGTTCAGGCAACGACTATCATGGATCCCGCCGATAACGCTGATAACGCCGTTAGTTAGGAAATGGTTAGCTATGAAACAGCTAGTCAAATAGTTACTGGGCACCTAATTCAAACAGCTAGTATTGAAACAGTTAGCAATGAAACAATTACTAATAAATATGATAAAAAAAATTGAATAAAATGAAAGAATTATATAAACAATGAAAGTTTTCATATGGATATTTTCAATATAAATTATCCTGAGAATATGATGGTTGAATATAATTGCAGCGAGAGCCTGACCAACGAAACAAGATGCATATTTAAAAGATTAATTGAAAATAATTATATAAATGCAAAAAGTCCACTCTAGGGGATAGACGCATTTTGTGGAGGTGATACTTGACTGTGTGGTGTCCGTAGTTACGCCCTTGTAAGATTTTTGGTCTTTCTACCTATATGTGGGCTGACCAGCCCTTTAGCTTGTCGTTACCTAGGTCTCGTTGACCATTAGATTCACCTCTCCTTCTTTGACCATTCCTCTATCAACTCTTTTGCAGAGGCCCAGCTTAATACACAAAAGGGCGCAGGTCCAAAAAGGGGGGTTACGGAACCGGCCCTACCTAGTCCGTCCGCATCTTCGTTGCCGGAAATTTCGGAATGCTCTGGGACCCAACAAAGTGTGACCAGGTTTCTATGAGAGAGTTGCTGGAGACAATTCGAGCAATCCGCAAACCAATCTCGAGGTAATCCTCCATGAGGAAAGCGCTTGAATGGCTGCTTGGCTATCTGAAAAGATATTTAAGGTAGCTACTTTTATCCTCTTGTCAGTGATATGTCTGGGGCAGGATTCAGGATTCTCAGATTGGAATACACCTATTGCAATCGAGATTTTGGTGTTGGGTCCTGTGATCCCCGCACCAACCCCTTGATTAGTTTTTGATCCGTCTGTGAATCACTGCAGGCTCATGCGATCATTACAAGGGTTGCCATCATCCCATTCCATATGGTCTGGAAAAGGAGTCCTAAATTTCGCCCCGAAGGTCTTAAAATCCGTTCTGTCGCAAATCCCTAAGCCAGGAATAGTTTTTACTAGACTAGCATGAGATATGTCTGCTGCTAGCAACCCATTTGTGAGTTTAATCCTCAGAAGGCTCGAAGAAGATACCTTCTTTCTGTGCAAAGAAGTGAATTCAGTCCTAAGACTGTCTCCAGTGCTGCAGCAGGACATGTACGAATGACACCCGTGAGGGATAGGCATACGAGCCGTTGTGGGTTGATATTGAGACACACAGCTGTGCAGCATCATAGGGTAGTCCCGTTTAGTTGAGTCCCGTTTGCATCAATACGGTGATGGTTAAGCCGAACTCTCCGGAGACTATTATGTCAGGCCATCTGCATACCCTATGGTATCGATGCCTAGCTCCGATCGTTTTACCAGTAGTTCATCTATCACTTGGGACCAAAGAAGGGCAGACAGGACCCCGCCCTGTGGGCACCCTTTGACGGCTCGGAAGCGGACAGTGATGGCGTCCAGTGAAGATCTAATGTCTCTGTGCATAAGCATTCTCTCTATTCAGGTAATCGAGAAGGAGTCAACCCCCGTAGATGCTAACGCTCTGGTTATTGGCTAATAGCCAGTGTTGTCGAAGGCCCCTTCGACGTCTAGAAAGGAGCACAACGTAATCGTAGTGACTATCTGATGTAGAGCGACCTCTGTCGATCTGTCTTTGATGTATGCGAATTGTGTAGTCAGGGGATTGGTATCTTGCAATCTGCACCGGATATGCAAGTCCAACAGGCATTCTGCGGTCTTAAGCAGCAAGGATGTAAAGCTAATTGGTCTATACGCCTTAGGTTGATCCAGAGACGGTTCACTTGCTTGGGAATAAGAACCACATTTATATCCCTCCAAGATAGCGTAATGTACCCCAAAAGAAGCTCGCCCTAAGTAGGCCAATTAGTGGACTAAGTATATTTTCCAAATCTGACAAAACAGGGTCGGAATAATCTAGTGGCCCCCCCGGGATTTTGAAAGGAGTGAAGGATTTAGTGGGCCACCTGACCTTGTCAGCGTCGAAGATGGCACCCGACAGACTGCAACCACGTCTAACTGGTGGTACAGTATCCCCATCATTATAAGGATTTTCCGGATTTATAGCAGAACCAGGGAAATGCACCTGATGCAATAGCTCTACCGTTTCCCGTCGATCCTGTGTGTAAGAACCACCTATTCTTTTAAGGATTCTTTTTAGGCCATCTTAAACTCACGCCCCCTGACACCCCTTTCGTCTGACCCAAGTGACCTGGGTGCGCTTACGCCAGGTCACTTCCTCACCGGGGACTCACTACGAGCCTTGCCGGAACACACTATCAATGACGACCAACTAAGTCGCTGGCGCATGGTTAGTGGTATCAAGCAATACTTTTGGCGACGCTGGCTATCTGACTACGTTAACGAGCTGCAGACACGCGCCAAGTGGACCAAGCACAGGGCCAGTGTCTCTGTCGGAGACTTGGTTCTGATACACGAGGACAATGTGCCGTCGCAAAGGTGGATATTGGGACGCGTGACGGCTGCGGTTTCTGGACAAGATCAGCGAATTCAAGTAGTAGATATTCGGACCCCCAAGGGAGTCATTCGTCGACCGATTCACAAGCTTGCCCTGCTGCCAGTCTCTTGAAAGGCTTGCGTCTTTCAATGGGGCCGGGATGTTGGGGCAAAATGCCCCTTTATTAATTTAAGTTTATTGAAATGTAATACTCTACTTATTTGGGTCCACTCTAATGTTCACATTGCTATTACGGTAGTTTATTATGCTTTACACCTACATGAAATTGGGCAAGCTGCGCTTGAACTTTACTTATTAAGTCAGTACATTAGAAGTCATCGAAATAAACGGTTGCACCTACGACGTGCTGAAGTTAATCTACGGTTCGTGGTTTCGAAGAATATCACCCCCCAACCCCCTATTTCTCATGCTGGACAGGAAAACGCTCCTGACTCTACAGCTGTCATTAGAATAGGTGCCGCTTATAATCTAGTGGCATAGGGTGTTGCTAAAAAAAAATGTGGCAAAACACCTAAGCCACCGTTTCAATGCTAATGATCGTGGTAATTTTGATCTTGTTTTTGATGTTGCCGTTCAGTTTTGTTTATGTTGGGTCAGCTGTTTAGTGATGTGTAGACTTTGTGGTTTTTTGTGATTGTTTGTGACGGCGGGCACGTGTCTATGAGGCTGGTCGGCACTGCTCCTCGGGAAACAAACCGCCACGTAATAAATAATCAAGAATATAAAAATGTAACCTCTGGGAAAAGCACTAAGAAATACTACATTTTAAAAGTGTTTTAAAAAAACTCCCTCTTTAGAACATTTTTTAAAGTAGTTCGTCATATGTAGCTCCATATGTGTAAGAAAAAGGAGGTTTGGTAAACAATACAATTGGCTGTTACATAGTGTTAATGCAGCGCAAGTGCGAACTTTAGTGAGTAAATTTGAAAATGCGCATGTTTGCTGAAATGGTAATATCTCAGCTGTCTCCCCATCGATTTCCGCAAGGCGTTGCGAAAATTAAAAAACCCCTACTGGGAACTGAGATAAATTGAATATGCATTAAAAAGAGAATTTCCTTTTTATACCCTGAACCCATTGAAAATGGGTAAAAAGGGAATAATGATTTTATACAAATGTATGTAACAGGCAGAAGGAAGCATCTCCGACCCCATAAAGTATATTTATTCTTGATCAGGACAACGAGCTGATTCGATTTGTCCGTCTGTCCGTCCGTACGTCCGTCCATCTTTATGAACGCAGCGATCTCGGAAACAAAAACTTGATTTGTAGTCGGGTGTGCCCGACTAGGAGATACCATGAACCCAGCGGCGAGCTGTCGTTACATGCATGTAATTAAACCCAGACGCACTTAGTAAAATAAAATATAAAAAATAAATACTACAAATTAATGGTCGCGCTTCGTGCTCGCTTTTAATAGTTGCAGGCATACTTTAGTTTGCCGTAGTTGTGAAATTTCTCGCAAAATTTTCACAAAATAGGAAACTACAAGTATATCTTTCAAATGTTGGTTGCAGGTGAACAGCGAAAGCTTTTTCAGAGTGTGCATGCCAAATACCAAATACCAATTTTTCCCCATTTCGTTGCTCCAGAATATATATGAAATCGCCGATGTCCCAGTATTAAATTACACTTAGACTAATAAGTGTGTTAAATTTAAAAAAATAAAAAAAAATTTTAATAAACAGTAAAAAAAACTCCGTTGACCCAAGCCAGATTCGAACCCGCGTCTGATAGCAAGCCAGGCAACATCTACCTACGAGCCACAGCTGAATTTCAAATGTCTCCGTCAAAATCTGAGATTAGACACACACTTACAACCAATCGGTTGAGAATTCGAAAAAGAATGTGCATATACATATGTATACATGTATGCATGTGTGTACACGTATGCAGAAAACGTCTGCGCTTGGCGCTTGCCACCATGTGATTTGCCAATATACAAATACCTTTTAATAACCTATGTGTTTCTTAACCGGATTCCTACTGTACTATAGAACATGTATCATATAGAACGGTTATCAGCTGGCATTCGATCCCAGACTCAAAAGCTTTCGGCTTAGTTTCGGCTGCTTATGCCAACTTAAGTGGCTTAACATTTAAGCCTGGGTGCCGATTCGAATTTTTTAAGGAAAGAAAATAATTAGGTTTTTTTTTTATATTTAATTTTATCTTTTGGATCCTTTTCTTCAGGTTGTGGCCGCGAGTCAGCTTGGCTCATAGAGTGGCACAAAAATGGACTACCATAGCAAAATGTTAAATGGGACATATTCAAAAAACTGTCAGACTATATCTGCACGTCAGAAATTGATGACCACCAAATTAATGGTTTTGTGGCACTTTTAATAATTTTTCATTTATTCCAATTTTATACTTGGTTAAACAAAATGGACGGTGCTGAAACTGCACAACTTGTCACTAGAAGGACCACGAGGAGAAAGGCAGACTGGGGTTAAGCGACGGAGCGAAGAATTATTATTTTCCGGAAATTTCTTTTCCTCAGTTTTTATTGTCATTCGCCATTTGGCCGCATCTTTGGAAATTCCATATTTTGGTTCATTTCTCTATTTTGGTTCATTTCTCACACTGGCCCTTAGATGGCGCCAGCAATTCTTCTAATTACACAATTGATATGTAACAAAAAAAAATGCAATAACGAACTAATAATTACATAGAACATAATAGCAAAAAAATCTTTTTTTTTTTATATTAAAATAAATTAGTTATTTTACAAAACTAGAAATGTCAATGCTTTCGGCCAGTGGTACTCTCGCGTCTATCTCATAGTAGTGGAAATAGAAAAAGAAGATTGCCTGCTTTTGGGCACTGCCGAAAATCTTAGCAGGCAGTCTGTGCCCAGCACTGCTCGAAGATGTAACGCAAGAAAAGATTTTTAATAAAATTACAAAAAACAGACTTCCTGATTATTAATCATCCTCTCACAATCCCCGAAGTGGGCCCAACTCATAATGGACGTAATTGAAACTAATACAGCTTAAAAAGTGGTTAGATGTGCTTGTACTGCCGACCGTAGGCTGTAAAGCTGAGCTGGTAGCACGCTTGAATGCGGTTGCGCCAGAGAGCCGCTGCAAGCCGCCGAAGCAGCAGTCAAATGACGAATTTCACCATAATGTGCAACAACAAAAACACGAGAAAAGTACGAGTGAAAGAGACAGTGACGTCTAGATCGACAGTGAGCAGCAACAACAAGAAATACATTTGTATACTGGAACTGAGACAGACTCAGTCGATACAAATGTATGCGCAGAATTACAACAACCATAACCACTAGGAGACAATGCTTAGCAGGAGATACAAGGCGATGGAGCGGAAGTTCGTGTTCAGGCAACGACTATCATGGATCCCGCCGATAACGCTGATAACGCCGTTAGTTAGGAAATGGTTAGCTATGAAACAGCTAGTCAAATAGTTACTGGGCACCTAATTCAAACAGCTAGTATTGAAACAGTTAGCAATGAAACAATTACTAATAAATATGATAAAAAAAATTGAATAAAATGAAAGAATTATATAAACAATGAAAGTTTTCATATGGATATTTTCAATATAAATTATCCTGAGAAAATGATGGTTGAATTTAATTGCAGCGAGAGCCTGACCAACGAAACAAGATGCATATTTAAAAGATTAATTGAAAATAATTATATAAATGCAAAAAGTCCACTTTAGGGGATAGACGCATTTTGTGGAGGTGATACTTGACTGTGTGGTGTCCGTAGTTACGCCCTTGTAAGATTTTTGGTCTTTCTACCTATATGTGGGCTGACCAGCCCTTTAGCTTGTCGTTACCTAGGTCTCGTTGACCATTAGATTCACCTCTCCTTCTTTGACCATTCCTCTATCAACTCTTTTGCAGAGGCCCAGCTTAATACACAAAAGGGCGCAGGTCCAAAAAGGGGGGTTACGGAACCGGCCCTACCTAGTCCGTCCGCATCTTCGTTGCCGGAAATTTCGGAATGCTCTGGGACCCAACAAAGTGTGACCCGGTTTCTATGAGAGAGTTGCTGGAGACAATTCGAGCAATCCGCAAACCAGTCTCGAGGTAATCCTCCATGAGGAAAGCGCTTGAATGGCTGCTTGGCTATCTGAAAAGATATTTAAGGTAGCTACTTTTATCCTCTTGTCAGTGATATGTCTGGGGCAGGATTCAGGATTCTCAGATTGGAATACACCTATTGCAATCGAGATTTTGGTGTTGGGTCCTGTGATCCCCGCACCAACCCCTTGATTAGTTTTTGATCCGTCTGTGAATCACTGCAGGCTCATGCGATCATTACAAGGGTTGCCATCATCCCATTCCATATGGTCTGGAAAAGGAGTCCTAAATTTCGCCCCGAAGGTCTTAAAATCCGTTCTGTCGCAAATCCCTAAGCCAGGAATAGTTTTTACTAGACTAGCATGAGATATGTCTGCTGCTAGCAACCCATTTGTGAGTTTAATCCTCAGAAGGCTCGAAGAAGATACCTTCTTTCTGTGCAAAGAAGTTAATTCAGTCGAATGACACCCGTGAGGGATAGGCATACGAGCCGTTGTGGGTTGATATTGAGACACACAGCTGTGCAGCATCATAGGGTAGTCCCGTTTAGTTGAGTCCCGTTTGCATCAATACGGTGATGGTTAAGCCGAACTCTCCGGAGACTATTATTGTCAGGTCATCTGCATACCCTATGGTATCGATGCCTAGCTCCGATAGTTTTACCAGTAGTTCATCTATCACTTGGGACCAAAGAAGGGCAGACAGGACCCCGCCCTGTGGGCACCCTTTGACGGCTCGGAAGCGGACAGTGATGGCGTCCAGTGAAGATCTAATGTCTCTGTGCATAAGCATTCTCTCTATTCAGGTAATCGAGAAGGAGTCAACCCCCGTAGATGCTAACGCTCTGGTTATTGGCTAATAGCCAGTGTTGTCGAAGGCCCCTTCGACGTCTAGAAAGGAGCACAACGTAATCGTAGTGACTATCTGATGTAGAGCGACCTCTGTCGATCTGTCTTTGATGTATGCGAATTGTGTAGTCAGGGGATTGGTATCTTGCAATCTGCACCGGATATGCAAGTCCAACAGGCATTCTGCGGTCTTAAGCAGCAAGGATGTAAAGCTAATTGGTCTATACGCCTTAGGTTGATCCAGAGACGGTTCACTTGCTAGGGAATAAAAACCACATTTACATCCCTCCAAGATAGCGTAATGTACCCCAAAAGAAGCTCGCCCTAAGTAGGCCAATTAGTGGACTAAGTATATTTTCCAAATCTGACAAAACAGGGTCGGAATAATCTAGTGGCCCCCCCGGGATTTTGAAAGGAGTGAAGGATTTAGTGGGCCACCTGACCTTGTCAGCATCGAAGATAGCACCCGACAGACTGCAACCACGTCTAACTGGTGGTACAGTATCCCCATCATTATAAGGATTTTCCGAATTTATAGCAGAACCAGGGAAATGCACCTGATGCAATAGCTCTACCGTTTCCCGTCGATCCTGTGTGTAAGAACAATCTATTCTTTTAAGGATTCTTTAAGATTTGCAATCTCGCTGCTTCTGGAAGTGAATTCACACTTTCGCAGTAGGTGCGCCAGGTATCGCGTTTGGCGCGTCTTATATTCTTATTATACTCAGTGAGCGCGCAACTGTATATGTCCCACAAGTCTCTATTTGGCTTGGTAGGTGGTTAAAATCCCATTTTGAAGTGATCTTGACGCCAATTCTATCTCCCTCGTGGAGTTAAAGCTGGCAGCAAGTTGGTCAACTTTCGATGTCACTAAGGTTTTGTAAAGGTTTTTTGTCCAAATTTGTTTTATTTGACATAAAAGAATTGTAAAGGAGTTCCGTTTTGCCTGTGAGATGAAATCTGGTGATCTGAAAAAATGACTAATCGGTAACCCGCCAATTTTAAATGAAATCCGACAAAGAACTGCTAACCAGAGTGAGGTCTAGTACCTCCTCCGCGATTGCGGAGCTAAAAGAGCTCAAAGTGGATTTGCACCGTCTATTTGATACATCCAATTGACTACACAAAAGATATTCAAGAATGCACTCACCTCTTCTGTGGACGTCACTTCTCCACCAGATAGTGTGATGGGCGTTGGCGTCACAGCCAATGACTAGCTGTGTGTTCGACCTTCGGCAGAAGTCGACGAGCCGCTAAGCCTCCGTCGGTGGTGCGGCGTCGATGTTGCCAAGGAAATAAGCGGTCGCCACTAGAATTTCATTCTCTCCATCCGCAGTAGCCACCTCAGTGGTTGACGAAACTCGGGATCTGGAGATGGAAGTGCCTTACGCTTTTATTCAGAAGGATAGCTGCACGAGGCACTCCACCCAATCGGTCATATAACAACTTACATGAGCCGCAACTTTATCCTCCGACCTGGCCACCAATCAACCATGGTTCTTGGAGGAAAACTCGGCTGCGTTGTTGTCGTAGCAGAAGATCATGAGCCAATCCGTTCTCGGAACAACACCCTCGAACTTTGGCTTCACACCTGGCGTCACTCACATCAGGGTGGACGATAGGATCACTTCCTTCAGCATGCCATTTGCTTCACTATCAGAGGTGAGGATCTATCAGTCATGATGAAACCGAGCTTGACACCGCTCGCCATCCGACTGTACGATGGCGCTGTCGACTCTGAATGTGTATTTTTCGGTTTCCTTGACAAACCGATCTCCGGAGACTTTTCGTCTGAGAAACCCCTTTTGACCATGGCGTCAGCGCGGGGCACCTTTGCAGCTTTCAAAGCAGCTGCTCTGGGGAGCCCTTTAGCGATAGCTGCTTTGAACAGCTTCGTTTCGCGGTTTGTCAACTTAATAAAGGCGATCTCAGGGTCTAGATGTAGAAGTGCTATCTGAGTGCCTGCATCCCTCAGACCGGATCTCTGAGAGATCTCACTGGATGCATCGTCCAGTACGGTAAGTGTGACGTCAGAGTCCGATTCAGAGACCAATGCCTCTATCGGAGCGTGCCGGGACAAACTTTTTCTCGACGAGAAAGGGGCACACTCCAACTCTGTATTCAAGGAAGTTGGAAGTTGTGGTCTTTTCGGATCCTCCCCTTGGTGACCAACAACACCGCTTGGGAGGGTGGCGGCCGGCAGCCGTACAGCTGCGGTGCCAGAAATAGGCTCAACCGTGTAGGTTAAAGCCGAGGGTGGGCTATTTGATCCGGATCAGACTCACTATATATAATTTTATATTGGTTCATTTTGAATCCCACGAGTGAACGGGAAGGGGAGTTCGCCCGCGGGATAGCCCGTCTACTGCGGGAGGTCTAAAAATATAAATGGAGGGCGATAGGTATCCAGAGTCGTCATACTAACGGCCGAGCACCCCCTCGGTCATGAATCCTTCGGCATATATATAACATGTAACATACGAAATACTGTTGGTGCTCCTCATCTGAATAATCAAGTTTAAGCTGTGCAGAACAACCACTACGAGTGAAAAACGGAAAACCTCATAAACGTCGAAGAGCGTACAGCGATGATTAATGAAATTGAGACTCCCCCGGAAACATGAAAAGATATAGATTTATCCACGATCTACCTGGCTTTTAATAAGTCGACCGTGATCAGAGTGGGAGAAGTTATCACCAAAAATACCAACAAAACAAACAAGTAAGTTGGCTCTAGTCGGGAGTGCCCTACACACGTACACAAAATCAGACATACACATACATATACATATAAATATACTATATTTATGGATTGTGTCAACTGATTTTGAATCACTTAATGAAAATTCAACATAGTTGGTGGAATGAATTTATATTTAGTCGAATATCTGTTGCTTAAAATTTGGCGCTAACAATTGATTTTGGTTTGAGGGTGTGAGGCAAAACGTAAAAAAACATTGGAATGCTTCATTTTACTAATCAAATGAAAATTTAATATGCAAAATGCCAAAATAAAGTTAAACATTTTCTTTGCTGGATATTTTGCAATATTCATTATATATTAAATCAGCTGATTTCTCTTTAAAAATCTGTGTTCCCAGATAACTTTCTGATAGCGGACTGGCCACTCTGCCGCTTTATTTTGATTTTGTTTGGAACACCTTATTGTGTATGTTTACCAAAAGTTGAAATCAATTAAAAATTTAATCAAAATCAGTTAACGGAATTATAAATTATATATTCTTAGTGAACAATTTTGAAAATCGATACTTTTCTACATTCTCTTGTTCCCAGTTCTATCCTCAAAATATTTTAACGAGAGCAAAGTTATGTGGGATCGACTTTTGAGCATGGTAATGGGGTTGATTAATATGTCAAAACAAAACACCTTTTAACAAAGTAAAACTGTTAAAAGCAATCCAAACAAGTATGAACGTCGGGCATAACCGACTGGACAGTACTCGTTCACGGTATTATTTATTATTGTTATTTTGAAAAATTTAGATTTTAGTAATTAGTTTTTATATATAGAGGAGGTCATTAGAAAACTGCTTGCTAAATTTTGTGCCTCTATCTCTAAAATTGTGGGAGATATAGATTTTCGCGGCTTACCTGCCCCAAGATATTTCGATTTTCCACGCTTCCAGTCAGCGTATATAAAACATTTTTTGTGCGATCTTTAGAGGAGGTCAGTTAGGCAGTTAGGCAGTTCACTAAAAAAGATGCATGTCTCTAGCCTTAAAATTGAGGGTGATACTTTGCTTTTATAGAAATGCCATAGAAATTGGTTTTAAGGATCTTTAAAGTCCCAATATTCGGGGGAGGTCACCAGCAATTTATATAATTTATAATTTAGTGGCTTTAGTCTTACAATTATCGGAAACATATACGTGTTATCGGTTGGTGCCTTCATTTATATCGATTTTTGTGATTAGGTGTCGGAAGGAAGAACATTTTTTTTGTGATGTTCGGGGGAGCTTTCCAGTAATATATATTCCAAATATCGTGACTCTAGATCAATAACTGTGGAAGATTTGGGCATTTCCGTTTTTTTGGGGTGAGGATCCAGGTCGCAAGGTCGATGTCAAGGTTTTGAGGGAGATCAAGGCAATCTACATACCAAATTTTGGTGACTCTAGCTTTCAAATTGTGGCAAATATTCACCTTGTCTTGATTAACGATTTGAAATGTGTCAACGTGTTTTCGATTTGCAAGCCTCCTAGTGGGTGTGAAGCAGATAACTTTAAGTATATATCCAATGTTTCAAGTATCTAGCTTCAACAGCGCCGAAAAGAATTGCGTTCATCTGCACAGACGGATGGACGGATAGACAGATGGACGGACAGCATGACGGACATTGCACAAATCAAATATACAGTTTCACTTTGTGAACAAGTACAAAAATTTCTTATATCAGACAAAAACACCTCTACAATCTAGGTGCGAAAGCACATTCCAGCCATAAAGTTTCTGATATAAAATTTTGTGACGAAGAATATTCAATTTAATATATAAAAAATTCCAAATTATAAACAAGTAAGCTGGCTCTAGTCGGGAGTGCCCGACTGGGAGATACCCTGAACCCAGCGGCGAGCTGTCTTTACATAAATTTAATTAAGCCCCTGTGCATTCATACACACGACACCACAGCCGCACTTAGTAAAATAAGATAAAAATAAATAATAAAAATGAATGCTCACGCTTCGCGCTCGATTTTAATATTTGTAGGCAAATTTTAATATGCCGTAATCGTGAAATTACCCCAAAATTTTCAGAAAGTAGGAAATTATATCATTCAAATGTTAGTTGCAGTTGATCTGCGAAGGCTTTTTGAGAGTGTGCATGCCAAATACCAATTACCAAATTTTCCCCATTTTGTTGCTCCAGAATATTTCAAATCGTTGATGTTCAAAAAATTAATGAAAAATAAAATAGATATTTAAATAAACATTACATAAAAACTCCACAAAAAGAGTTTCGAACCAACGTCTGGTAGCTCGCCAGGCAACATCTCTATCACCGAGCTACAGCAACGTTCTAATTGTCTTCGACATAAGCTTAGAAAATGGCATACATGCACAAACAATCGCATTAGATTTCGAAAAAGTGCTCACGCATATGAATGTACATATATATGTATGCATATGGATGAAATTTGTTTTAATGCATTCGTTTTGTACTGTAGTATATGTATATTACAGCATTACCCAATTTTGTGGCTCTGGCTCCTATAGTTTCTGAGACATGCGCGTGCAGCTGTGCTTGGCCCTACTATGCAGAGTTAATTCTTAAATAACTTCTTAACTTAGAATACTACCGTTATGAATTTTTCAGGACACAACAAGAGCATTGAAGTACAGACCAAAGCGCAAGAAAGTAGATCTTGATTTGCGAGTTTGTTGGTTTTTTGGATATGGGTGGCAAATGAGGGGAGGTTTCCAAAATATGAAAAATTCATAATCTGTGTATTCTTTACGAAAACAGATTAAACCAAATTTGGTGGCTATATCTCTTTTAGTTTTTGAGATGTGCTCAAAAAACAGGGTCAAAAATCCTCAAACACTGATTATAAGAAAACGGGGCAAGTTATTGATCATTTGAAATAAACTTGATCTACGTATGGTATATACGAATCCTAAAAGTCCAAGCTTAGCTCTCTAGCCATTGTAGTCTCTGAAATCGACGCGGTCATACAGACGGCGTACAGACGGACGGACATACGGACAGACGGACGGACAGGGCTTAGTCGACTCGGCTAGTCACGCTGATCAAGAATATATGTACTTTATGGGGTCGGAGATGCCTCCTTCTGCCTGTTACATACTTTTGCACAAAACCATTATAGCTTTTTACCCATTTTCAGGGTATAAAAAATAATTGGGCACTCGGCACTTAGCAAAATTATATTTTTGGGTACACAGAAGCTGGAACTGTTCGCGTAAAGTGCCTTTGTCACAAAATTGTATATCAGAAATTTTGGGTCTTGAATATGCTTTTGCCCCTAGATTGTTACCTTTGTAGAAGTGTTTTTATTTGAGACCACATATACACACACAAACACACTACGAAAGCTGCAGTGGATATTCTTCTTTCCTCAGCCGCATTAAATAAACAATTAATGTTGAATAAATACTTATTATCCAAACTCTATAAAGTGCTTAGGGCTTAAATATATTATATACTCTAGAAGCGCAGTCTTCCGCCATCGCTACCTGTGATGATTTTTGTTTTGATAGCTTATCGCATATAATAAAGCATAATATGTACAGTTATTTGTACTTATTTTCCGCGGGTAACTCCACCCCCATTCTCCGCATATTTACTTGTTTTAGCAATATATTAAATTAAGCAAGGTTAGATTAATGTCTGTGTCGCGGGTCAAATAAAATATTAATAACACTTTTAAAATTTTCAGTTTCAGAGTCATATATGCATAAAAGGACGTTAAATAAAAATAATGTATTCATTTCAAAGGAAAACGACTGGAACAATGTTATATAATTTGAGTCTAAGAGGTAAGATTCTCTTTAAGACTTTTGTACTTTTTAAGTTATTTTTATACTCGTTCACGAAGTGAACCTTGTATATTGGGTTTAAGCAATGTCCGCCTGGACGTCTGTTCATATGTTCGTATGAACTCCATATTGAAGCTAGAGACTTTAAACTTGGAATATATACTCGTGTCTACCCGCGTCAGAGGAGGCTAGCGTTTCGATAACATGTCGATACACCTGAAATCGGAAAATCGATAAAAGGTAAATATATCCCACAATTGTTACGCAAAGCATCCTATACATCGATGTAGACAAGAGCAGCGGATCAATTCCGATAGGTGCAAAGAGGAAGACGCCTATCAATAGTCGTCGGGGTGGCTGACAAAAAAAAAAGAAGAAGTATGATTTTAAAATTTTGTCATGAAGAGAAAAGACGTGAAAAGAGAGATAAGTGAAGGAAAACACGCAGAAAGGACGGAAATAGGAGTCAGAACCGAGGCACCGTAGATTACTAATGACATCCTCTAAAGATCGCACTAAAAATATTTTGGAAACGCTCACTGGGGGCTTGACAAATCGATATATCTTGAGGCGGGAAAATCCATATGTCCCACAATTTTAGAGCTAGCGTCACCAAATTTAGTAAGCAGTTTTCTGACGATCTCCTCTAAATATTGAGCCGACAAATTACAAAAATCTGAATTTTTCCGACTGCAACGTTTTTAACTGTTTTTTGTTGGGAGCTGGTCGGACCTCATATGGCCAACAATAGTTCGCCGTTACTATTATTTTTATACCCTGAACCCATTAAAAATGGGTAAAAAAGGGTATAATGGTTTTGTGAGCATAACTCAGAAACTATAAAAGCTAGAGCCACCAAATTTAAATATGTTTCCGTAAACGATACGCAGATTTTGAATATATCGGGTTTGGGATACCTCTCCCCATTCGCGCATTTTTCCGGATTTTCAGGATTTGTAACAGAACCAGGGAAATGCACCTGAAGCAGTAGCTCTAGCGTTCCCGTCGATCATCGGTAACCCGCCAATTTTAAATGAAATTCGACAAAGAACTGTTAACCAGAGTGAGGCATAGTACCTCCCTGATTGCATTTATAAAAAACCTAATTGACTACACAAAATATATTCAAGAAGGTACTCACCCCTATTGTTGACGTGACTTCTTCCCCAGATAGTGTGATGGGCGTTGGCGTCACAGCCAATGACCAGCTGTTTGTTCGTCCTTCGGCAGAAGGAGTCGAGTTACTGAACGCTGCAGACGCAACTAAAATTATCTTGCTCCTTCTGCTGTAGCCACCTCAATGGTTGATGAAACTAGGTCCTTGGAGATAAAGTTTGTTTGAGGGAAGTGCCAGAAGGACAGCTGCGCGAGGCACTCCACCAAATCGGTCATATAACAACGTACATGAGCTGCAACTTAATCCTCGTACCTGGCCACCAATCAAGCATGGTTCTTGGATGAGAGCTCGGTTTGCTTGCGTTCGAGGTCAGGCCGCAGGCCGCTCCCCTAGCGAGACCAGTGCCTCTGCTAGATGAGGCGACCACGACCTGCCTTGATTGTGAAGCTGCGGCTCCGCAAACCTAATCACAGGTCGAACCCTTTGAAGGCCCAGCAGTCAAGCTAGTGGAGGAACCCGAACCAGGTTCCGGGTTTGTTGTTGGGGCAGCAGCAGCCGGCACCGTGACTGTTGCTTTAGCGTCCCTCATAGAGTGACCGCCGCTGCTTTTTTCCTTAAGTGCCGTGTTCTTAAGGATAAGTCTGGTCCTTCCAAAACAGTACCAGACTTTTTCGCAGCCCTTAATCAGCAACTGCAGCGTTGCGTCATCCACCATGATGGCTAAGAGCAACATGGCGTCACTCGCGGTCCGCTGCATTACCCTCCATTGGCTGGAGCTGAAATCGTTCTGGGCACCTATGTGCGTCAGAACTGTTTCGTTGGGTAGCTCCAGGCTGTTGGGCTGGATGAGGTGCGCCCGGGGGAACTGGCTTTCCTCCAATAGCTCAACTTCGAGCGAACTGCAGGCCTTGATATGGCTGAAGTTCGCCCTCAACCACTCGGCTGCGTTGTTGTCGTAGCAGACGAGCATGAGCCAATCCGTTCTCGGAACAACGAGAACGAGACGATACGATCGCCGCCTTTAGCGTTGCCATTTGCTCCGCTGTTAGAGGTGACTATCTATCAGTCGCGTTAAAACCAAGCCTGACACCGCTCGCCATTCGACTGTACGATTTCGCTGTCAGTCGACAGCGACTTTCAGAGTCCTGAATAAGTATTTACGGTTTCTTTGACAAACCGAGCTCCGGAGACTTTTCGTCTGAACAACCCCTTTAAACCTAGGTGTCAGCGGGGGACACCTTTACAGCTTTCAGAGCAGCTGTTCTGGGGATCCCTTTGGCTATAGCTGCCCTGAATAGCTTCTTTTTGCGATTTGTCATCCTAATGAAGACGATCTCAGTGTCTAAATGTAGATCGCTGAGAGATCTCATTGGATGCGTTGTCGAGATCGGTGAGTGTGACGTCGAAGAGTGGTCTTCTCTTTACCCGACTACCATTAGTCAGCACCCTTGGCAGAGACATGACCATGCCAAGGATCTGCTTCCAGCAACCCTCACGAGCAGAGTATAGTCGCACTTCTAACAGTGTGTGCAGATACGGCGCGTATTATTCAAGTAATAGTTGCACGTTAGTCCCCTTGCACACCAGCTAGCTGATGGCCAATTTCTACAAGATAACGCTTTTATGCTTTTTTTTTGCTTCTGCATTTTGTATGGGATTCTCCTTCTTAAATATTTGTAAGAATACATTATCATTGGGCTAATGCTTTCGTTGTGTGGAGAGAAATGTTTGGTTCATTAAGAAGATTACTTTTTTTAAGTATTAAAAGTAACAAATGTATTTCTTACGATGAAAAAAAAAAAACTTTCAACGAAAACCAATTTTGTTAGAAATAAAAATTACAATTTTAGATTGCTTAGCAAAAGGATAAAGATCTAGTGATGTTGAATTTATTGACAATTCTTTACTCCTCTTTTCTTCAAAAATGGTAAGGTATTGACTATTTATGCAATTTTTTGGTCTTATGAGCTTTTGAAAGTGGAACACATCACTACTCTTACCATATAAGCAGTGTTTGTTTTAATGAGATTTTTTGGATTTAGGCGCTTTTTGAAAATGAAACGCATCCCGATTTTTACTAAATATGTAAATAGTATAGTATTTTTTATGCGGGTGTCTGTGGAACGCATCTACCGCATACAAAAAAATTGAGTTTAACTATTTCTAAATATTTCAATCCGTATAAGTGATTAGGATATTTACCGACAAAACCTCTGCAAAGAGAACAAAACTATTTTTTCGCCAGCCAAAGCCAGAAATGCATTTGCCGAGTCGAGCGCAGTCTATGTTAAGCATTTTACTCCTATCTTGTTATAAGAGCGGAAGGGTATAGATTTCGTTTTGGTTCTCAATTACTATGCTACGCCTTGATGTAACTAGCATGCTTAAATTCATATTTAACGATTAAAAAGAGTTAGAAATGAATTGGTGGTATGTAAGCTATTTTTATGTTCGTACCCATGTATATATGTTAAAGATCAGCAACCACATAGAGATGATAGTGCATATTCATTGATTCCTTCTGATTTAGATCAAAAAATTAAGTGTCGGCTTGCACATATGACCATGGTCATTTAGATATGCATACTGAACTGAACTGAAAGACGTAATGTATTTTATTTTGAGTATTAACGGAAACACGTTACTTCTATCAGTTTATCAAAAGAGGAGGGTTTACTGTATTATAAAGCTTTAGTATGAAACTAGCATGGGATAGTTATGTGTATTAGCATACCGCAAATCTACCATACATATGTTTCCAAGAGTATTTAATCATCGGCACCCTGAAGCTAACTGTGATACATGCGGGATGATACTTTTGTCATTAGTGCATTTTATAGTGAATTTATATAGGGAATACCGCAGAGAGCGGCATGTGCACGCAAAGCAAAGAAAGAGATTCGTTTGTTTGCTATGCAACGGCATTGGCAAAGCTGGAAATTTGTTTTTTTGGACTCGGAAACGTGAGCAGACGTCAAGAAAAGTCAGGCGTAGAAGGAACGCCTAGAGTCAGTCATAAAAGGGTATCGTTAGTAAAGATGCCGCTTAAAATTTAGTGTTATAGGGTGTAGCTTGAAAGAATGCCTCACAGGTTCGGCGGGAGTGCTGTGGCCCAATATCTAATCTAATACTGATATTCTGAGATATGCTGGCACGGGTATTTGAGAGTTCTGGCTGGTTAGCGCTGCCCCTATGAGACAAACCCACACGTAACAATACGGTGGCCAATGGAAAATTGTTGCATTATGTCGCCTTTGGGCAACATCATGGTAATATTTCTAAAATAATATATGAGCATGGGAAGACAAAGACTCGCACTTCTTGGTCTGCAATTTGGATCATGCTAAACCCGCAACTTGTGCGGAGCCTGGACTCACTTCAATCGCGCGGGCTGCAAGTAATTGGGAGGGCATTCCAATATTCGTGTTGCGTCAGAATAGGGACAGAGAAGGTGTGGGAGGCTGATGCGCGTATAGTTGGGACAGCAAATACTGCTTAAAGTATTTTTAAATTTTTTTGATAAATTATTATGACATGTTTATATTGCTAAGTGGGTCAGTGTGTCGACGCGGCTTTTCAATGGCTAGCGATTGCTAGCTTTCTGTTGTTGGCAATACCATATTTTTAAATAGTAAATTTATTTATTTAGAGTGTAGTCAAGCACCTAACCGTCAGATTTTTTAATTCGGCCGTTTTTTAAGTCTGTCAGGCGTCACGAGTTTCCTTTAGGATCAATATTTTCACTACGCGTTGCATTCAGATGCAGGATACGATGAGAGTCTACCTGATTTTAAGAAAACGTTACTGATTGGTAATTCCGGGTAAGGAATCGCGACTACCGGCCATCCTCCAAAAGGGCGACCTGAATAAGTGACAATTAAGCCCATGTTTAGTATTGGAAATCAATTAGCGTAGATCAGAATAATAGCACACCAGCGAGACGATGATTCTCTCCTCCTTTATTTATATGGTATATATTTGTATAGGGACAAAGACAAAGAAGTAGATCCGGAGCTGGATTCATGGGAGTTGACTAGGGAGCAACGAATTAGAGGCAGTAAAATAAAAGTCTCTGTTGTTCGATTAGGATTAGGGACGTGAGACATAGAGAAACATACCACTGACTTAGTTGAAGGGACATAGGGAGAGGAAGAGTCCGTTAAGTAATGCATTACCGTAGTGCGAATGCCGGGAAAAATCCGTTTCAGCCTCCATGCTCGCAAACTCAAAACCTTGACAGTGAAAAACTCCTATCGATTATCCTGTATTGAAGGAATCCTGTCTAGAATCGACCACTGAATCGCTTACTGGCAAGTCGCGCTGGATGATGAAAGAAAACCCTATACAGCCCTCATAGGTCCTGGCAGGTCGTTATACCAGTTCGGAGTCATGCCACTTATGGATAAGGTAATACCAACCGAATTGAGGTCCAATATCTTTGTTTATCTAGATGATCAGTTAGTTATTGCTCCCACTTAGGCCCGTTTTAACATGTTGCCGACAAACTTACTGGGCAGAGATACTTGCCGATAATTTAGTTCAACTTATTGGACCATAAAAGTACTTAGCACCGAGATGACAAATATGGCAACCTAGTTTAGTTTTCAGTGTTGCCCACTCGCCAAAGCTCTGCACATGGTACCGCCGATGAATTTTTGTAAATAAAAGTTGAACTGTCATCAAAGCATAATGCATAGTCGACCGGATTCACCAAAAAATGCACAATTCACACTCAAATATCAAACTACTTTTTTGCTTGGACTGACAACATTGCCGGTAAATTGGCAGACTTTGCTAGAGTGAGACTAATTTCATGGCCCCGAGATGCCACGTTGTCACAAATTTAAAACGTTATGTTAGGTTATGTTAAAACCAAGATGTGGGACCGAAAAAAGTTAGAGGCTGCTTTTATTGTAAACTGTACTATAACTCGACTTTTTCGGCAAGATGTAAAAACAGGGCTTGCAATATTTACAATGTATAGGTGCTTAAGTACTTAAGGGAAGCAAATCTTTCCATCGAATACATTGCGGATGTTGTGGGCAAGTGTGTTGGGACTGAAAGTTTATTAGGGCCAATAGACAGCCTAAGATTGGCGTTTATACGCCTTGGAGATTCGTTCAAAAGCTTCATTACTTTGAACTCACTATCCAAAAAGTAAAATCCATCGAACAGTTTTTTAAACCGTCCAAATAGGTCTCCAAAGCCTTTCTTAGTCTGCCTCATGAATCCCATCATGTCCCTTTCAACATCCCTACAGGATCCACTGGACCACTTCAGACCAGATTTGGACTCAATTAGGTCAATAATGCGGCCTTTGCGGACATTGTCAAACAGCAGCAAATGAAACCCATCTTAACGTTTGCTCGCACATATCAATTTTTATTATAGCAGACATACATTATTATTTATTTTTTAGCTTACTCAGATTGAATCCTAGAGTGGACTGATAGAGTTGTCAGTATGCTCTTTTATTTTAATTTTTTGGGGAACTTTGTGTCTTCTTTAAAGTCGAATAGTATGATATTGAGGGTTTAGAGGAGACCCTCAAGTTTTGTACCATTCCGGAGAATCCCTCATTGTCGAAGGTTATGTCTAGCACTTAAGCCCTGTTCTTAGTTATGAAAGTGGGTTCTGACCCCAGGTTGAAGATGGTGAGGTCCTTCTCTAGAATATAATTAAGTAGGTACACACCCGTGCTATTGTCGTTTGTGCTGCCCAAACTGTGTTGAGTGCGTTAGCGTCGTATCCCAGCAGCAGTGGTAGTCTTTTGTTGTTGCAGTAATCCACCAGAGATTGTATTTCGGCTGGAGCTGCTGCTTCATCTCCTGGAAAGTACACTGATGCAAGCACCAGCTCTTTGCGGGGGTCTGTGTCGGCAGTGATGAGCAGTGCTACCAGATCTTTACTAATAAATTTGGAGAGACAAAGAAAATTTATATTTTTCTTTAAGCTCTCGGCTTGGTCTCAAACAGCTGCAATTACCTGCACGCTGTCATGACACAGACCACAGATCTTTCCTCTGCCCTCGTGCAATTTGTGTCGTTGTTCGTTGGTGAGCGTCTGCTCGTCGTACAGCCCTTTGTCGCCAGCGCGCTTGCCGTCACTGTACACTCGAAGAGCGTCGAGGTAGTGACCTCCGACTCCATGATCGCCAAAAGCTCACCTTCAGCTTCGGAGAAAACGCCTGTTTGCTATTCTTTTTTAAATTTTCCATATATTGGACCCACGAGTGTGGGGGAAAGATTGTCCGCCTTGTCGTAGCCCCCATTGAATCGGTAAGGCCTGTGTGTACCCGTCAAGACGGCCAGGTATCGACAAGGCTCCATGCGTATTCAGTAGGTTCCCCCTGACTGCAAACTAGCCAGACTGGGCACGGGTCGCCTTACAGGGTGTAAGGCTTATGGGGGTTATGTGACCCCATTGTCTCTGGACCTCACCACTGCTCTAGCACCAATCATGTTATCCCAGTACTCATCTGTGCCACACCATTGATGGGTGCTAACACAGTTTCGTCGCAGGCCGAACTTAGCCGGATCCCTCCTGTGTTCACAGAAAACTGGAGACCCGTTGCCTGGTCGACACCCTGGAAAAGGGTTCAGATGGGGATTTTTGTCAACATAACAGAAAGCAAAAAGAATAGAATTTTAAGAAATTGTTATGAACTGGAAAAATTTTAAATTATTAGAAGAATCAAGCCCAGTTCTTGCATCAGGAGCGAGAATCGAACCCGAGCACCATCCAGCACTTGTTTTTGGTGTGACAAAATTCAATATAAAAGCTAAGAAATCACTTGTTTGATTTGTTTGATAAAAAAGAAAAGAGTTACATTTTAATTAGTTTACTTTCATTTAATTTAAATTTAATCTGTCATATTACTTTGTCCACGAGTGTGTGTATACAGATATAATAGAATAATTCATAAGAAATAATAATTTTAGCTGCATTTTATACTACCAATTGATCAAGTTGTGACAAAACTAAACTCAAGTTGTATGAGAAGTGCACAAGCGCAAAACAACCGCACACAAATGTTAGAAAATACGAAAAAGACTGGCCACTAAGCGCCATCTACCAACCAGTGATCAGTGACCACTAAATTTTCGAGTTTTGGAGCGGTAAAAAGTTTTAATACGATCTTTAGATCGTCAGTAATCTATCGGTATACATTTGAAGAGATCATACTCTTAGTTTAGAAGTTATTCAAGAATTTATTTTCCGTAGTGGTTGCGGCGTGAGTTTGTGTGTGTATGTGTGATTTTGTACACCCTGAGCCCATTGAAAATGGGTAAAAAGGGTATAATGGCTTTGTGCAAATGTATGTAACAAACAGAAGGAGGCATCTCCGACCCCATAAAGCATATAAATTCTTGATCAGCATCACTAGCCGAGTGGATTAAGCCCTGTCCGTTTGTCTGTCCGCCCGTCCGTCTGTCAGCGACTAGAAGGGCTAGAGAGCTGAGTTTGGATTTCATAGATTCGTATATTCCATACGCAGTTTATTTCAAATGATCGATAACTTGTCCCATTTTCTTATAATCAGTGATTATAGGTTTTTTGACCTGTTTTTTTATATATATATCTCAAAAACTATATGATTTAAAACGTGCTCGTAAAGGATACGCAGTTTATGAATATTTCGGATTTTGGATACCTCCTCCCGTCGGCCCCAATATCAAAAAAACCCAAAAAAAAAAAACGCAAATCAAGTACTACAGGCTTGTAATTTGGTTTGATTTCAAAGCACTTGTTACGTCCTGAACATTTCATAACGATCCTATTCTTAGTTTAGAAGTTATTTAAAAATTAACTTTCCAAATTGGGGGCCAAGCGCAGCTGCTTGAGCATATCTCAGAAACTATAAGAGCCAGAGCCACCAAATTTGATTCAGGCTGCTATATAAATGTACTATAGAACAATAAAAATGCATTAAAACAAAATTCATCCAAGTCGGTTTATTTATTTTTTTATTTTATTTTATTAAGTGCGGCTGTGGTGGAGTATGAATTCAGAGGGGTTTAATTAAATGCATGTAACGACACCTCGCCGCTGGGTTCGGGCACTCCCGACTACAGCCATCTTATTTGTTGTATGTATGGTTGAATGGAAATGGCTTTAAGTGTGTGTAACAACTGCTTACCGCTGGCTTCGGGGTATTTCCCAGTCGGGCACACCTGACTAGAGCCATCTTGTTATACCCTGAGTTATTTGAAAATGGGTCAAAAGTATATATATTCTTGATCAGCGTCACTAGCCGAGTCGATTTCAGAGACTACAAGGTCTAGAGAGATGATCCTGGACTTTCTAGGTTCGTATATACCATATAAAAAAAAAAAATCTGCAAATCAAGCACTACAGACTTGCGCTTTGGTTTGTTAGCATATTACGTTCATATTACGTCCTGAAAGTTTCATAAAGATCCTATTCTTAGTTTAGATGTTATTTAAGAATTTACTTTCTATAGTAACGGCCAAGCGCAGCTGCATGAGCATATCTCAAAAACTATTAAAAGAAGAGCCAAATTAGGTTTAATAGGCTGCAATAGGCAATATATAAATAAACGATAGTACAATTAGAATGCATTTAAACAAATTGCATCCAAATCGGTTAAGAAACACAGAATTTATTAAAGAAAATGTATTTCTTCATTGGCAACCCAATGGTGGCAAGAGCCAAGCGCAGACGTTTTCTGCGTACGTGTGCACACATACATACATACATACATACGTATATGCACATTCATATGCGTGAGCTATTTTCGAATTCTAATGCGATTGCTTGTGCATGTCTGCTATTTTCTTAGCTTTTGCCGGAGACTATAAAAATGCTGCTGTAGCTGGGTGGTAGAGGTGTTGCCTGGCGGACTACCACACTGGTTCGAATCTCGCTTTTTCAACGGAATTTCTGTACTGATCATTTAAATTTTTATTTTATTTTATTTTGTATTTATTTTTTTAACTTAACACACTTATTGGTCTAAGTGCAACCTAATGCCGGGACATCGACGATTTGAAATATTCTGAAGCAACGAAATGGGGAAAAATTGGTATTTGGAATGCACACTCTCAAAAAGCTTTCACAGATCAACTGCAACCAACATTTGAAAGATATATTTTCGTATTTTGTGAAAATTACTACGGCATACTAAAAATTGCCTGCAAATATTAAAAGCGAGCGCGAAGCTCCATCATTAATTTGTATTTTATTTACCTAAGTGCGGCTATGGTGTCGTGTGTATGAATGCAGGGAGGTTTAAATAAATATAAAACGCGGCTTACCGCTGGGTTCAGGGTATCTCCTCGCCGGGCACTCCCGACTAGAACCATCTAACTTGTTTACTATTATTTCTGTTCTCATGATGTGCAGACTTTGTGGTTTCGTGATTGTTCCCCTTTAAGACAAACCGACACGTAACAATATGGCGACCAATGGAAAAAGGTTGCATTATTTTTCCGATGGGCATCATGGTAATTTTTCTAAAATAAAATATAAACACGGATGACGAAGCCTCGCACCTCGTGGTCTGCTATAGAAGTTGTTAGTTATCGATAGTCGGCGCCATCGATCGTCTACGATAGTTTCAGGGAAACCATCGATAACTATCGGTAGTGTTCGATAAATAATAGGACAAGACTTTTATTAAAACACAAAATACAACTTAACGGAAAAAAAAATTTAATTTTATTTAAAGTAGAAAATGTTTGTGCTTGTACATAATTATATATATATTATTCTTGAAGCCATCGATTTTTATTTAAAAATAGCAGCATATTAATATTATTTTTTCTTTAAGGCGAGTCCTTCTTTCGGAAACAATTTGTCCAGCTTTATTGAATAAGCGTTCAGATTCCACTGAAGTGGCGGGTACATTCGATTTCATTTTCGTTCAGAAATTTGGAAAAATCATCAGTATTTTGTTGAATAAACTTCAGATATATTAAAACTTACTCTCATGCAGAGCAGTGGATCTGACTGCTGCGATGCAACTGTTTTTTCCAGGTATTGCCGCTTCATAATTATGGCTTCACATCGAGCGGTAGTTGTTTTATCCTTTGCTTTCAAAAATCCAAAAATATGTTTTCGTTCCTTTTGGATTCAACTGTGGCATGTGGTTGCGGTTTTTGATGAAATAAATGTATCAATTCATTTTCAAGATATAGTGATGTTTGCTCAGCATTCACATTATTTTGAAAGCCATATTTTTTTAATCTGGGGTCCAAAACAGTGGCTGTACTTGTGGTTGTTCTCTGCTAATAAAAGAAAAGTCATGTTTTCATCGAGTCCAGCAAAATTGGTTGTAATATTTTGCCGTAGGAAATATATAAATCTGGTGATAGGTGTTCCACTTTGCGGTACAGACCATAGACCATTAATGAAACAGTAACATATTTTCCTCCTGAAATTTGTTCTGTTGCATTTTGGATATAAGCTTATGGCTTTTGAATGTCATTCAGTATGTTAATTCCGTCGGCAGTAATAGCAGTGCATTTGTACTGGCTAGTAATACTTTAGATATCGCATCATTTGTTTTTAAAATTCTCTCAATCATAAAATAGAAACTGTTCTACCTTGTTGGAACTTCTTGTAACAAGATAAATCAAGGTGATTCAGTATCTTGAGAAATTTTAAATTTTTGGTTAGCGATAGAGGTTTGCTTAAAAAATCGTACAATGATATTACATTTGGTAAATAAAAAAAAACACAATTTATCCTTTTCAATTGTTAAGATTTAAAGAATGAGTAAAGCATGCCAAAATTTCATGCTTTTAACATGGAGTTTGCATTATCTGTTAGAATGCAGATTGTTTTTTAAAAAACAGCTTTTAATGTATCAGCTATATTTTGCGCGGTATGATTTATTGCATCTTTTAGTTTTGCTTTGCTGTTTGAACGGTATAATTATAAACAAAATGGAAAATTACTGTTAAAAAATGATCGTTCGCCCCTGATGTCCAGCAATCACAAGAGACTGCAATCTTCCATTTGTCCTCTAATATTATTTTGATTTAAACCATACTTTCTTCAAACATATCTTTCATAAGCACATCTCTTATTTGTGTTTTGTTAGGAATTTTGTATTGTGGATCTAAAACTTGACAATATTTTATGAAGCTTTCATCTTTGACAACGTTAAACGGCTGCACATCTAACGCAATCATCATTGTTAAAGCCCTATCAATGTCTTTCTTGTGTTTCGAATTACTGTCGTATTGGAAGGATTTGTTTAAAAAGGAGGAAATCGAATGCATGCTCGATCTGTAGCTGCTACTTGATAACGCAGTCTAACTTTATGGATTCTAATCTGTTACTGGTATGCTAGCAGTGGATTCGGTGGATTAGGTAACAGCAACAACTAAGCCTGTATTAATCCTTTTTAAATGGTCTTGTAAATTTGATGAATTATCGTCTTATATTCCTTTCCGCAGGTTCAGGCACTTGGAAAGTTCCTTATCTTCCGACCTCTCGAAGCATTTTCACACTTTTGAAACCCCTTTTTATACCCTGAACCCATGGAAAATGGGTAAAAATGGTTTTGTGCAAATGCAGGTAACAGGCAGAAGGAAGCATCTCCGACCACATAAAGTATATATATTCTTGATCAGGACGACGAGCTGAGTCGTCTGTATGAACGCAGCGATCTCGGAAACTACAAAAGCTAGAAACCTAAACTAAACGACTATAGATTCTCCTAATCCACACGCTGTACAATTAATCCTTTTTTTTCGATATCTTGCTCCGTTTCTTTATTATCGATAAAAATCGAGTCTAAGACTTGGTTTTCATGACATCTGAAAGACTATAAAAGCTATAGCCTTCAAATTTAGTTTAGTATCCTAATGGATACGCAGACTACGAGTATTTTGGACACCTCCCCCCATTAGCCCCAGATATCAAAAAAACAAACAAACACTACAGACTTGCGATTTGGTTTGTACATAGATTTGGATGTTCTTATTAAGCACTGCAAATTTTATAAGGATCGTACTGTTAGCTTAGAAGTTATTCATGAATTCATTTTCCATAGTGGGGCCAAGCGAAACCGATGTGCAAAGTGCGCAGCTTGCTGTGTGCGTTTGTGTGTATGTGCGTGTGTGACTTTGTGAATGTGTGTATGAATGCAAAGAGGTTTAAATGTATGTAACAGCTCGCCGCTAGGTTCAAGGTATCTCCTAGTCGGGCACATCCGACTAGAGCCGTCTTACTTTTTTTATTTGAGTCTGTGCTGCTGCATCCAAATGCATCACTTGCAATGCTAGGGACAGGCGAACTGTGCTGAGCTGTCGGCGAACTGCGCCGTTTCACTGAAGTAAAAAGTATACGTATGAAATTGTTGCTAAATAATGCCTATATTTCAAATAACCTTTTTCGACTCTTGCCAGAAATGTATCCATGTTATAACCAACTCTTTTTCATACAGACAAATTACATTTGTCTTAAGTGTCAGCCATTTGTAGTGATGTAAAAAACTATCTAAAATTATTGATAATGCAGGGCTGCCATCGATGGCGTTACGATAGCGGTCAACCATCGATGTTGCCGATAGTGCCATCGATAGTCCTCCACCTATGTTTTGCTATTTGGATCATACTCCGCAATTTGTGCGGAGCCAGAATAGGGACAGAGTGGGTCTGGAAGGCTGCTGCGTCTATAGTGGGGACAGCAAATATTGTTCACAGGATTTTTTTTTTGTTAAACTATCAAGAAACGTTCGTGTTGCAAAGGGTGTCAGTGTGTCGCTGCTTTTTAATGGCTAGCGAATCTATGATAATAATATGGTGATATAATATGGGTTTGGTTGTAGTATTCTGTTGTGGGCAATAACACAATTTAAAGCATCTCAAGCATCTTCCGCTTTTTAAATTCGGGCGGTGCATTCGGACGCAGGATACAAAGATAGACGACCCGGTTTTAAGAAAACGTTACGAATTATTAATACCATGTAACAAATCTCGACTATCGGTACTATCAAGTACATGTTCACTGTTGAGCTACTGAGCTTTTACAACAATAGAATTTCAAATTATTTGTTTTTTTTGCGCACTGTTTTTCATATGTTTATTTTAACTTATTCTATACTTTGCAATGTTCTTAAATGTTCAATATTGTTTTATAGGTGCCAGACTCGAAATAGCCTCTACTCAAAACCGAATATTTAAGGTTTTTTAATAAGGCAGGCGGACCCAAATTGGTACGTGCCGGTATTTATGAGAATAGTTATGTTTACCGAAATGTAGGCCAATGGGTACCAAATGCACGCGACTAACGAAACGAACGAACTAACTAGCCCGCTGGTAGTTGCATCGCAGAGCATCACAACATAATTGTATGATGTATTATGGTCTTAGCAATTGGTAATATTACTCCAGCTGTTTGGGCTGCGTAATGTAATGTCTTCCCCCGTTGGAAGACATGGGCTTTCAATCGAGTCCTTGATGAGCAGCAGCACTAAGCACACAATACATAGAGTCGTCAAATCGACAAAAAAGTGGTTGCAAAAATTTCTGTGCTCGTGGAACCCCACCTAGCACTTGCACTCAATTTTGACGACTAAAGCGAGTAAGATCGCTGAAAGCGCGAGCTAAGCTCAGAACCTCATGAGCGAAATAGTGGTGTCCAGTGCAGACTCACTGCTTAGCATTGCTTAGTGGCAGCAGGCACAGCTAGTTGTCGGCTTTCTTTGTTGACCCTGTTGCGGTGCGCAAGATAGCTACGTGAGCGGACCGAATGAGTACCTGTCGTTATTTACGAGAATAGATATATTAACCGAAATGTAGGTGGCCAATGGGTACCAAATGCACGCGACTAACGAAACGAACGAACTAACTAGCTCGCTGCGCAGCACCCATCATAAAACCGAAATCGAATGTTAAGGCAAAGAATGTAAGCCAAAGATAAGAGCGCAGCTCGATTGAACATATGCCCAAGACATACTTGAGTAGTTGCTTCGCAGAGCAACGGAACATAATTATATGTATGTATTGGAAATCTCCTTCTCTGTATTTCTTTCCTTCTTTTAATTGTATGAATTTTGGGTGAAGGTATTTATTGAAGCTAGTTATTTTAGTTATTAGAGAAATGTTTGTGTTTTTGGTTTTGCTGAAATCTTTGTTTTGTAGTTAATATTAAATTTGTTGAATGGAGGTATTTTATATATTGAATTTAAATGGCGACTGGGTGTGGTTCAGGTGAACATGATCACCAAATCCGGGCTACTTAAGGACTTAAGGAAGTTTATGTAGTGAAGGCGATGCTGTAGACCAGATGCCTCCGTCATACCCTCTCGGCCTGCGTCGCACCCAGTCATTACCAGAATAGATGATAGTCGGGGATGAACCTATTATGTTTAACATTAGAGATATGCAGCAGTATTATTGGATTAAAGTTTACCTTATATATAACACATCTCCCCTCTGAATTATTTACATTTTTGGATGTTTTAGCTCTAAAATCCTGAGGCTGGAACCGGTTGACATCTTGGCGTGCTCGAGTTTTTTTTTTTTTTGCGAAGAGGAATAACTGTTGATCTGTTATTGCCTGTTGCAAGGTAGTAGGCGGAGAGCTTGTACAAGTCAACGGTGCTCTTGGCGGTTGCTGTTGTTGATCTCGGTTGAGATTCATCTTTTTGGGATTGGTGAACTGACCTCGGAGAACTAAATCTCGGATTAAGCTGGTTAAAGTGTCGCTTAATGAGACCTGTATGGACGATGGCTAGCATTTTGCCTAGTGTGTGGTCGATGATGCCATCGATCCATTTTTCTCCTCTAGCGAAGTTTCGAGCATACACTTCCTGGTTCCGCATTTATTTAGTTGCATGTTGCACTTGCTTTCGAGATGCTGTTTGTTCGAAAAGTTGACTTAAAATTGTGCGTATTGGGCATCCATAGATCAAATCTGCTGGTGTTTTACCCTGGGCATTAGGCGTAAAACGGTACGAAGCTAGGTACTTTTTGACAGCGGACCTAGTTGAAAACCCTTCTTAGCCATGTCCGTCTGTCCGTCTGTATGAACGCAGCGATCTCGAAAACTACAAAAGCTAGAAACCTAAACTAAACGACTATAGATTCTCCTAATCCATACGCTGTACAATGTATTCTTTTTTCGATAAAAATCGAGTTTAAGACTTGGTTTTCATGACATCTGAAAGACTATAAAAGGTAGAGCCTTCAAATTTAGTTTAGTATCCTAAAGGATACGCAGACTACGAGTATTTTGGACACCTCCCCCCATTAGCCCCAGATATCAAAAAAACAAACAAACACTACAGACTTGCGATTTGGTTTGTACATAGATTTGGATGTTCTTATTAAGCACTGCAAATTTTATAAGGATCGTACTGTTAGCTTAGAAGTTATTCATGAATTCATTTTCCATAGTGGGGCCAAGCGAAACCGATGTGCAAAGTGCGCAGCTTGCTGTGTGCGTTTGTGTGTATGTGCGTGTGTGACTTTGTGAATGTGTGTATGAATGCAAAGAGGTTTAAATGTATGTAACAGCTCGCCGCTAGGTTCAAGGTATCTCCTAGTCGGGCACATCCGACTAGAGCCGTCTTACCTTTTTTATTTGAGTCTGTGCTGCTGCATCCAAATGCATCACTTGCAATGCTAGGGACAGGCGAACTGTGCTCAGCTGTCGGCGACTGCGCCGTTTACTGAAGTAAAAAGTATACGTATGAAATTGTTGCTAAATAATGCCTATATTTCAAATAACCTTTTTCGACTCTTGCCAGAAATGTATCCATGTTATAACCAACTCTTTTTCATACAGACAAATTACATTTGTCTTAAGTGATGTAAAAAACTATCTAAAATTATCGATAATGCAGGGCTTCCATCGATGGCGCCACGATAGCGGTCAACCATCGATGTTTCCGATAGTGCCATCGATAGTCCTCCACCTATATTTTGCTATTTGGATCATACTCCGCAACTTGTGCGGAGCCAGAATAGGGACAGAGTGGGTCTGGAAGGCTGCTGCGTCTATAGTGGGGACAGCAAATATTGCTCCAAGGATTTTTTTTTTGATCAAATACCGTGCCGGTATTTATGAGAATAGTTATGTTTACCGAAATGTAGGTGGCCAATGGGTACCAAATGCACGCGACTAACGAAACGAACGAACTAATTAGCTCGCTGGTAGTTGCATCGCAGAGCATCGCAACATAATTGTATGATGTATTATGGTCTTAGCAATTGGTAATATTGTTTGCTGTTTGCTGCGTAATGTAATGTCTTCCCCCGTTGGAAGACATGGGCTTTCAATCGAGTCCTTGATGAGCAGCAGCACTAAGCACACAATACATAGGGTCGTCAAATCGACAAAAAAGTGGTTGCCGCTGGTAGTTGCATCGCAGAGCATCGCAACATAATTGTATGATGTATTATGGTCTTAGCAATTGGTAATATTGTTTGCTGTTTGCTGCGTAATGTAATGTCTTCCCCCGTTGGAAGACATGGGCTTTCAATCGAGTCCTTGATGAGCAGCAGCACTAAGCACACAATACATAGGGTCGTCAAATCGACAAAAAAGTGGTTGCAAAAATTTCTGTGCTCGTGGAACCCCACCTAGCACTTGCACACAATTTTGACGACCAAAGCGAGTAAGATCGCTGAAAGCGCGAGCTAAGCTCAGAACCTCATGAGCGAAATAGTGGTGTCCAGTGCAGACTCACTGCTTAGCATTGCTTATGCAAATGCACGCGACTAACGAAACGAACGAACTAACTAGCTCGCTGCGCAGCAGCCATCATAAAACCGAAATCGAATGTTAAGGCAAAGAATGTAAGCCAAAGATAAGAGCGCAGCTCGATTGAACATATGCCCAAGACCTAATTGAGTAGTTGCTTCGCAGAGCAACGGAACATAATTATATGTATGTATTGGAAATCTCCTTCTCTGTATTTCATTCCTTCTTTTAATTGTATGAATTTTGGGTGAAGGTATTTATTGAAGATAGTTATATAATTAAAAAAGAGAGTTAATAACTAAAATTAGAGAAATGTTTGTGTTTTGGTTTTGCTGAAATCTTTGTTTTGTAGTTAATATTAAGTTTGTTGAATGGAGGTATTTTATATATTGAATTTAAATGGCGACTGGGTGTGGTTCAGGTGAACATGATCACCAAATCCGGGCTACTTAAGGACTTAAGGAAGTTTATGTAGTGAAGGCGATGCTGTAGACCAGATGCCTCCGTCATACCCTCTCGGCCTGCCTCGCACCCAGTCATTACCAGAATAGATGATAGTCGGGGATGAACCTATTATGTTTAACATTAGAGATATGCAGCAGTATTATTGGATTAAAGTTTACCTTATATATAACACATCTCCCCTCTGAATTATTTACATTTTTGGATGTTTTAGCTCTAAAATCCCGAGGCTGGAACCGGTTGACATCTTGGCGTGCTCGAGTTTTTTTTTTTTTTTGCGAAGAGGAATAACTGTTGATCTGTTATTGCCTGTTGCAAGGTAGTAGGCGGAGAGCTTGTACAAGTCAACGGTGCTCTTGGCGGTTGCTGTTGTTGATCTCGGTTGAGATTCATCTTTTTGGGATTGGTGAACTGACCTCGGTGAACTAAATCTCGGATTAAGCTGGTTAAAGTGTCGCTTAATGAGACCTGTATGGACGATGGCTAGCATTTTGCCTAGTGTGTGGTCGATGATGCCATCGATCCATTTTTCTCCTCTAGCGAAGTTTCGAGCATACACTTCCTGGTTCCGCATTTATTTAGTTGCATGTTGCACTTGCTCTCGAGCTGCTGTTTGTTCGAAAAGTTGACTTAAAATTGTGCGTATTTGGCATCCATAGATCAATTCTGCTGGTGTTTTACCCTGGGCATTAGGCGTAAAACGGTACGAAGCTAGGTACTTTGTGACAGCGGACCTAGTTGAATACCCTTCTTAGCCATGTCCGTCTGTATGAACGCAGCGTTCTCGGAAACTACAAAAGCTAGAAACCTAAACTAAACGACTATAGATTCTCTTAATCCATATGCTGTACAATGTATCCTTTTTTCGATATCTTGCTCCGTTTCTTTATTATCGATAAAAATCGAGTTTAAGACTTGGTTTTCATGACATCTGAGAGACTATAAAAGCTAGAGCCTTCAAATTTAGTTTATTATGTGCTCCTAAAGGATACGCAGACTACGAGTTTTTTGGACACCTCCCCCCATTAGCCCCAGATATCAAAAACTCAAACAAATACTACAGACTTGCGATTTGGTTTGTACATAGATTTGGATGTTCTTATTAAGCACTGTAAATTTTATAACGATCGTACTGTTAGTTTAGAAGTTATTCATGAATTCATTTTCCATAGTGGGGCCAAGCGCAACCGATGTGCAAAGTGCGCAGCTTGCTGTGTGCGTTTGTGTGTATGTGCGTGTGTGACTTTGTGAATGTGTGTATGAATGCAAAGAGGTTTAAATGTATGTAACAGCTCGCCGCTATGTTCAAGGTATCTCCTAGTCGGGCACATCCGACTAGAGCCGTCTTACTTTTTTTATTTGAGTCTGTGCTGCTGCATCCAAATGCATCACTTGCAATGCTAGGGACAGGCGAACTGTGCTCAGCTGTCGGCGAACTGCGCCGTTTCACTGAAGTAAAAAGTATACGTATGAAATTGTTGCTAAATAATGCCTATATTTCAAATAACCTTTTTCGACTCTTGCCAGAAATGTATCCATGTTATAACCAACTCTTTTTCATACAGACAAATTACATTTGTCTTAAGTGATGTAAAAAACTATCTAAAATTATCGATAATGCAAGGCTTCCATCGATGGCGCCACGATAGCGGTCAACCATCGATGTTTCCGATAGTGCCATCGATAGTCCTCCACCTATATTTTGCTATTTGGATCATACTCCGCAACTTGTGCGGAGCCAGAATAGGGACAGAGTGGGTCTGGAAGGCTGCTGCGTCTATAGTGGGGACAGCAAATATTGCTCCAAGGATTTTTTTTTTGATCAAATACCGTGCCGGTATTTATGAGAATAGTTATGTTTACCGAAATGTAGGTGGCCAATGGGTACCAAATGCACGCGACTAACGAAACGAACGAACTAATTAGCTCGCTGGTAGTTGCATCGCAGAGCATCGCAACATAATTGTATGATGTATTATGGTCTTAGCAATTGGTAATATTGTTTGCTGTTTGCTGCGTAATGTAATGTCTTCCCCCGTTGGAAGACATGGGCTTTCAATCGAGTCCTTGATGAGCAGCAGCACTAAGCACACAATACATAGGGTCGTCAAATCGACAAAAAAGTGGTTGCAAAAATTTCTGTGCTCGTGGAACCCCACCTAGCACTTGCACTCAATTTTGACGACTAAAGCGAGTAAGATCGCTGAAAGCGCGAGCTAAGCTCAGAACCTCATGAGCGAAATAGTGGTGTCCAGTGCAGACTCACTGCTTAGCATTGCTTATGCAAATGCACGCGACTAACGAAACGAACGAACTTACTAGCTCGCTGCGCAGCAGCCATCATAAAACCGAAATCGAATGTTAAGGCAAAGAATGTAAGCCAAAGATAAGAGCGCAGCTCGATTGAACATATGCCCAAGACCTAATTGAGTAGTTGCTTCGCAGAGCAACGGAACATAATTATATGTATGTATTGGAAATCTCCTTCTCTGTATTTCTTTCCTTCTTTTAATTGTATGAATTTTGGGTGAAGGTATTTATTGAAGCTAGTTATATAATTAAAAAAGAGAGTTAATAACTAAAATTAGAGAAATGTTTGTGTTTTGGTTTTGCTGAAATCTTTGTTTTGTAGTTAATATTAAGTTTGTTGAATGGAGGTATTTTATATATTGAATTTAAATGGCGACTGGGTGTGGTTCAGATGAACATGATCACCAAATCCGGGCTACTTAAGGACTTAAGGAAGTTTATGTAGTCATACCCTCTCGGACTGCCTCGCACCCAGTCATTACCAGAATAGATGATAGTCGGGGATGAACCTATTATGTTTAACATTAGAGATATGCAGCAGTATTATTGGATTAAAGTTTACCTTATATATAACACATCTCCCCTCTGAATTATTTACATTTTTGGATGTTTTAGCTCTAAAATCCTGAGGCTGGAACCGGTTGACATCTTGGCGTGCTCGAGTTTTTTTTTTTTTGGCGAAGAGGAATAATTGATCTGTTATTGCCTGTTGCAAGGTAGTAGGCGGAGAGCTTGTACAAGTCAACGGTGCTCTTGGCGGTTGCTGTTGTTGATCTCGGTTGAGATTCATCTTTTTGGGATTGGTGAACTGACCTCGGTGAACTAAATCTCGGATTAAACTGGTTAAAGTGTCGCTTAATGAGACCTGTATGGACGATGGCTAGCATTTTGCCTAGTGTGTGGTCGATGATGACATCGATCCATTTTTCTCCTCTAGCGAAGTTTCGAGCATACACTTCCTGGTTCCGCATTTATTTAGTTGCATGTTGCACTTGCTCTCGAGCTGCTGTTTGTTCGAAAAGTTGACTTAAAATTGTGCGTATTGGGCATCCATAGATCAATTCTGCTGGTGTTTTACCCTGGGCATTAGGCGTAAAACGGTACGAAGCTAGGTACTTTGTGACAGCGGACCTAGTTGAATACCCTTCTTAGCCATGTCCGTCTGTATGAACGCAGCGTTCTCGGAAACTACAAAAGCTAGAAACCTAAACTAAACGACTATAGATTCTCTTAATCCATATGCTGTACAATGTATCCTTTTTTCGATATCTTGCTCCGTTTCTTTATTATCGATAAAAATCGAGTTTAAGACTTGGTTTTCATGATATCTGAGAGACTATAAAAGCTAGAGCCTTCAAATTTAGTTTATTATGTGCTCCTAAAGGATACGCAGACTACGAGTTTTTTGGACACCTCCCCCCATTAGCCCCAGATATCAAAAGCTCAAACAAATACTACAGACTTGCGATTTGGTTTGTACATAGATTTGGATGTTCTTATTAAGCACTGTAAATTTTATAACGATCGTACTGTTAGTTTAGAAGTTATTCATGAATTCATTTTCCATAGTGGGGCCAAGCGCAACCGATGTGCAAATTGCGCAGCTTGCTGTGTGCGTTTGTGTGTATGTGCGTGTGTGACTTTGTGAATGTGTGTATGAATGCAAAGAGGTTTAAATGTATGGAACAGCTCGCCACTAGGTTCAGGGTATCTCCTAGTCGGACACATCCGACTAGAGCCGTCTTACTTTTTTTATTTGAGTCTGTGCTGCTGCATCCATATGCATCACTTGCAATGCTAGGGACAGACGAACTGTGCTCAGCTGTCGGCGAGCTGCGCCGTTTCACTGAAGTAAAAAGTATACGTATGAAATTGTTGCTAAATAATGCCTATATTTCAAATAACCTTTTTCGACTCTTGCCAGAAATGTATCCATGTTATAACCAACTCTTTTTCATACAGACAAATTACATTTGTCTTAAGTGTCAGCCATTTGTAGTGATGTAAAAAACTATCTAAAATTATTGATAATGCAGGGCTGCCATCGATGGCGTTACGATAGCGGTCAACCATCGATGTTGCCGATAGTGCCATCGATAGTCCTCCACCTATGTTTTGCTATTTGGATCATACTCCGCAGCTTGTGCGGATCCAGAATAGGGACAGAGTGGGTCTGGAAGGCTGCTGCGTCTATAGTGGGGACAGCAAATATTGCTCGAAGGATTTTTTTTTTGATAAACTATCAAGAAACGTTCGTGTTGCAAAGGGTGTCAGTGTGTCGCTGCTTTTTAATGGCTAGCGAATCTATGATAATAATATGGTGATATAATATGGGTTTGGTTATAGTATTCTGTTGTTAACAATAACACAATTTAAATGGTAAATTTTTTTTTTTTAAGTGTGCTCAAGCATCTTCCGCTTTTTAAACTTGGGCGGTGCATTCGGACGCAGGATACAAAGATTGACGACCCGGTTTTAAGAAAACGTTACGAATTATTAATACCATGTAACAAATCTTGACTATCGGCCAACCTCTAACAGGACGACCTGAATAGTCGACAATCAAGTACATGTTCACTGTTGAGCTACTGAGCTTTTACAATAGCTTTAGAATTTCAAATTATTTGTTTTTTTTTTTTGCGCAAATAGTGGTGTCCAGTGCAGACTCACTGCTTAGCATTGCTTAGTGGCAGCGGGCACAGCTTGTTGACGGCTTTCTTTGTTGACCCTGTTGCGGTGCGCAAGATAGCTACGTGAGCGGACCGAATGAGTACCTGTCGGTATTTACGAGAATAGATATATTTACCGAAATGTAGGTGGCCAATGGGTACCAAATGCACGCGACTAACGAAACGAACGGACTAACTAGCTCGCTGCGCAGCAGCCATCATAAAGCCGAAATCGAATGTTAAGGCAAAGAATGTAAGCCAAAGATAAGAGCGCAGCTCGATTGAACATATGCCCAAGACCTACTTGAGTAGTTGCTTCGCAGAGCAACGGAACATAATTATATGTATGTATTGGAAATCTCCTTCTCTGTATTTCTTTCCTTCTTTTAATTGTATGAATTTTGGGTGAAGGTATTTATTGAAGCTAGTTATTTTAGTTATTCGAGAAATGTTTGTGTTTTTGGTTTTGCTGAAATCTTTGTTTTGTAGTTAATATTAAATTTGTTGAATGGAGGTATTTTATATATTGAATTTAAATGGCGACTGGGTGTGGTTCAGGTGAACATGATCACCAAATCCGGGCTACTTAAGGACTTAAGGAAGTTTATGTAGTGAAGCCGATGCTGTAGACCAGATGCCTCCGTCATACCCTCTCGGCCTGCCTCGCACCCAGTCATTGCCAGAATAGATGATAGTCGGATGTGCAGATGTGCAGCAGTATTATTGGATTAGAGTTTACCTTATATATAACACATCTCCCCTCTGAATTATTAACATTTTTGTATGTTTTAGCTCTAAAATCCTGAGGCTGGAACCGGTTGACATCTTGGCTTGCTCGAGTTTTTTTTTTTTTGCGAAGAGGAATAACTGTTGATCTGTTATTGCCTGTTGCAAGGTAGTATGCGGAGAGCTTGTACAAGTCAACGTGCTCTTGGCGGCTGCTGCTGTTGATCTCGGTTGAGATTCATCGTTGTGGGATTGATGAACTGACCTCGGTGAACTAAATCTCGGATTAAGCTGGTTAAAGTGTCACTTAATGAAACCTGTATGCACGATGGCTAGCATTTTGCCAAGTGTGTGGTCGATGATGCCATCGATCCATTTTTCTCCTCTAGCGAAGTTTCGAGCATACACTTCCTGGTTCCGCATTTATTTAGTTGCATGTTGCACTTGCTCTCGAGCTGCTGTTTGTTCGAAAAGTTGACTTAAAATTGTGCGTATTGGGCATCCATAGATCAATTCTGCTGGTGTTTTACCCTGGGCATTAGGCGTAAAACGGTACGAAGCTAGGTACTTTATGACAGCGGACCTATTTGAATACCGTTCCTCGATATTCTTGTTGACTGAAGTCTTGCATGAAGCGTTCTGCCAGTCCATTCGATGCGGGGTGGAATGATGCAGTGGTGATATGCTATATTCCGTTAAGATGGAAAATGTCTTTAAATGCGTCTGCTGTTAGCTGGGGGCCGTTGTCGCTTACAATAGTTTTTAGTTAACCTTCTGTGGCGAAGATTGTAGACAATGCTGCGATTGTATTTGCTGTTGTGGTAGACGACATTTCTATAATTACACAAATTAGCCACATATAACCAAATATAGGGGGAAGTTGGCCAACTATGAAAGTCCTTTGCTGAAGACGGGTTGTTGGTTTTACATATGCTGCTTTGCATGGCAAGATTAGTGTTATCATCATCTAGGTCTGGCCACTTGCCGCGGGCCAATTGCTACATACGGACGATGCTCCAATGTCCGTCATGGAGAAGTGAAAGAATATCGTCGCGAACTTTATTTAAAATAAAGTCAGTTTTAGGGTGCTTCTGAATGATATTGCCGTTAATTGGAGGCGATATTTCGACGATGTTATGACATGCTTCATACTTTTCGAATTTGTCGTCTGTTGGTAAGGACAACCTTTATAGAGCATCAGCATTACCGTGCGGTGGCACGTTACTTGATCGCAAATGTATAGGCCATGAGGATTATAAATCGGCTTATAAGTCGATTGGATGTCATCGTTGGCAGATGTTTCTCCGTGTTGAAAATAGATACCAACGGCTTGTTATAGGTGATCAGTATGAATTTCCTTCCATACAAGTATTGATGGAATTTCTGTACCCCAAATATAATTGAGAGGACTTCTTTCTCAATTTGGCGGTATCTCACTTGGTGCTTATCCAGCGTTTTGGACGCTGTTGGATGCCGATGCCAAAGGACGATGCATCTGTTGCTAACACAAGATGGATGTTCATTAAATGGTGTCTTCTTAAGGCGAAGTTGATTCAGCGGAGAAGCTAGCTGCGAATAATTGGGAATGAAATTGCAATAAAAATTGATTTTACCCATAAAAGCCTAGCTGCTGAGGCGAATCGTATGTACAGCAATTCCCTGGTGGGTACTGGATATAGCTCGATTTTATTGGCTTCCAAATGCGCTGCTGACTTTGGCTGACGGAAAAATAGTTTTGTTAGATTTCTTGCGCCGAGCGCGAAATTCCCTAATTTATATTTATATACATATGTTCTCTTTTGAAAGGTATTGTCGGTAAAATCCTAACCACGTAAATGGATTGCAATATTTAAAAATATTTATCACTGCGGACGGTAGTCTGCGCTAGGGGCGAAGCACGACGCAGTGTGCAAAGGCAAGGCAAAGGCAAAGGCTACCTATATAAAAGCGAACTTTTGGAATTTTGCTACGATAGTCAGATCGAGTGATCTACCGATCGAAAGGTATTGCTTAAACTAGAAGAAAAACATCTCACAACATGTAATAGCTTATCTGGTTCACGGGATAAAAAGCTGTAAACGATTCGGAAAAAATTACATTTTTGGTGCTGTTGGGGAAGGAAGAAGGGCATCTAAAAATTTGTTTTGAGTACGCGTTGAATGAGTCACTTGTTCATATCCGAAAGGTCGTTCAATAGTTATTAGGAAAATAAATTGTTTGTGTGTTTCCGAAGAATTAATGTTAATTTTGGTATAAATTTTCGCGTATGATAGCGTTGAGATGGCTTAATGGAACTTAGTTCCCTATCATGAACCAAGAAACTTTGTTCTACGACTTTTGGAAAAACCCGCTAGTTTGGCGGGAAAGCGCTGAAATCCGCTACAATTGAATCCCCCACAGTTTCCAATTCATTGAACATACAGGTATGTTCCATATATTGTTTGAAAGGTAGTTTTAATAGCTATTTAGGCGTTGTTATGTTTAGGTATGTAGGAAAAAAAGTTACTGGTGAAAAAAAGTTTTTAATTGCACATTTTGATAAATGCTTAATATGTTGTATGCGTTGGGTGTCCGCAACTTTTGGTATGTGTCACATATCTAAGATAAATCGGTTTTGCAAGATATTCCTTGTTTAGTGAACAAATCGTAAAATCTGAACTTAGACATTCAAACATTTGCGTTGGAAAAATAACCAGTGTTGCCAGTCAGTTTTGTACACCCTGAGCCCATTGAAAATGGGTAAAAAGGGTATAATGGTTTTGTGCAAATGTATGTAACAGACAGAAGGAAGCATCTCCGACCCCATAAAGTATATATATTCTTGATTAGGACGACGAACTGAGTTGAATTAGCCGTGTCCATCTGTCCGTCCGTCCATTTGTCCGTCTGTATGTTCAGTCAATTGATGTATGTAAGAGATAGAAGAAAGCATCTCCGACCCAATAAAGTATATATATGCTTGATCAGGACAACGAGCTGACTCGATTTACCAATGTCCAAATGTGGTTTAATATGTGTTCGTAAAGGATACGAAGATTATGAATATTTCGAATTTTGGATACCTCTCCATATTCGCCCCATATAAAAAAAAAAAAAACCGCAATACAAGTACTACATACTTGCCCTGTGGTTGCTCTTGGATGCTCTTATTAATCACTGAAAATTTCATAACGATCATATTATTAGCTTAGAAGTTATTAAATAATTCATTTTTCATAGTGGGGCCAAGCGCAGCGGATGTGTAAAGTGCGCAGCTTGATGAGTCCGTTTGTGTGTGTGACTTTCTGATTTTTTTTATTGTTCATATGTACATAAATTAAAATTATAATTGACAATAAAAAAAGTATATTTATTTACTAATAGTCTGGGTTCTAGAGGGTGCATCCCTACGCCTATTTTCATAGATACAAATCTCGCTTGCCATTGGCTGAGACGAGCGGTTTTCGCCAGCATGCACCAGCACCGACTAGCTTTGCTGAAGGCAGCCAGGCGACTGATTTCGTTGCTCGAGTCAGCAGCAGAACGCATCAACTTCGGAATTTGATTGTTTAGTTTTTTGAGAGCGAAAAGCCACTCGGCTGCCGCGGCATTTGAAGAGCGAAAAGCCGATGGAAAACTAGAAATTCAAACACAAACTGCAGTGATTTTTTCGTTGTATTGTTCCTTGATGTTTGAAATTTCAATCATTTCAAAATTTAACGTTCTAAACAAGTCCAATCCGAAAAGATTACTAGAGTTGATGACGTCAGCTACCATTAATACCATTTTAGCTTCCTTGTTCCCACACTTGGCTACAGTGTGCAACTCACCGTTTATTGGATTATAACCAAGTGCGTGCAAATCTGATTTTTTTTTAGCTTTGGACTGTTTAGTGGTTTGTACGTTTTGACGTTAATTACAGAAACGGATGCACAAGAATCCATTTCGAAGGGAACAATTTGATTTGAATAAAGATTTTTTTTTTCGATTTTCAATAAATTTGAAAAACTTTGCAGAAATACTTTGACGCCGAAAGTGAAAGCGACATAGCCGACCAGTATATGGTGACTCGCAGCGTTATCCTGGAGAGAAAAAGCAAGTGTCGAAGAGCTGGAAGCGGTAACCGAACACTAGACAGTTAGACGGGATACGTATGGTGACGAGCCGTGTCAAGAAAGCAAGAGCCCACTTTCGTCGACTTCGTTTAGTTAAGAAGCAGGTTCTAGCAGCTGTCACCCGTAGCGAACAAACAGACTAGGGAGTGTTCGCCGAAGTCTTTGACCGTGAACGATGATTATTCACTACCTTAGAAAGAACGTTTATTAGTGTTCGAATTGGAAACGCCCCTTTATTAAATGAAGTTTTTTGAAATGTAGTAATTTTTTTTTATGGCTCCACTTCATATTGCTGTTACGATAGTTCGTTTTGCTTTCCACCTACATGTGCTTGTACTTTGTAAGTCAATACACTAAGCCAAGTTTTCACATCTTGCCGACAAAGTCGACTGTAGTTATGGTACACTTTATACTAAAAGCAGCCTTGAACTATTTTCGTTCCCACATCTTGATTTTAACATAACATTTAAAATTTGTGACAATGTTGCATCATGTTGGGTCAAACTCTAGCAAAGACTGCCAATTTCAGTAGAAAATGTTGCCAGTTCGTTCAATAAAGTTTTTTGGCTTTTGAGTGTGATTGAGCATTATTTGGTGAATCGAGCAAATAAAATATTGTTTCGGAATAATTGGAAGAGGTGCAAAAGCAAAAGTTCAACTACGTTGACATATGAGGAGCTTGAGTGAGTGTGCAACACTGAAAAATTAACCAAGTTGCCATATTTCCCAACTCGGTGTTAAGCACTTATACGGTGGATAATTTGATCATCATCTGGATTTAACTAAATTTTTGATGTGAAAATCAAATGTCTCTAATCGACAAATTTATCCACCCTGTAAGGCTGTCGGGAAAAATGCGAAAACGACCCTAAGTGATATCATAATAAACGGTGGCACCTACGTTATACTGCTTGTGATTTTGAAGAATAGGAAAACGCTCCTGCCTTTTTATTTTGGCGCCCAAACGTGGGGAAATGATATTCAACAATCGTGCAAATTAGATCTAGGCCCTCATAGGGATCATTAATTTCGTAAAGTATCAGGCATATAACGCGCTAAATGAGCTCTAAATTAGCCCTGCCCTGCCATTGTTCGCACCGCCGAGACACCGAATATTTGATTACCTTTCGCACGGCCGAGACACCGAATATTTGATTACCTTACCCGGCGACGCATTGCCATCGCATACCGATCTGTATACATTCACTTCGTTTTCAACAATGTTAGTCTTTGTCGCAATTCGCCCACGTCACCGCTGTCGCTAGTTATCTCCACTAAGTTTTCAACCTCGTCGTGAAAAAACACATGCAAGAACTGTCGAGAATTTTTGGACAAACACACACACTACACTGCGCTGAAGTTTCTGGCTGGATTATTTGATAAATTAACCAAAATAACATGAGTTTGGAAGGTCCTAAATTACAACGCACTAATATTCACAATATTAGCTGCGTTCATAATCCAGTTGATCCAAAGCAAAGGGAGGAAAAAGCAGCGCCATAGCCAGCTGAATTTAACTACCTTGGAAGCATACTTTAAGCAAAAAATGTCAGTACAAAATGACATCGATAAAGAGTGTCTGCCGACACAGGACGCGCCAATCTTGAAGAGTTATACATAGGCATAAAGTTTTGTATAAAGGAGCCTCCAGCGATGAGTTTCAAGACTCAATCTTTCCTCCGCCATCACCGTTGGTACAAAATGACATTCCCCAGAATCAGGCCACCGACATTCGATGGTAATTATGCAGGTTACCAAAACTTTGTTACGTTTTTTAGCCAACTGATTTATCAACAAGATTGCCTATCGAACATCGAAAAGTTTAATCAGCTAATCAGCTGATTGAAAATAGCAGTATTAGAAACTGTGAAAGCATTTCAAGTGACGCCGGAAAATTATATTAAGGCTCTTGAGCGTTTAATCCAGCGGTACGACAATACAACATTGGTGTTCTTGGACAAAATCTCGTCGCTGTTTAAATTGCTAAATATCAAAAACTCAAGTAATCAACAACTTTGCAGTTTTATTAAAAACCCTACGGCTCCTTAAAATACCCTGACATTCTTATGAAGTGAAGCCCAAATCTCGCAGGCCATGTTAATTTGCTGTCACTTTCTACATTGCTAGCGTGGGATTTGTGCGTACAGTTAGTAGAAAAATCACACCAATATCTGGAATCTTTTGGTAAGGCGGTAGGTAATGAAAATCGCATAGCAACTGCTGTCAAGCAACGCAGCCAGGCCACACTTCGACAAAGTTCATCATTTAAGTGTTTAACTCAATCATGTACATTTTGTTCCAGATCAGATCATCAAGCCAAGAGCGGCATTCAGTTTTAAAACATGTTTGCCATCCAGCGCTTTGAAGCTGCAAAACGCCTTGCTTTTTTCTCAATTGTCTTGGAAAGGGTCATCATGCAGCCAAATGTCGATCGTGTACATGCCTTCATTCACCGTTGCATCGGGAGACTGATTAGCGAAAACCATCGCATGTGACAACAGCCCCTAGTTTTCACAATTCGCTCAATCGCAACGCTTGCCAAAGGCCAAACGCCACATGAGAATATGCAGCATTGGTGAGTCACATAAAGACATTAAGTTTGGTTCCTCTGCGACAAAAGCATCTCGAAGTTGTCCAGGCGTGATTTACACGCCTATTAAGGCTTTAAATTACGGGTACAAAATTACTTGCTTTCGTTGGAGGGATCCATTAACGGAAATCTTGAAAAACTCCGACGTATTGAGCATGTGTACAAGTGAACTAATAATCTCACGCATGAGCAGCGTCAGTGCAAGCAAATATTCGCTCAATCTGTGCAACAACAAGCAAATGGAAGGACTGTTGTGCGGCCACCATTTAAGGATAATCCAAGTTACCTAGGTTACCAAGTCGGCTAAGCAGAGATTCAAAGAGCTGGATTGCCGTTTGAATCGCAACGCTGAATGGAAGGCAGTAGAGTTTTTGAGCGAAAGCGATCAATCACCGCATATGTCGTTGAAATGTTCAGGCAAGCACTAATAGACCAACGAGTTCGTAAATTGCATTATATACTTCGGATAAATACGCCAGATGAAACGGTAACGGCACTCTCACTTTACGTCGCATGACGTACGTAGCCGATCTACACTCAAGCAAAGAAGGACTCGGATCAAGGGCTATAAAATCATAATTTTACGTGGATGACCTTCTGTGTGGACACGATACAATAGAAGGTCTGTGACAGTTCAAGGCAGTAATAATCGAAATTCTTGGCAAGGGCTAGTTTGAGCTGGTAAAATGTCACTCAAACTACCTGAAGTTTGCTGACGAAAGCATCATGAAAAATTGAAGCCTGAAGGTTACCTCGGTCACTAGAAGTTTAGGATTGATTTGGAACCAACAGCAAGACGTTCTGCTTACAGTTGGATGAGATGGTCCCATTGACATTGTATAATGCTGTCATTCGCGCATACGGGTGCTGCATTGAAGCGAGTACGATAACTGCGGACGGAAAGGTCAGAGCACGGCTAATCACATCTACATCTAGAGTGGCACCAACACGGAAACTGTCACTACCAAAATTGGCATTAGCTGCGGCGCACCTTCTGACACAGGTCTACGTCTAAATTAAGGAAATGTTTGTAATTAAGCACACAACGTATCTTTAGAGCGATTCGCAGGTCGTTCTGCATTGCACACAGCAACATTCTTGTTGGAAACCGTATTTCCGACATTCAAGAATATATAGCGGATTGCCATTAGAGATACGTCCCAACATACTGCTGTCCAGCTGATCTTGTATTCAGGAGATACATATATTTGAAATTGGAGCATTCGATCTGGCTTTTGGAGGTAAACCGCACCTTGAAGTAGTGGAGTTAGAGAAACACAAATAAACATTCAAGACTCGACGTACTTCGAAAAATAAGTTCTTATCGCCGTTGTTTACTGATAGTTGCATGGATGTTGCGCTTTAGCTGCTCCATTCAAAAAATAAAGAAGTTAAATACAGAGCTGCAGTATGCATTTCATTGCATAATTGGAAATTCCCAGCAGCAACACTTTGCCGGCGAGATTCACCCACTACACAAGAGCAAGCACATATCAAGTCACCTCAAATTTCTAAATCCATTCTTGCAGCTCAACGATGAATATTTGCTGCTAAAAGTTGGTGGTCTGGAGTTGGAGTTCTACACCTACACGAAGGTAATGTGTTTTCACAAAGGTGGATAGTGTTTTGCGTGACGGACGGAGTTTCTGGGCGAGATTAGCGAATTCAAGTAGAACATATTCGGATCACCAAGAAAATCATTCGTCGACCGATTTACAAGCGACCAGGTTTTGAAAGGAACGCGTCTTTCAATGGGGCCAGACTTTAGAAGCAAACACCCTTATATTAATTGAAGTTTTTATACTCGTTCACGAAGTGAAACTAGAATATTGGGCTTGTGCATGTTTGATAAATTGATAACAAGTCGATACACCGAAAATCGCACATTCAATTAAGGGTGCATATTTCCCAACATTTTAGAGCTAGAATCATCAAATTCGGTACGTATATTGCTGGTGATCTCCCCCCAAGATTCAGACTTTGATATCCTGGTCACACCCACTATAACGCCCCCAGCCATCCCCTCGTACCAATCTTTAATGGGATTGACCAGTAATCTACATTTCACATTTAAGGGCTCTTGCTCTAAAACTGTGGGAGATATAGGCTGATCGGATCAGCCGACTGATTAGGAAATGACCAAGCATCAATGCGTTAAGAGCGAGAGTTCATAACTACCTCCGCTTGTGTCAACAATTGCTTCGCTACCTTTACAGTGCTTTCCAATATACCCCCAAAATAGGGTGATCGGGGCGGTATAAAATGAAATTTGACACCAAGAAGGCTGCACCGATAAAACCCGGCCATCGTCATACAGGCCGATTAGTTTACTAACCCCCTGCAACTTGGCTCGGCTCGGCGGAATGTTCGACGCTCGTTAAGGTGTTCTCAAACCGATGGCAGTGGTTTTGTTTTTTGGCTGCTTTACTCAAGCCATACTCGCCGGCTGTCACATTTTGTAATGATTAATAATAAAGGGTCACCTCTGAAAAAACACTTAGAATTTCCAAATTTTAATTTTTTAAAGGTGGTTTTTTTGTTATATGGGGCCCCATAAAGTAAGTTTGGTTAACAATAAAATTTGGTTGTTACCTAGTGTTATAAAATAAACTAGAATAATATTTGATTAATTACTGTTACTTCTTTAAGACAAATTTTAGTTTCAATAGATAAATGTGTTATTTATTGTTATTCCTGTAACCCTCTTCACTCAGGGTGCCACAAAACGCAGCAAACGTCATATGGCCAGTAGGCGTGAAAAGTTGAAGAAATTGCGGGCGGGAACCTTTAATGCCTTAGCTCTTTCAGCGGTTGTGTGGGTTGTTGCTACTTCATTCAACTGCGATACATTTATTCAAGGATTCCTAACAAAAAGCAGTAAATCGTCTCTGCTAAACAATATAAAAGGGGTTGAAAACAAATATTATCTCCAAAACAAATTACATGAAAATATGAGATAATCGGGTATTGTAGTCGATTATCGGTTCTTAATGCTCTTCATCGCTGTTAAGGGCTGAGTCTTAGATGTTAATTGACTCATAGTGTCTATACACAATACGCAACCTAAGATCTTTCTAATTAGATTAGAAAAATCCCCTTTAACACAACTGCTATATGCTAATTCCCCATGACCCAAGATTTATAACTACTAGTTATTCATAATTTCACTACACAATATATTTGTTATAATCATCCTTACGACAATAAAAATTTAATTTTTTATGTTATGAATAATAATACCATTTTATTCTCTTACTTTTTTAAACAACATCAAACCAAAAATGTGGATTATCTTTATCAGCGATTGAAACAGCTGCTTGGTTTTACAAAAGCTTTGCTGAACGCACAAGCTTAATACGCGTGCGGAACCAGCTGATTCGCTCACAGATGAAAATTTTTTTTTTTCCTTTCACATGGTTTTGTGCAGAATTTTTACTATTGATTTTATTATTATTATTATTTAATTTTTTTTTTTTTTAATACATATATTATATATACAAATATATATATATAAATTACAGTGTTACCGAGTTCAATGACCTCACAGCTGACCTGCACATGCATAACTACACGTGCGCCTAAGCATATGAACATCAGCAAAATCAAGCAAAAATAAAAAGAATAGTAAGGAGTTGGTACTGACTGACATGCAAACATCTCCTAGGTTAAAAGGCCTTCCAGCACTTTTCATGTTGCTCCATACGATTTCTATCTCCATTCGGATTTTGAACTTATCTCTCGTCATTTAAATTCTGCAACTTCAGTTGTTGTCATAATTATGCATAGGATTTATAAATTTTTAAAATTTTTAGCGAATTTTAATCTTTTATTAAATGTTATTTTTTTATGTATTCTTTTATTTTCATATAGTTTATATATTAGCACTTTTTTATTTTGTTGTTGTTTTTCCTCTTTTTTGTCAAAAGTAATTTAAAAAAAAATTGATAAATCCAAAAAAAAAAAATTGGACATTAGCACTATGAAAAACTAGAAATATAACTTTGTTCCTGGATTTTTTTCAAATGGTGGTGATCTAACATGGATGGAAATCTCCATTGAAACACAATGCTTAAGCTCAGCTCTGTTTGCTCTGGCACGTTGTTACTAGAGGTGCTCCACTAGCTTCTAGTGATGATGGCAGCGAGCGGGTGCTCTGCTACTCAGCCGCCGTAAGATCAACGGCAAAAAGCAGGGATATTCTTAGTCCATAAATCGATCCCACAACCAATGATACAATTCTCAGTCTGAGTACTTGGGCGTACATAATCCGAGCGCTATGGATGCGAGAGATTGGGCAATCTATCGAGTGGGCTGTATAAAAAAATTACAAATTACTTTTTACTTGTGCTGTTGCACAAGCGCTGTATGATGCAGGTTTCCAGACCACGTACGGGGTCGATGCTAGGAGATTAGAGCGAATATATATCCTGTCTGATGATGGTGTCTGATCTTGCATAGATACACGAAGTTGCAGCAATTCAGGGTTCGATCAGCATGCAGCGGTGCGGTAGCTGCAGGCGCACGCATTTTCTTTATAGGGCTAAATGCAAAAGCTCTAATGGGAAATAATGAAGTGAGCTGCGCTGATAAGATTTGTAATGACAATTACAGAGTTCTTGTGAGAGAGCTTACACTGGCTAGAGTTCTAACCAGCTGTCTCGGATAAAAAGCGCAAGCGTCATAAAGCTTTCACTTTAGCCTGAATAGGTTAGTGTAGCTTAGCAAAATTTGTATCGCTCTTACAGCGCAGGTGACATATTCGTCAGAAACGATTTGCGCTGAAAACTTTAATTGAGCTTTATACACCATTACACCACCTGATAATCTATGAACGTTAGGCAGAAGATTAGTAGGAATTTTTGAATATTAGTTCATATTAGTTAAGTTTAATTATAAGATATCAGATGAATTAAAACTGAAGTATATTGGAGTAATTGGAATGTAACTGAGGATTAGTTTATATTGAAATGCACTGAATTATAATGCTTTAGTTATGTTAAGCCTCGCTTTCTCTCTTATACTAAATGTAACACTCTATCGGCTGAGCAAATAGCTGTGCGAGTTTATTTTTCAATCCTTTTCGCTCGTTGAACGCAACACAACGTTAATATACGCAACAGCCACACAAATATTATAACTCTTTGCCATAGTCCACACTAATTAAAAACAAGTAACATGGCTCTAGTCGGGTGTGCCCGACTAGGAGATACCCTGGACCCATCGGCGAGCTGTTACATACATTCAAACCTCTTTGCATTCATACACACATTCACAAAGTCACACCTACACACTCACACAAACGCACGCGGCAAGTTTCGCACTTTATACATCGGTTGCCCTTGGCCCCACTATGGAAAATGAATTCTTGAATAACTTAAACGAAGAGTATGATTGTTATTCAACTTTCAGTGCTCAATATGAGCAATTAGATCGATGTACAAACCAAAACGCAAGTCTGTAGTATTTCATTAGCGTTTTGTTTGATATGGGGGGTGAATGTGGGGAGGTATCCAAAATCCGAATTATTCAGAACCTGCGTTTTACTTACGAGCATATATTACGGTCAGACGGACATAGCTGAATCGACTCATCTCGTCATCCTGTTACATTTGCACAAAACCAATATACCCTTTTCACCCATTTTCAATGGGTTCAGGATATACAAAAATAAACAGTACGAAGAAAACTCCGTTGACACAGCGAAAAAGAACTCACGCATATGAATGTGCATATACATATGTATGCATGTACACACGCATGCAGAAAATGTCTGCACTTGGGGCTTGCCACCACGTGGTTTAGTCTATATACAAATACATTTTCTTTAATAACTTCAGGGTTTCTTTACCGATTTTAATGAAATTTTTATATGTTGGCGAGCAACCTACGTGGTACGAATTGTGGCTGTACTTTTTTTTCCGAAATATTCATCATTTGCGTATCCTTTACGAGAACACTTTAAATGAAATTTGGTGGGGCTGGCTCTTATAGTTTCTGAGATATGCTCAAAAAAGCGGATCAAAAACCAATAAATATCGATAATAAGAAAACGGAGCGGGTTTATAAAATTTAAAATAGCCTTGATCTGCATATGGTATACATGAACTTAAAACAGAAACTTTATTACCTAGATCTCATTGCAGCACATGCTGTCAATTGGATTGTAAAATTTGTCAAAATTTACCACACATTTTCCTTAATAACTTCTGTGTTGCTTAACATATTTTCTTGATGAGCTGAGAGGTTATTGTATTTTATTTATTTATTTTATTTATATCGATTTTAGGAAAACGGTGTGCGTTATCGATTATTTGAAATAAACTTGATCTGCGCGTGCCATGGACAAGTCTATAGCCGAAAAGGTGAAGTCTCTAGCTCTTAAAGTTTCCGTGATTGATTCGTTTATACATACGGATGGACGGACGGACAGACGAACATGGCTAGATCGACTCGGCTGTTGATCCTGATTAACTGTATATATACTTTATGGGGACGGAGATGCTTCCTTCTGCCTGTTACATACATTTGCACAAAAACCATTTTTACCCATTTTCAATAGGTTCAGGGTATAAAAATTATAGCTAATGCAGCTTTTTTTATTTCTTGATTTTTCATTTAGCGCCCGAGCAAGGGCCTACAAAAAGTTTTGATTTCGTTGGTAAAAATGTGCTGGCCTAAATGGCCGCATTATTGACCTGATTGAGTCCAAATCTGGTTTGAAGTGGACTTGTGAATCCTGTAGGGATGTTGAAACGGACATGATGGAATTCATGAGGCAGACTAAGAAAGGCTTTGGAAATCTATTCGGACTGTTAAAAAAAACTGTTCGATGGATTCTCTATTTTGGATAATGATCTCAAAGTAATGAAGCTTTTGAACGAATCTCCAAGTCGTATAAAGGCCAATCTTGCCCACAATATCCGCTCCTAATGTTGAATTAATAAATCTTTCTTCCCCGTCTCCCCACATCAAAAACAGAAGTGACGAAAATAACATTGTACCCATGGATGATGTTCCTTCTGATCCCGAAAAGAGTTCTGATTCGGCAATTGCTAGCACTGTTGATACTGATCAACACTCCATTGCTAATATACCGACCGAATCAAATGGTCAATCAACCAAGGCTATAGCTTCACCAGTATCTACTGCCGTGGTTCCTAATATGACCCTTGTAGGTGTTCCACCAAAGAAACAAATCTTTGTTTCTAGGCTTGCCCCTGCTACTACATCTGTTGATGTCAAGGCCTTTATTCAGGCCAAATCTCAAGCCATTTTTACGGTGCAAAAATTCGAATTTGCATATACTCGGGAAATTTCATCTTTTAAAATAAGTGTTTCGGCCGAACATTTCAGCAGTATTTGTTGTAAAGAATTCTGGCCGGATCAGGTAATTATAAAAAATTTCACTTCCCCGTACTGGTGTTGGTTTAAATCAACATATTGATAGCACAAAAACTAACATTCTCCATCTCACTTGGCTAGCAGAATGTAAGATGTCTTTGTAGTAAACTTAGTAATCTATACCTTAATAGTCTATCTTTTCCTTTTCATGTCATTGCCTTCTCTGAAACTTGGTTAAGGCCTGACATCCTAAACTCTGAAATTTTGTGTAACAAGCTTTAGAAAAGATCGCACTCCTCGTCGTGGTGGTGTGCTTATTGTAATTGACGTTGATTTATCTTCGGAGGTTGTAATAACAGACTTAAGTATGTATATAGAAATTGTTGCTGTCAACTTGTACACTAGTGGTGTCATTACTTTTTCGTATAATCTATCTTCTTCAGATAACTCCGTCGATTCTTTACTTTTCTCTGCAATACATTCTATCTCCTCTATGCATTCTGATCGCGATTTTCTCGATATTTTGCTCCATTTTAATATTGCCGGACTAATTACTCAGATTTCTAGTCCCGACTCCAGTGTATTGACTTCCACGAGCCAAAATGGTTTTCTTGACGATTTATTTGGGATGTCATTGTGTCAAATCAAAATCAATATCCCAAATTCTCTTCATAAAATGCTTGATCTTATTTTTGTTTTGGATCATTCTTTCTTATCTGTTTCCCGCACTGAGCCCATATCATATTCGGTCGATCCGTATCACCCCACTTTAGATGTGTTGATTGATTTACCTGCCCGGGTGCTAAGCCCAGGCAGTAAATCTCCGGCGCGACCTCTTCAATTTCGGGAAACCGACTTTGCTAAACTATCTTAGCTCTTATCCCAGACTAACTGGTCCTAGGTTTACATGTGTAGGGACATGGATAGTGCAATCATGATTTTTTAATCGACTTTAAATCATTTATTTCAAACCTGTGTACCGGTTTGTAATTCACTTAGGTCTAACAAACCTATGTGGTTTACACAAGAATTAGTAAACTTAAAAAATGTAAAGTCAAGGATGTATGGGAAGTTCAAGGAAACTAGCTCTTTCTTGGATTACTCTCGATATCTGATTGCTCGATCCAATTTCTCTGTCCTAAATAACCAATGTTATAAGGATTACCTGAAAATTTGTAGGTTACAATTCCAGCGGGATCCAAGGTGGTTTTATAATTTCGTTAATGCGAAACGTAAATCATCAACACTACCATCAACGGTATTTTTCGAAAAAACGACAGCAGACTCGGATCAGGCCATAGCCGATCTATTTGCTAAATTTTTTCAAACGACTTAAAGTTCTCAAGATAACTAATTGGATCTGCGTTATCCTTATCACGTAAATGACTCAAATTGCATTTTTGGACCTTTGATCAAGGAAAGTTCACTACTAAGTGATCTAACGTTCATGAAGCCTGTATTTTCACCGGGACCTGATGGAGTACCAGGCTGTGTGCTTTGGTACAGCGCTGAAGGTCTAATGAAGCCGTTGTATAAAGTATTTAAACATTTGGAAAGAATCATTTATTATTCCTCTCCTTAAAAAAGGAAACAAGTCCAATGTTCAGAACTATAGAGGTATTTCAAAGTTTTCTACTATTTCTAAGATTTTTGAGAAATTGATAACTTCTCAACTGCTACATCTTTGTAGATCTATAATTTCACCCTGCCAGCATGGGTTTGTGAAATTTAGATCTACTACCACTAACCTATTGGAATTCACGTCTTTTATTATCAAGGGATTTCAAAATAAAATGCAAACAGATGTTATTTACACTGACTTCAGTTAGGCTTTGACTCCGTTAATCATTCGCTTTTCCTGCATAAACTTCATCGTTTGGGATTTCCAAATAACCTGATTCTTTGGAGCTCCAATTATTTAACTCTTAGAACTCAAAAAGTTTATTTTAAATGCTTTGTCCCTGAGCCTGTTAATGTCACCTCCGGAGTACCACAAGGAAGTCACCTTGGTCCGTTGTTATTCACATTGTTCATAAGTGACCTGCCTTCTGTGATAAGTCACTCTCGAGTGTTGATGCCGATGACGTATAACTTTGCCTGATGTCTTCTAATTTTCTATCTGGTGAAAGGTTGCAATCTGATCTTGACAGTTTTCAAACCTGGTGCCAAGTAAATTTTTTAAATCTTAATTGCAGTCTTGAACAATTATTTTATTAATAGTAAGAAACTTGATCGTCTTGAATCGGTTGATGATTTGGGTATCATTTTAGATCCCAAAGTTAAGTTTGACAAGCATATTTCTTCTGCTGCTAATCGAGCCATTGGTGTCCTGGGTTCCATTAAGCGCTAGTCGAAAGAATGTGACGATCCCTATGTTACTAAAACTCTATATACTTCACTTGTCCGTCCAATTCTTGAGTATGGATCTTGTATGTGGTGTCCCCTATACAAGGCTCATTAGGATACAATTTAATCCGTAAAAAAACCATTTCTGCTCTTTGCCCTCCGGGGTTATAAATGGAATCCTAATACACGCATGCCTTCTTATCTTAGTAGACTTTTACTAATAAATCTTCCTTCTCTCTCTGATCGCAGAACCATGCTTGGTGTAATCTTCTTACACAAATTAATTAATAGGCAAATTGATTATTCCTAAAGAAATTTCACCGCTTTCTCCTCAATCTTGTAATAGTAACTAACGGATCTTATGTTCCAACTATAATAATATTTTCCATATAATAAGTAATGCTTTTTCCGTACCTAGTCTAAAAACTCTATTGTTATGTCATCTTTCATTTGTTAGCGATTTTTGTCACCGCACGTTATGTGGCGCGCCCCTGGGTCGATTGGGCGGGAGGTGGGTGGCATTTTGCCTGGGTGGCGCGTTTGCTTGGTATAGTTGAGGCACTTGAATGTACTGCCGTTACTACATCAACTTCCAAAAAAAAAAAAATAATACAACAAAAAAATTTATAGACAGTTTAATGTTGTGTTGGCTGTAGTGATAATAGCTATTGAGAATCGGTCCGGTAATGTTGCCACCAAATCAGTGCGGATTTGTTGCTGGCTTATCGGTAAAAGCTTTTAATTGTAGCTGCCGACTTTACCGCAGCTGTCGTTTACCTCTTGTCATTGGTGCCACTGCTTTGTCTACCGCTGGAGTTGCGGATTTGGCTTGGATTTGGTGCCGCATGTTCGTCTGTCCCTGAATCAATGTCTAGGAAGGAAAGCATCGACGAATCCTCCGATGACCAGGTAACAGAGCCTTAACGAGTGTACACATAGTAATATAACAGACTATATGCATATATAAATACATACATGCACATGTATGAACGTCAACTGTGACACTTGCAAGTTAATTAAACATTGCATTTCGGCAGTGATGATTTTTAAATGTGAACTAGCAAATAGCAAAATATATAAGAACAAGAAATAATAAATAAATTTTACATTTGATTTATACATTCGTATATACATACGTATATCGTTTGTGTCGTTCTTGTCCTTTTTCCTTTGATTTTAAAGCGCGCCCAAATCCTATAAACACATATACATAACATACATACATAAGTACGTTGACATCTTTCGCATTTCCACTTCTTTCTCATATGCCGTCGCGTTAACATACTATATGTTATACAACATACAAGCAAGCGCGCGAGTTACCATAGTTACCCCCACCAAACCTCCTCGTTAGGCACACTAAAAACATCAACTCCCGCACAACAATTGTGCCAGTCAGCACATTCTGGGTTCTTCAACCCGGAATCAAGTTTCATCGACAGGAAACCACTCAGCAACAATGCTGCAACTTTATTTACAGAACATATAAACAGCAATAACGTTGCAACTTTATATAAACATTTAGAGCAACACCACAAATACATTATGTACAATAGTCTTAAGCTTTGATATATACCACAGTCCGCTTGGTAGGCAGCATAGAATAAAATTGACATCTAAAGAACACAGACGTCCGAAGGCCTTACTCATTCCATTCATCTGGGATTCTCCTTGACTGCTTATCTCCGTTATCCACTCCGCTCCCAAGTGGTAACTGACGCAGCCGGTACTAACAGGTACCTATTCCTCATCGTTTTAACTACACAGTGAATAGAATGAAAAAAAAAAACAACATGATGAAATCAAATAAAAAAAATATATACATAATATAACATGTGCAAATATCAAAAACTAACATATATAAAATAAAATAAACTAATATATATAAAATAAGTAACTTAAACAAAATATACAAACGTATAGAAAAACAAAAAAATTTAGAAAATATTACAAACCACACAAAATACAATTATTTGTGACATGGGCAAAGGAATCAATCGCTGATCATCGTTGTACCAGCTCACATATACACATACAAAAATATTGCAATAAAAACAAAATTGCATTATATGTGACGTGGTTAACGGAATCTATCGCAGATCATCGTTCTAGCAACTCACATATACATTTACAAAAACGTTGCAATAAAAACAAAATTCAATTATATGTGCCGTGGCCAACGGAATCTATTGCAGATCATCGTTGTAGCAACTCACATATACACTTACAAAAATGTTAAAATACAAATACAAAATCATTGCAACAAAATAAATAAATAAAAATAAAAAAATAAACAAACAAGCAAATATAATAAACAAAACACAAGTACCAACACAAAAACAAAATAGCTATATTGAAAACATATTAATCACAACTATTTACAGATAAAACAAGACAACAGCGTTACAACTATATACATATATAAGTATAACACAAAACAAGCAAAACACCAATGATGGATTCTGGTAACTCTTCGGGATCTCTCCCTACAACTGTCAGCGTCTTTAGCGCCATATCCACCACCATTAACCCAACCGACATGCTAGCTTTCATTAAGGAAATCACAACTTTTGATGGTTCTCCATGGAAACTGAATAAATTTATAACCAACGTCGAAGAAGTGATTATGCTTATTAGAGGCACAGATCAAACACCCTATGGTCTCCTCCTTCTTAGAGCTATCAGGAATAGAATCATCGGCAAGGCTGATGAAGCTCTCAATGCGATTAACACTGAATTAGTTTGGGACACCATTAGGACCAACTTACTTCAAAAATTTCCCAATTAAAAAATTAGGCTATTCTGATCAGGGAAATGGAAATGTTTCCAGACTTGTCTCTGGGACAATTGTACTCCAGCATAACAAAGATCAAGCTATAATTGTTTAATCTACTAACAGTCAGCGACAACAACACGGCTGTTATCGAAGTCAAAAAGACCCTTTACAATCAGATTAGTTTAAATTTTTTCTTGGTCAACCTTCGGGAACCACTCAAGTCTTTGATTAGGAATAAACAACCACCTAATATTGAGGAAGCTTATGAAGGAAGCCAAGTTGAGCAAAGTTTCTATTTTCAAAAGAAACAGATCTCACAGTACTCTGACAATCGCCAGAACAAACCCTATTCGTATAACAAATCAGGCCAAACTCACCCTAATCATAATCGCGAAGACCGAAACTATCATAACAGTAATAATACAACAGCAATTTCTCATTACAACAATGAACGCACCAACACTCGCAAAAACCCATTTAGACCAAACGATAGACGAACCAACCAAATGCATATCATAAATCAAGACCCCCAAAGCGAAATAACTTGTCACAAGCCCCGGAAAACAAACAGGATTCTTGAGCAGAAAAAATCACGGCGCCTCCCTTCCCTACATAATTTTTAATTCAATCACAAACTCCCCGATTAAATTCTTAATTGACACCGGTTCGACCAACTCATTCATAGACCCTTCCCTTATACAACCAGAATATCGAATTACTCTAAAACACTCCATTTCGATCAAAACTGTCTTAAACAGCCATACCTTAACAGAAATAGTTTCAATCAAAATGTTCAAAGAATTCTATGATCGAACCCAAGCTGATCTACTCCTTTTCGAATTTCACCCACATTTCAAAGGCCTCATTGGTATGGACTTACTTTCAAAATTAAAAGCTAAATCGACTTGGAAAATCTCTTTCTACAAACCCCCAATTTTCAAAAAATGATTCATACCTTAACAAATCCGACAACTAAATCTTACGTTATACCAGCTCTAAATAAAACCCTAATGAAATTTCCCGTACACGTCCAAACAGGTGATTTCATATGTAATCAGGTAGAAATTAATGAATATATCACAATTTTAAGCGGCATTTACAATGCTTTTAACGGACATAGCCAAATAGAAGTTGTTAACTTATCCGACTATGACCAAGAATTGTACCAAGAACAACCATTACACGCTAAACATTACGAAACAATCGATTACATTGAGATCCACAATATAACTTCAGACAATTATAATTGGCTCACCAATCCTAACTGTTTAAATCAAATAGAAACAAAGAACCTTAACAAAGAAGAAACACAATCTCTTATCCAATTATGCAAACAATCCATCGACATATTCTATAACGACAACGATGAACTTACTTTTAGATGAAACACCAATTTTCGTTAAATCATATCGGTACCCTTTCATTTATACACAGGAACTGAAAGAACAAGTAAAGAAAATGCTAGACCAAAACATTATCCAAACCAGCTACTTGGAGCGCACCAGTTTGGATAGTACCAAAAAACTCCAATCAACACCAAAACAAAAATGGAGATTAGTAATAGATTACAGAAAACTCAATGAAAAGACAATATCAGAAGGCTACCCCATTCCCAACATTAACAATATTTTAGATCAATTGGGAAAATCCAATTATTTTTCAACCATTGACCTGGCCAGTGGGTTCCACATTCGATAGATCTAAAGGAAGTATTCGATAGATTGTGGTCTGCAAATTTTAAAATAAAAATACATAAATCAGATTTTCTACGAATGAAAGTTGAATTTCTTGGTCACTTTGTTACCAAAGGGCGTAAGACCAAACCCTAGTAAAATCGAAACCATTATAAAGTTCCATTGTCCAAAAACAAAAATGAAATAAAGTCCTTTCTTGGCTTACTCGGTTATTACCATAAATTCATAAGAGGACTTATCAATAGTCTGGGAACCTTAATTAAAACTATTTCTGGCAAAATGGATAGTAATGATGCCCAAGTAATAGATAAAAAACTTTTAGAAATAATAAAAGTAGTAAACAACATTTCGGATAGAAACATGAAACAATCATTATTCAACCATGAAATAATAACACGTTTCAAAAATATCACAGACCATACCAACTCCCAAAATACCATTTACAAGGAAATCAATTCAGAAAATTAACATATACAAACAATACAGTACATCAATAAAATAGGAGTTAACATAGACATATTAAATGAATATTTAAAAGATATAACGGACAGCCTTCTACTGGCCAAATTCAACATAGTACCTAAAGCCATCCTAGACGATTTCGAAATCAGTAAAATCAAGCAAATATACAGAATTCAAAATATACAAATTAGAGCAGAAGAACATTTATACAATCTGTTAAAATTAGAAATACTATCACAATCCAACACAATTACTTGCCGATTCAAAATACCAATATTTGAACAACAAAACTTTACTATTGCTAGAATCATACCTCTACAATTTAGTAAAACACAATTTATAATTACACCTAAGTATGTAGCCTACAATGAACATACAGCTAAAACATTTAAAGAAAAATGTACAAAAATAGATAATAAGTTATACTGCGAAGACCCCACGGATAATCCTGACAAAAGCTCAAAATGCCTACAACACCTTCTACATGCTAACTCAAGATCCTGCGATTTCAAAGAAACCGGCCTCTCTACTGGTATTTTTGAACCCGAAGAAGGCGTAATCTTCATTTTTAACATCTATATATATACCCAACATGTCATAGCCCAATAGAAATCAACGGATCAACAACGATTAAATATTCAAATTGCTCGATAAGAATCAACGAAATAACCTATGACAACACCGTCTACCCTGAAGAAGAACACCCATATGTATTCCTTCCAGAAACACGGAAAATCATTCGTAACAAAACCATCAAGGTCCTTAGCCTGGAAAGGCTCCACTTGGAAACGATCAGTTCCAGCAACCAAATATTACCTCGGTGGAAATCCTCTTGATAGCGCTACTAGCGCTGTTCATAACTCGGAAATTAACAACCATTCTCTACCCTCAGCCGGACTTAACATTACCAGCCGTCTCTCCGACCATTCCACCTCTATGGGCGTCGCTACGGTTTACGGGGGGAGCAGTTACCAAACCAGAGTATGTCAATGCAGCCCCCACCAAACGTCCTCGTTGGGCACACTAAAAACATCAACTCCCGCACAACAATTGTGCCAGTCAGCACATTCTGGGACTTCAACCCGGAATAAAGTTTCATCGACAGGAAACCACTCAGCAACAATGCTGCAACTTTATTTACAGAACATATAAACAGCAACAACGTTGCAACTTTATATAATCATTTAGAGCAACAAGCTTGGATATATACCACAGTCCGCTTGGTAGGCAGCATGGAATAAAACTGACATCTAAAGAACACAGACGTCCGAAGGCCTTACTCATTCCATTCATCTGCGATTCTCCTTAACTGCTTATTTTCGTTATCCACTCTGCTCCCAAGAGGTAACTCGCACAATCAATATACACACAGAAAAACCTGTATTATATTCGCTCTTCTTGATTTGCATTAGTCGTTTTTGTTGCGTTTCGTTAGCGCCGTTTCTATTAAAAATGCGCGCACACAAACTCGCTTGCCTTGCATACAAACATACATTTTCCGTCGCTGCATTATTTTGGCTATTCATTTTTGGCGGTCGTTTACAAGTTAGGCAGAGTTTATTATTCACTTTATTTGCTTACACGTACGCTCTTAATTGTTTTATTTCTTTAGCGAACAGATCTTGAGGTGCTCCTAATTACTCGCATACCAAATTCTGTGTGACACACACACATAATTGAACATACTTACATATATGTTTTTACAAATAGGGCCGATAAGAAAATAGCACACAAAAACGAGAAAATTAATTTAAACGATACTGTCGTCGAAGTAGTTATAGTGAACAATTAACACGATTGTTTGCTCACCTAGAAAAGGTAGAATATGACATAGAACGTCAAAGAACCTCAATAACAAATAAAACAAGTAAGATGGCTCTAGTCGAGTGCCCCCGACTAGAAGATACCCTGAACCCAGCGGCGAGCTGTCGTTACATACATTTCAACCTCTTTGTATTTATACACATGTTCACAAAGTCACACACACACACACACACCCACAAACGCATGCAGCAAGCTGCGCACTTTACACATCGGCTACGCTTGGCCCCACTATGGAAAATTAATTCTTGAATAACGTCTAAACTAAGAGTATGATTGTTATGAAATTTTCAGTAATTGATAAGATCATCTAAATCTATGTACAAACCAAAGCGCAAATCTGTAGTATTTGATTTGCGTTTTTTTTTTATATGTGGGGCGAATGGGTTGAGGTATCCCAAAATCCGAAATATTCATAACCTGCGTATTACTTACGAGCATATATTTATATATAAATTTGATGGATCTAGCTCGTAAAGTCGCCGAGAAATGCCAAGTAAACCTAGTCTTAAAATCGATTTTCATAGATAATAATGAAACGGAGCAAGATATCGAAAAAAAAAATGATAAACTTGTACTGCGTATGGATTAGGAGAATCTATAGTCGTTTAGTTTAGGTTTCTAGCTTTTGTAGTTTCCGCGATCGCTGCGTTCATACTTTATGGGGTCGGAAATGCTTGCTTCTGCCTGTTACATACATTTGCACAAAACCATTTTTACCCATTTTCAATGGGTTCAGGGTATAATGACAACGCCAGAGAAATTTGAGATTCAGTGCCGGTTAGATATATTAAATTCATACGTTGCCAAAGCAATGGATCTGCAGTATGAAATCGACTGCATTGATCCAGAGAATTCTAGCTGGGCTTTACTTAAGGAAACGTGTGTCCTAGAAAGATCCTCATACATGGTTGCTCTTAATGATCACCAAGCTGCTGACAGTGTGCCCAAAGTGTCTCATCGATATAATCTGCCTAAAATGAAATGGCCGAAGTTTAGTGGAAAACATTCAGATTGTAAACAGCTTATCAGCTTGTTCGAAAGTTTACTGGATTCAGATCGTTCGCTATCAAAAATAGAGAAGTTCAACCATGTCGATACTTTAGCACAGTTGTTTGACATTGCGCTATTGAGTAAACCTTTGGCACTCGGCTTAAGATCAATTGTCGACTCAGTTTCCGCTATTTACGAGTCGTTAATGTCACACTAAATTAAAATATGAAGAGCAACTCGACTACAACTCGCCCCAATGGTCTGATTGTGTCTCAGCACTGAATACGCGTTATCAGCATCTATCTGTCTAGGATGAAGCAAAGATCAGAATTAAAGCCTACTAAAAATATTAAGTCCGAATTCGCATGTACTATCGGGGAGAAGCGTAGCGACCCTAAGTGTCAATTTTGTAACGCAAATCGTGGTATTGGTAATGCCAAGGATTTGCAGCAATGTCTGTTTCAGATAGGTTTAACATTGCGAAGACAAATCAATTGTGCATAAATTGCTTACAGCCAGGGTACAGAGTGTCCAATAGTACCACGTCGAACTGTCGAGCCTGTTCTCGAGGTCATAATACTCTCCTTCATAAGTACTCAACTCCTGATTCAGCCGTAGGGCAATCTTCTGCAACGCCACAGGCTTCAGCACATCCCGCTCATGTAAACCATGTTGCGAGTGAAACAGACCAAGTTATTCATGCGACAGCTGTTGTCATAATCCGTGACGGGTTCGGCCAGCCTCACCTCGCTATAGCCCTTTTAGATTCTGGCTCCCAAGTTAACTTCATGACAGAGCAGTTTGCTCAAGCATTGAGAGTTCCCAGAAGTAAATAGTGCTTGACAGTTACGTTTTTTATCCTGTGAACGGAGAGTATCCAAAGATTTGGAACTCCCTGAAATGTACGTTAAGTTCATGAAGGAGTCCATAGCCCTCGTCCACATGTCAGACTTTGGCACGAAAGTTCCACCAGGACCACATTACTTCACACCGCATCAGTGCATGCTGAGACCTGATAGTAGTTTCACCAAACTGCGAGTAGTGTTTGACGCGTCGTGTAAGACGACAACAGCATAATCACTCAACGACCTTCTCAAGGTGGGTACAACTATTCAGAGGGAGCTAATTTTAAATTTTCTTCTGAACCGATATGCCCTCACAGCAGATATTAAAAAGATGTATCGGCAAGTAAGCATATCTGAAAATGATCGACGCTTTCAGCTTATTGTGTGGATGATCGGATAAGTTTCCCATTTTTCGTTTGAACACGGTAACATATGGCATTGCGTCCGCTCCGTTTCTAGCCATTCGATGTTTACAAGAACTGCGTCCACGCCACAATCCAGGTTGCGAAGTCATTTATAATGACTTCTATGTCGATGATATGCTTACTGGAGCCGATGATATTGACACTTTAAAGACCATATGTACTCAGGTGTCCGAAATCCTCAGTTTATGATGCTTCCAATTGGCAAAATGGTTTTCAAACCATACTAACTTGATGGAAGAAGGTGAGAGCGATACATTTTTCTGTTTCAATGATACCGAGTCCACGAAAACGCAGGGTATGTGGAGGACGCCAAAGTTAGAAAATTTTCGGTATCATTTGAACAAAAGTTTCACCGAGCTACACGCTGCACGCATGTTTGACCCACTTGGCTTGTTGAGCCCTATAAGCATAAGTGGCGCATGCAGTTTCTATAGGATGAAAAATTGCCAATGGAAATGCATAGCAGGTGGGTTTCAAGGCGGATCTTCTCGATCTCGATATTATTTCAATCCCACGGTACGCCCATGCTAGCTTTAACACAAGCATTCAAGTGCATGGATTCGCGGAAGCATCCATGTAGTAGTATATGGCTGTTGCCTATATATTAGATCTAACTGCTGTGATAAAATAATTTGCAGACTGCTGACCGCCAAGGCCAAGGTTGCGCCACTTAAGACTAAGCCTATTCCCAGGCTCGAACTTTGTGCGGCGTACTTCTTAACCCAACATCAAACAAATCTTGGACCGTTGCAGAGTCGAGAGTGTGAATTTCTGGACAGATTTAGAAATCGCATTACATTGGATGAATACATCACCTTGACTACTCGCAACATTCGTAGGTAATCGAGTTGCAGTTATCCAAGATATGGCCAAAGATGTGTCTTGGCGACATGTGCCGTCATTGTTGAACCCAGCCGATCTTGCATCGCAGGGTTGTGCCATTCATGAACTCCTACAATCCGTTTGGCTAGAAGACCACAGTTCCGCATTGGCCTCAGAATCCACCCTTTGCGCTACCACCAGAATTAAAAAAATAGTGAATATAAGAAATCGGCACAAGTTTTTCTGGTTAACAACTCTGACTTCCTCTTTAACCTCGTGTCTCTCTTTTCATAATGTCGCAAATTAGTTCGAGTGGTTGTGTACATATATTGCTTTATACCTGGGTTAAAGGCAGAAAAGTGTTCAGACGTGCTGAGCCCAAAAGAGTTGAACTTTGCTTTTTTTTAGTTACTAGAACTTGTTCAACGTTCTGAATTCATAGACGACTTTGCCAAATTGAAAAAGGAGCAGTCGGTACAGGCAAGTCTCCAATCATTGGCCCCATTTATTCAGAAGTCTTACGAATATGGAAGACAAGTCTCTTTGATTCGAGTAGGAGCAGACTGCCTGCTCAGGCAGCGAAATCACCCGGCTGATCGTTTTGCAGTTTTAAAACCATTTCAAGTCGGCCAAGCACGTCCCTGGTCAAAAGCGAGGTCAGAGGCCACCTGGCCGACGTGGAGGCAATACTCAACTATCAGCCTCTCACCCCGCTGACCGGAGATCCGAATGATGGAGAGGCACTGACTCCAGGCCACCTGCTCATCGGCCAGCCGCTTCGTTCGCTGCCGCAATGGTCAGAGCCGGACAAGCCCGACAGAGATCCTTCGTTCTCTCGCAGGTGGCAGCTGCTGTCCATGCTCAGACAGCGCTTCTGGCGAGCGTGGTCCAAAAACTACATCCACAGCCCTCAACCCCGCGACAAATGGAGAGCAGAGCAGCCCAACGGTCGCATAGCTCGTGGTCATCCACGAGTACAACACAGCACCACAGCGCTGGATAACAGGCAGAGTCGTCGGAATCACATCTGGAGAGAACGGTCGAACCAGGGTGGCCAGCATGAAAACGGTCGTGGAGGTGTGGAGGCGGCCAACTCATAAACTGGCCAAAGTAGTAGTTAGTTCATATTAGTTAAGTTTAATTATAAGATATCAGATGAATTAAAACTGAAGTATATTGGAGAATTTAGAATGTAACTTAGGATTAGTTTCTATTGAAATGAACTGAATAATAATGCTTAAGTTATGTTAAGCCTCTTTTTCTCTCTAGTCCTCACTAATTAAAAACAATTGTAAATATAAACTAGCTATTGCAGCTATTTTTATTTCTTGATATTTCAGACACTACGCATGTCGTTCCTTATGATAAGTTCAAATTCATTTCGAATTTCTATTAATTCTTTTTTCCAATGGCGTTTCATGAAATATTCTATTTTTAATTGCACTGTAATTACTAAGACGATCCTGATAAGAACGAAAAGGAGAAACTAAATTAGTACATTTTTCTTTTGACTCCTCATGCAGAACCCAAGTTTTTTCTGCATCTGCAGCTGCAGGTGCTGCAGAATTATTTAAATTTTTGGGAGCACCCAAGTTGTCTTAAATGCACCCTTCATTCGATTTTCCGAATGTCTATCGTTGCATATTTTACACTGCCACTTATACAGGTTAAAAGCACCACACCCATAGCAAAAAATGCGACTTTCTGTAAGGCAATTTTCCCAAAAATCCAAGTATCGCAGTTCCAACAACAAGCCTTATTTGTGACAGAGACAGCTTCTTCTACTTCATCAGAATAATTCTCCTCCAACAAGTTTACCTGACGCTGATAACCATTTTGTTTCGAAGTGTATTGCTGCCTAAAGGACACACAAAATTCTGCCCAAATTATTTGGTCCACTTTTTTATGATACCTACCAGTCTCTGGCCTTACCAACAAAAAGGACTAGTCGGTTTTTGCAAAGGGCAGTGAAATCGCTATCGAGTGTTTTGTTTTCCTGGCGTCACTATTCCGCTGTCAATAGATGGTACTCGATAGCTTGGTACTGGCGGGGCTGGATCGGACATGGGTATATGGTAAGCATTAGAATTCAAGTTCAGATTGGACAGGCCTTGTGTAATTGTTTGGTTAATCATATTTTGTATAACCTGATAATTGACATTTGGGTGCGCTGTATAGTTGTTGTTATTGGGACGATTCGATGCTCTACACCTCCTCTATGTGCAGCATTATTATGGTTAGTGCTGTTACTGTTGTCAAAGTTTAATAGGGGGGGACACTTTCAATTTGAAGGGCTGGATCAGTTAAATTTCTTCTGTGTAATCAGACGGTGATTAATTGGTGCATCCCGTGAGCGATTGTCTCTGCTTGGACGAGGTGAAAAATTCCCTACATCTCGCTTTACAGGTGACACTTCCACTACTTGCAATCAATTGGGACATTTTGGGTTTTCTGGCAACCAATTATCCAGACATCTTTTGTGAAAAACAGGGTGTGATTAAGCAGGTCTCAACAGGTCTGACATTGGTTATGTGCATATAATGCAAATAGTTGTCTCACATTGGCAGAATTTCCGTTATCTCCGGATGCTTTTGGCGGTCTATGTTGTAAAAGCATTTTGTTTATTTTATGAGTACGTATTTGTTTGCATAAACGATATCGTGGGACGTGTACCGTTCCAGTATGTGTTTTGTCTTATGTCAGTCTTTGGTACATACAAGCAATATGGATGAGGCCATATATTCGAAAAGAAAACGTTATAACACTGTTATAAATCTCTTAACAGTCGCTACTAGACCGGTTCCTCCATAGTTGGTGTTAGACTATAGTTATATACCCAACTGTTAGACTATAGTTATATACCCAACTGTACTCTAGATTACTCTAGAGCTGTCTCCTCTATCTGCGGGTGTTATGTTCTGACTTAAAGAGTCCAAGTAGTCATGTCGTTATATTACTTTTTACTCGCGCAGTTGTTTAGTTTTAATTATGTTCATTCATACTGTGATGTTGTTATCATTGGGCCCAAGATGACGTAGCCAAGCTGATGAATCTTGTAGGAAGCAATTATTTAAACATATTCCATATAATTCAATTATGACACTCGTTACGCTTATGTATCGGCTAGTTTCCCTTATTTTAACAATTCTTCACAAGCATGGCAAATAACATGAACACCTGCTGTTGATCTTATCAGTTGAGCAAATCACGGGGGAGCAAGATTTAAATAAAATATATCGGTTCGCCCGTTAACGAAATTAATGATCAAAACAAAAGATAATGAGTATGAATTTAAGTGATATTCAAAACAGAAACGAAGAGCGCGTGCGTCTGCTGATGTTTTACTAGGTCTCTAACATAAGTTAGTCTATGTTAGATTTTCGCTGCAAATTATTATTTGTCATACTAGCTGTGTACATGGCGATATGGAGCATTTAATCGATATTATTATACTACTTGATTAATCCGTGTTGAGGTTATAGCCAGTCGGACTGATTCGTATAGACATGGGGTTGTGACCAATATCCACGTGTTGAGACGTAATCACATGCACTATCTTTTAGGTATCCGAAAATTATGATGTTGAAACTGAGATTGGACGAAGACGTTCGACAGTACTTTTGTTTGGTATTCTTAGGGTTGCGTCAATATCAGCTGCTGTCGAGGTTATATACGGTGGCTATTCTGAGGCGGTTGTAGCGTCTCTATCTTCAATGCAAGTTTTGATTTCGTTGTTGGAATAAATTCTTTTTGGCTACCTCTATAGTGCTGGGTACACTAATCTTAGTTTACTTAGACAACTAGGGAGGTTCCTGGCGTGACAGGTTGGAATTTATATTGGCACTCATATAATTGTTAAAACATACCTCTAAGAATATTTCACAAAGGTATTACAATTTTCCACACGGTCACGACACACTTGGAGTATTATACATTATCTTAATATCGGCCTTATTTTAATTTTTATTTTTATTGGCTTTAACCAGTACTTAGAAGTATTAAGGTTAACTAGACACGAGTTTTCCCACTAGTCAAGAAGCGCTACAACGTCTGCTTTGTAAGAGATATCTCGGAAAAAAATGTAAGCGGCTTAAACCGGTAGCTGCTGAATTATATGGAACATGCTGAGCTGAGCTTTTTCGCTTAGTATAGTGATAACTGTAACGACGATGCGACTATCAGCCGATCAAAATGCGTGGGTTACCGATAACAGAGTCTATTAGCAAGAATAGGGTGAGTCATGGTTTGAACACAAAAAAAACATTTCCCAAAATTTTGGATTTTAAGTGTAATTATAAGAAAACGAATACTACAGCGCAGATAATGAGACTAGACTTGTTCGAAGACTCTTTTACCTTTTTCATTTCGTAGTTCGTAGTAACATGGACTTCGTTTCTGGTGTACTTGTGCACGAAGAAATACCGATGCTAACTTAGAATTAAACTCTTTACTGGCATTACTCTGCGTGAAGTTCCTAGCATAAACAATATCGCCTGTTTTAAGTTGCAATGGTCGGCACCGCAAATTGTAACGCTGAGCATTAGCTTCATGTGCTTTGCTGATATTTTGTTTTGCTTTTTGACACGACACGAGTAAAGCATCTGGATAGTTTATTCTAGTATCGTCATTCAAAATATCTAAGCTGCGTAAAGGAGTATTGTTTTTGCCATTTAAAACCATATTTTGCCCGAAACTCAAATAATAAGGTTAATAACCAGTGGACCTATGCAAGGTAGACCGTATAGCTGCACTTATGACATTTATGTTAGCATCCCAATTGGTATGTTCGCTGCTTATATAGGCTCGTATGGCTGCTAACACAGAACTTTTTAAACGTTCACTTGCGTTGGCTTGCGGTGACTAAATTCATTCTTCCATTCTTCCATTCTTCGTTCGGGGTATGGACCTAAAAGGTCTATATACAATCTTTGAAAGCGTCGTTTACACAGGCTTTCACATAGGAGGTTTAAGTACTATATTTGGACTTTTGGTAGTCCTGCAAACGGAGCATTGCGATACATAATTACGAATTAGGCTAACCGTGGCCAAAAAAAAAAATCTCTTTATGTTTCAACAGTCTTACCCATTCCACAGTGTGTAGCATTAAGTAAATCATGTGCTGTATGTAACACTTCTGGAATTAAGGCACTGGGAACCCAGAGTTTCCAACAAAAATTATCCTGACTTCCGTCCCCTCTAGAGAATTCTGTCTTCTTATAGACGTAGCCATCTCTAACTTCTAAGTCTGGTAACTTTGTTTGGTTCATTTTAATAGTCTCGATCAAACTCAAATATTCAGGGGACTTAAAGTGTATGGATTCTAAATCGATTATTGGACTCATGATTTGTACTGTGATTTGAAGCCTCATTGACCATCCCGCTAAACGACCTGACAAATCTTTTTGTCGCATAAGCCACTGTAAGGCGGCATGATCACTGATCACGACAAATGGTTGTCCTTCTATATAGGCACGGAATTTCTTTATTCCTTTGATAACTGCAAGACATTCCAATTCGGTGACCGAATAATTTCGTTGTGCTTTAGACAATTTCGCAGACATATAGGAAATTGGTAGTTCTGCACCATCTCTCTTTTGGACTGAGGCGCACCCAAGTACTGTTATCACACAATAGAAGGAATAGTTTAGAAAAATCTGGAGTTATCAAAATCGGTAAGTTGGTTAAACTAACTTTCAAACTTTCGAATGATTTCTGAGCTGCTTCGTTCCATGCTAGACCCCTATGCTTTTTCAAAAGTTCAGTTAATGGAAAACTAACTGTAGCATAATTATCCACGAATCGTCTATACCATCCGGATAGTCCTAAGAATTGTCGTAATTGTTTTACTGTAGTTGGTACCGGGTATTCCGTTATAGCCTTAACCTTGCCGGGATTAGTTCTGATTTGTCCGTTACCTATGATAAATCCTAGATAAACGATTTCTTTCATACAAAATTTTGACTTACTGATATTAATTGTGAGATTCGCCTTACGAAGACAAAGAGCAATCTCTTGAAGCAAAGTCAGATGAGATTCGAAATCGTCAGACAATACTAAGAGATCGTCTAAATTGACAAAAACTCGGGTGCTGGAATTACCCGATACATTAACCTACATAGAGTTTGGGCTGCATTGCACAGACCGAAAGGCATCATCTTATATTGATATAAGGGTCTGTTGGGTATGGTGAATGCAGTATACTGGCGAGAGATTTCATCTAGGGGACTCTGCTAGTATGCGTGTTTCATGTCTAAACCGGAAATAAAATGTGAAAATGTGCTTAATATGCCATCTATGTGAAGTAGTGGGTAAGCGTCTCGCTTGGTGAATTTATTAATTGCTCTTGAGTCTAAGCATAATGTATATTTTTCGCCTTTCTTAACCAGAACACAGTTGCTATTCCATGGGCTATTAGACTCTTCTATCACATCAAGGTTTGGCTACGTCGATTTCGTGTGTCATTAACTTTGTTCGGCCTAATCCTTCAGTCGATAAAAAAAAGGGTAAATACCTATAACTTTTTCAAGGCGTGTTAATTCGTCTGGTGTTAAAGTGTGAAGTTTTAATATTTCTAAATTATTATGCGAAGATCCCACTTCGGCAGGAAGCTTAAGCTTGTCCAGTAGACAAAATTTCTGCCAGAAATCAATACCTAAATAAACATCTTGTTTAAGTGTATGTATGATAAAAAATTCAAGTTCTGCTATCTCATTTTGATATTTAAGGCGAGTTTAAGTTTAGCGACTACTTTAATTTCATCACCGTTGGCGATTCTAATAGAGCATGGGCACCTTTTTATTTTACAGTGAGACAACATCTCTGAGGCCGCAGTACTACCGATGCAATTAATAGTAGCTCCAGAATCTAGCAATGCTACAAATTCTTTGCCTTCAATAATGATATCAGTATAGTGTCTCTGATCGGAACTTAGAAATATCGAAGACACAAATTTTTTTTCGATTTTAAAGAAGCGTTTTTCAAAACGTTCTTAAACGTTGTGTTGAACGTTTGTAAGTATATGTAAAATCAATGTTATCTATGCTGTCTGTATTACAATAAATTTTATGCGTTCATGCAGGGGTATAAAAGAATAATGCACTTAATTGGTTTATCTACCTGTATTAAAACAGAAGTGAATGCTTTATCTGGCTCGTCGAATGTGCTTATTTGGTGTTGGCTTACACATTGTTTTTCCTGTTTTCCGACGGATTGCACTTTGGACATACGGGCTTAAAGGTTTCTTTGGCTCCGCAGCCATAACAAAATATTTTACGTGGTCCTGTGCAAACGTCAAACTTATGCCCTTGTTGATCGTAGATCCAATATATAGGAGTTTTAATAGGTGGTCGACGTTTGATGAGAGAGAGTCTGACTCGAGATTGTCTCCGGATAACAGTTCGTTATCGTCTTGGGTTGACAATTCAAATAAATATGAACTAAACGCTCTTAGTTTAAATGATTTAATATCATTGTAAAACTGTTCGTGTTTGCCTACTTGTTGGTGCAGTTGGGTTCTATTCGATATACTCAAATGAAGCGATTCGTGGTGCAAACTGGGTTTAGCATTTCGGATTAAGAGGTCTATAGGTTGCTTTTCGGATACTCCACTCTGTAACCTATCAGCTAGTTCTTCTATAGAGTATTGGTAATCATCAAAAGATTCGTTTTCTCCTTGCCGACGCTTTCTTATCTTTTCCATATATCATAATCCGTCTCTATATCCTCAAATCGTCTTTTGAATTCGTCACAGACCATATTCCAATTAAAGCTAGGGTTTGTGCGATGAAACTTCCAATACCAGTCATTGGCTTTGTCAGCAAATAAAAGGTAAAGATGATCACAAAGAAGTCTGTAGTCGTTATTCAAGTTCTGCTTAGTAAGAGAACGAATGCGAAATAAAAATTCATCCATTTTTGGACTATTACGAGCACCATCAAATTTAAGACGCCAGTTAAGTTAATACTGGGCACTTTCTATATAGGAATCTGAAATACTGCGATTGACTCTTTTTCTTGACAAAATCTGATTTCCAGGAATAAACTCTTCTAGTGCTTCGCTAACTGAACCATTTTCCATAGGTATGTCAGCAGTATTCGAAGCTGTTGTCGTCATTGATTGTGATAATTGGAAAGTATTTAAATGTTTTTGTAGCGACGTCTCTACTGTTTTCGTTAAATAGTTGGTAAGATATTCTACTAGTTGAGTTTGCTGTACATTTACAGCGGATTTTACGTAATTTGCTATATCAACTTGAGTATTTCATAAAAGATTATTATCTGAAATTTCTTGTCTCTCTAAATTACGTCGTTGTGTTGATCTTGTTGACATTCCTCGTCTAGGAGTATTTCCTGTATTTCTAAAATTTCTTTGATGTCTTGTAGATGGATTTGATCTACCCACATTATTATTTAAAGATTCTTCTACACTCGGTGGTATTGAAGTTTCGGAATTAAGTTCGGCAAATAATGTATTATTTGAAAAAGTTAATGCCATTGCAGTGCAATTTGCATTGCAATTTGGACACTTGGTCTCAAGAAAAGAAATTATTGTCGCTTAATCCTAGAGCAGACTCTATTAGATAACGAAAACATGTTCATGAAAACTTGTATTACAAAAGCGATGTATGTATTGGGTAGATTGGCGGACGAGCTTGGAGATACTGGGCCTAAAAGTTGTTAATATAAATGTTGTTGTACATCTGCCTAAGCATTGCCTGACCTTAATGCTTCCATTAAGTTAATCGCTACTGATCGCTGTATTGCATGTGTCGGGGTAGCGCACTCTCGCTAGGCTCGGTTCTATCTCGTCGGATTGGTCGGGATTCTTCCTAGCCCACTACACTTATACCTTCTACATTTAAATTAGTGCGCTTGTTTCTACTAAAAAGAAACTAATTGTTTGAAAGTAATTCTTGCTATTATCAACAGTAAATACTGACCAGGTTAATCGAAATGTTCTGAAGTCCAAACTTAAATCAGGAAGTGATGGTGTTAGTTCTTCCTGTTCTTCACCCTCCCAACCATGACAATGTTGTGTAAGATTACATTGCCCCTAAGCTAAGGTTCTAAAACCTTAAGTTATCTTACGCGTGTTGGACTAGTTACTCGAAAGACAACCAATTATTTAGGTATTCATTATAGTATAATTCCAAATATTCATTTTATGGTACATTAATAGTTATTTTAAGTTCAGTACATATCCATTAATATAAATTTTAAGAATAGTAAGTAATAGTTCAATAGTTCAATTTGCAAGAACGGGTGCATTATTCAATTTTAAAGGCGTCATAATTGTCATATGTATACAAGAAGTCATGTCGTTATATTACTTTTTACTCACGCAGTGTTTAGTTATAATTATGTTCATTCTTACTGTGTCATTGTTATTGTTGGGCCCAAGATGACGTAGACAAACTGATTAAGCTGTTAGGAAGCAATTATGTATCAGCTTTAGACATATATATATTTATACATATTCCATATAATTCAATTATGACACTCGTTACCTCTTAGGTATCGGCTAGTTTCTCTTATTTTAATAATTCTTCACAAACATGGCAAATACCATGAACACCTGCTGTTGATCTTATCAGTTGAGCAAAATCACGGGGAAAGCAAGATTTAAATAAAACATATCAGTTCGCCCGTTAGCGAAATTAACGATAAAATACCGACCGATTCAGATATACATATATAACCACTTGATGTGACGTAATCACATGTATTATCTTTTTAGGTATCCGAAAATTATAATGTTGAGACTGAGATTGGACGAAGACGTTCGACAGTACTTTTGTTTGGTATTCTTAGGGTTGCGTCAATATCAGCTGCTGTCGACGAAAGAGGTGATATACGGTGGCTATTCTGGGGCGGCTTTAACGTCTCTATCTTCAATGCAAGTTTTGTATTCGTTGTTGGGATAAATCCTTTTTGGCTATCTCTCTAGTGCTACGTACGCTAATATTAGCTTACTTAGACAACTAGAGAGGTTCCTGGCGTGAATTAATATTGGCACTCATAATTGTTGAAACATACCTCTTAGAATGTTTAATAAAGGAATTAAATGTTTTTCCCACACTGTCACGACACTCGTGGTGTATTATATTTTATCTTAGTATTGACCTTATTTTACTTTTTAATTTTTATTGGTTTTAATCAGTACTTAGAAGTACTAAGGTTAACTAGACACGTGTTTTCCCACTAGTTGAGTAGCGCTATGACGTCTGCTTTGTAAGAGATATCTAGGTAAAATAGTGTAAGCGGCTTAAGCCGGTAGCTGCTATACCAAATGCCGAGTTGAGCTTTTTCGCTTAGTGATAACTGTAACGACGATGCGACTATCAGCCGATCAGAATGCGTGGGCTTACCGATAGCAGAGTCTGTTAGCTAGAGTTGGGTGAGTCATGATTTGAACACGTAAAAAACATTGCCCAATATTTTGGAATTTAAGTCTAATTATAAGAAAAACGAATACTACAAGATGTAATCGCGAGAAGTTTAAAATAACAAATTTGGAGGGCACGTGTTATCTAGTGGTTCGAAATTTGCCAACATTAAAGAAGATTTTATGCAAAATAATAATTTATTAAAAAATTAGTAAGATGGCTCTAGTCGAGCGTCCCGACTAGGAAATACCCTGAACCCAGCGGCGTGCTGTCGTTACATACGTTTAAAGCTCTTTCCATTCATACACACATTCACAAAGTCACACATACACAAACACACACACGCACGAACTAATCTTTACACATCGGCTGCGCTTGGCACCACAATGGAAAATGTAGTCTTGAATAACTTTTAAATTAAGAGTATGATCGTTATTAAATTTTCAGTGCTTAATAAGAGTATCCATATTTATGTACAAACCAAAGTCTGCAGTATTTGATCTGCTTTTTTTTTATATGGGGGCTGATGGGGGGAGGTATCCAAAATCCGATATAAGCATAATCAGGAGATGCTTCCTTCTGCCTGTTAGTTCAGGGTTAGTTCTGGGTTCAGGATATAATACAAAATGGTTGGAGATATGGATTTTCGCGTCTTTCCCCTTCCCTTTGTGCGATCTTAAGCAGTCATTAAGAATCTGTCTGAAAAAATTCATGTATCTAGCTTAAAATCTGCGGGAGATATATCGATTTGGCACTAGCCCAGTAGCCGTGACCAAATTTTTTTCAACAATATTTAAAGGAAGTAAGCAGACATCAACTTTTGAAAGTATACTTACATAAATGCTTATTAAACTCCTCATATCGAATCGCAATTAGCTTATTCAATGTAATCGAATTATTCTCATAAGGCCCCGCTGCACTGTCTGACTTACTTCCATGCTCTTCTACTTATACTCAAAATTGTCGCGCCAATTTTCTGTCGCACTCCAGCCAGGGTTTTCGATTCTCTTCTTGTCGTCTTGCCGTTTCTGACTCTCGCGCTCACGCCATTTTGTCAACTGTTGTTAATTGTTACTAAAATGCCAATCCTTAAATTCTAACGTGTATTTCATATTTATATATTTTCTGCGCATTCTTTGCGTATTTTAATCATAATACTTTCCCCTCCATTTCTTAACACCTTTAATAATAAAATGAACCACCCTATAGGGTCCGTCATATTTCGTGGCCAATTTTACTGTAAACCGGTCCGCCGCCTTCGAAAGTTGATGTTGCGTTTTCGTCGCAAATTTCTGTGGCCTTGTTCGCTAGACGCACGTTACAAATTCGTACGATATTGAACATCTTTTTTAACCTAACGGCCTGATCCTGGGGGATGCGCCACTCATGGGGGCACTACGGAGCCCTATAATGAATTTGTACTCCCATGAACTTAGGTAGGACTCGGTCGATCTCGGCTGTCAGTAAATTCCGGCTCGCATAAGCGTCTATCACCGCTCCGAGGCCATAATCACTTGCGTCTGTAGCACGAATTATCCGGCGAATTCGGGATAAGCAAGTACAGGGGCCGTTATCAGTCCCTCATTCAACTGATCTAGCGCCGCCTGTTGTTTCTCCCCCCACGACCATACCATGTGTGAGACCTTCGGACTCTGTTCTGAGACATCCTTGCTCGAACTTTGTTAGTTTAGAATGACTCGTTGTATGTGAGCTGCAAGCTCCGTAAATACTCAAGACTTTGGCGCTTCACACCCTCGTATTCCACAGCCATTTGCGTTAATTGAGATATGGAGGAGAAGTCGAAATTTGGTTGATTTTATTATAACATTTGTCGTTCCGTTCTCATAACCCATTTTTTCGATTCGTTTCCTCGCACTTCATCCCACTGTTCACATTTTAAGCTACGAGTCGACTACGTTGTTTTTGCCGCTTTCAACTATTCACTGATCGGTGCACTTGCCTTGTCCGTCGCCATACAGACACTATTGCTGCGCTCGTCGCCAAATTTTCGGGACGCGGGCATAAATGTATATATGCCTGTACGCACGTATACCGACGCTCTGCCGTTTTCCCGTTACTTTCTTTTTCCCTTTGTTCGCATGTGCACCGCCACGTGCGCCTTTTTACATTAGCCTATAGGTGGGACTTAAGGCAACGTTAATGCCGCGCCTCTTTCACAACTCTGTGACTCAGCTCGGGCGCCACTTGAAATGTAGTATCTAGGCCAAGGTACAGATCTCAGTCTGGCCAGATCCAGATTTACAAGAAAATTATGATCGGTGACCGGTGCAATTATTACAATTATACCGGGATCTACTCAAAGTCCAGGCAAATAAACCCACTGGCGCTTGCTCGATTTTACTCTGGTATCTGCGTTTGCTTTCACTACAGATTAATGTGTCAGAGTTAATGGACAAATGGGTGGACTTTATACTTATATAAATGCTAATAAAAGTCCTTAAATCGAATCGTATTCAGTTTATTCAATGTTTTACAATTATTAATATAAGGCACCGCTGCACTGTCTGACTTACTACCATCTGCTTTACTACTTATAGTCACTAAAACCTCGACATTGTCGCGCCAAATTTTCTGCGGCACTCCAGCAAGTGTTCGCGATTCACGCAGCAAGCTGCACACTTTGCACATTGGCTGCGCTTGGCCCCACTATGGAAAATGAATTCTTGAATAGCTTCTAAACTAAGAGTATGATCGTTATGAAACTTTCAATGTTTAATTAGAGATCCACATCTATGTACAAGCCAAAGCACAAGTCTGTAGTATCTGCGTTTTTTTTTATATAGGGGACCAATGGGGGGAGGTATCCAAAACCCGAAATATTCATAATCTGCGTATCTTTTACAAGCACATATTAAACTTAATTTTATGGCTCTAGCTCTTATATTCTACGAGATATGCCTAACAAACCCAGTCTTAAACTCGATAAACTTGTACTGCGAATGGATTAGGAGAAACTATAGTCGTTTAGTTTAGGTTTCTAGCTTTTGTAGTTTCCGAGATCGCTGCGTTCATATTTAATTAATTTAATCAATTACCGTCGCTAATCTATTAACGCATACGATTGCATCAATATCTTTGTTCGTGGGCGAAGCCAAGAATCTGGTCGAAGCCACAGCCACATATGTATACGCATAATTTCTAAAATAAACATTTTATATCGTTGTTGCCAAAAGCTGACTTTGTGTTTTGTTTGCGCAGGGCTTAGATTGATAACTTTATACAGCTGCTAAAAAAGCTTAGTATTAATATTAATAAATATTAAGTCATTGTATTATTTAGTTCGCGCAGTGCATATTATTATATTGCCAACTAAATCATAATTAGCGAGTGTATAAGTGCCCTTCGTTCGTTGCCAACTGCGTTATTGGTTGACCTCTCATTCTCTTTTTTCGTCGCGCTGTTCGAGAGTGCATGCTTGACCTTTGTGCAGCAGTACGAACAAAGACACATACTATTTGTACATAAGCACCGTACTTTTGGTAAAGGGCTATTGTTCGGGCGGTTCTTTATTCCTGCATAGGTTGATTGCGCTTGAGGTTCAAGCTTGTTAAGTTGGAAGCGTAATTTATGCGTTTGACATTAAATCATGCTCAGTGTTAAGGAAAGTACAGTGTCGGCTGAAATTTCCAGGAATAAACTCTTCTAGTGCTTCGCTAACTGAACCATTTTCCATAGGTATGTCAGCAGTATTCGAAGCTGTTGTCGTCATTGATTGTGATAATTGGAAAGTATTTAAATGTTTTTGTAGCGACGTCTCTACTGTTTTCGTTAAATAGTTGGTAAGATATTCTACTAGTTGAGTTTGCTGTACATTTACAGCGGATTTTACGTAATTTGCTATATCAACTTGAGTATTTCATAAAAGATTATTATCTGAAATTTCTTGTCTCTCTAAATTACGTCGTTGTGTTGATCTTGTTGACATTCCTCGTCTAGGAGTATTTCCTGTATTTCTAAAATTTCTTTGATGTCTTGTAGATGGATTTGATCTACCCACATTATTATTTAAAGATTCTTCTACACTCGGTGGTATTGAAGTTTCGGAATTAAGTTCGGCAAATAATGTATTATTTGAAAAAGTTAATGCCATTGCAGTGCAATTTGCATTGCAATTTGGACACTTGGTCTCAAGAAAAGAAATTATTGTCGCTTAATCCTAGAGCAGACTCTATTAGATAACGAAAACATGTTCATGAAAACTTGTATTACAAAAGCGATGTATGTATTGGGTAGATTGGCGGACGAGCTTGGAGATACTGGGCCTAAAAGTTGTTAATATAAATGTTGTTGTACATCTGCCTAAGCATTGCCTGACCTTAATGCTTCCATTAAGTTAATCGCTACTGATCGCTGTATTGCATGTGTCGGGGTAGCGCACTCTCGCTAGGCTCGGTTCTATCTCGTCGGATTGGTCGGGATTCTTCCTAGCCCACTACACTTATACCTTCTACATTTAAATTAGTGCGCTTGTTTCTACTAAAAAGAAACTAATTGTTTGAAAGTAATTCTTGCTATTATCAACAGTAAATACTGACCAGGTTAATCGAAATGTTCTGAAGTCCAAACTTAAATCAGGAAGTGATGGTGTTAGTTCTTCCTGTTCTTCACCCTCCCAACCATGACAATGTTGTGTAAGATTACATTGCCCCTAAGCTAAGGTTCTAAAACCTTAAGTTATCTTACGCGTGTTGGACTAGTTACTCGAAAGACAACCAATTATTTAGGTATTCATTATAGTATAATTCCAAATATTCATTTTATGGTACATTAATAGTTATTTTAAGTTCAGTACATATCCATTAATATAAATTTTAAGAATAGTAAGTAATAGTTCAATAGTTCAATTTGCAAGAACGGGTGCATTATTCAATTTTAAAGGCGTCATAATTGTCATATGTATACAAGAAGTCATGTCGTTATATTACTTTTTACTCACGCAGTGTTTAGTTATAATTATGTTCATTCTTACTGTGTCATTGTTATTGTTGGGCCCAAGATGACGTAGACAAACTGATTAAGCTGTTAGGAAGCAATTATGTATCAGCTTTAGACATATATATATTTATACATATTCCATATAATTCAATTATGACACTCGTTACCTCTTAGGTATCGGCTAGTTTCTCTTATTTTAATAATTCTTCACAAACATGGCAAATACCATGAACACCTGCTGTTGATCTTATCAGTTGAGCAAAATCACGGGGAAAGCAAGATTTAAATAAAACATATCAGTTCGCCCGTTAGCGAAATTAACGATAAAATACCGACCGATTCAGATATACATATATAACCACTTGATGTGACGTAATCACATGCATTATCTTTTTAGGTATCCGAAAATTATAATGTTGAGACTGAGATTGGACGAAGACGTTCGACAGTACTTTTGTTTGGTATTCTTAGGGTTGCGTCAATATCAGCTGCTGTCGACGAAAGAGGTGATATACGGTGGCTATTCTGGGGCGGCTTTAACGTCTCTATCTTCAATGCAAGTTTTGTATTCGTTGTTGGGATAAATCCTTTTTGGCTATCTCTCTAGTGCTACGTACGCTAATATTAGCTTACTTAGACAACTAGAGAGGTTCCTGGCGTGAATTAATATTGGCACTCATAATTGTTGAAACATACCTCTTAGAATGTTTAATAAAGGAATTAAATGTTTTTCCCACACTGTCACGACACTCGTGGTGTATTATATTTTATCTTAGTATTGACCTTATTTTACTTTTTAATTTTTATTGGTTTTAATCAGTACTTAGAAGTACTAAGGTTAACTAGACACGTGTTTTCCCACTAGTTGAGTAGCGCTATGACGTCTGCTTTGTAAGAGATATCTAGGTAAAATAGTGTAAGCGGCTTAAGCCGGTAGCTGCTATACCAAATGCCGAGTTGAGCTTTTTCGCTTAGTGATAACTGTAACGACGATGCGACTATCAGCCGATCAGAATGCGTGGGCTTACCGATAGCAGAGTCTGTTAGCTAGAGTTGGGTGAGTCATGATTTGAACACGTAAAAAACATTGCCCAATATTTTGGAATTTAAGTCTAATTATAAGAAAAACGAATACTACAAGATGTAATCGCGAGAAGTTTAAAATAACAAATTTGGAGGGCACGTGTTATCTAGTGGTTCGAAATTTGCCAACATTAAAGAAGATTTTATGCAAAATAATAATTTATTAAAAAATTAGTAAGATGGCTCTAGTCGAGCGTCCCGACTAGGAAATACCCTGAACCCAGCGGCGTGCTGTCGTTACATACGTTTAAAGCTCTTTCCATTCATACACACATTCACAAAGTCACACATACACAAACACACACACGCACGAACTAATCTTTACACATCGGCTGCGCTTGGCACCACAATGGAAAATGTAGTCTTGAATAACTTTTAAATTAAGAGTATGATCGTTATTAAATTTTCAGTGCTTAATAAGAGTATCCATATTTATGTACAAACCAAAGTCTGCAGTATTTGATCTGCTTTTTTTTTATATGGGGGCTGATGGGGGGAGGTATCCAAAATCCGATATAAGCATAATCAGGAGATGCTTCCTTCTGCCTGTTAGTTCAGGGTTAGTTCTGGGTTCAGGATATAATACAAAATGGTTGGAGATATGGATTTTCGCGTCTTTCCCCTTCCCTTTGTGCGATCTTAAGCAGTCATTAAGAATCTGTCTGAAAAAATTCATGTATCTAGCTTAAAATCTGCGGGAGATATATCGATTTGGCACTAGCCCAGTAGCCGTGACCAAATTTTTTTCAACAATATTTAAAGGATGTAAGCAGACATCAACTTTTGAAAGTATACTTACATAAATGCTTATTAAACTCCTCATATCGAATCGCAATTAGCTTATTCAATGTAATCGAATTATTCTCATAAGGCCCCGCTGCACTGTCTGACTTACTTCCATGCTCTTCTACTTATACTCAAAATTGTCGCGCCAATTTTCTGTCGCACTCCAGCCAGGGTTTTCGATTCTCTTCTTGTCGTCTTGCCGTTTCTGACTCTCGCGCTCACGCCATTTTGTCAACTGTTGTTAATTGTTACTAAAATGCCAATCCTTAAATTCTAACGTGTATTTCATATTTATATATTTTCTGCGCATTCTTTGCGTATTTTAATCATAATACTTTCCCCTCCATTTCTTAACACCTTTAATAATAAAATGAACCACCCTATAGGGTCCGTCATATTTCGTGGCCAATTTTACTGTAAACCGGTCCGCCGCCTTCGAAAGTTGATGTTGCGTTTTCGTCGCAAATTTCTGTGGCCTTGTTCGCTAGACGCACGTTACAAATTCGTACGATATTGAACATCTTTTTTAACCTAACGGCCTGATCCTGGGGGATGCGCCACTCATGGGGGCACTACGGAGCCCTATAATGAATTTGTACTCCCATGAACTTAGGTAGGACTCGGTCGATCTCGGCTGTCAGTAAATTCCGGCTCGCATAAGCGTCTATCACCGCTCCGAGGCCATAATCACTTGCGTCTGTAGCACGAATTATCCGGCGAATTCGGGATAAGCAAGTACAGGGGCCGTTATCAGTCCCTCATTCAACTGATCTAGCGCCGCCTGTTGTTTCTCCCCCCACGACCATACCATGTGTGAGACCTTCGGACTCTGTTCTGAGACATCCTTGCTCGAACTTTGTTAGTTTAGAATGACTCGTTGTATGTGAGCTGCAAGCTCCGTAAATACTCAAGACTTTGGCGCTTCACACCCTCGTATTCCACAGCCATTTGCGTTAATTGAGATATGGAGGAGAAGTCGAAATTTGGTTGATTTTATTATAACATTTGTCGTTCCGTTCTCATAACCCATTTTTTCGATTCGTTTCCTCGCACTTCATCCCACTGTTCACATTTTAAGCTACGAGTCGACTACGTTGTTTTTGCCGCTTTCAACTATTCACTGATCGGTGCACTTGCCTTGTCCGTCGCCATACAGACACTATTGCTGCGCTCGTCGCCAAATTTTCGGGACGCGGGCATAAATGTATATATGCCTGTACGCACGTATACCGACGCTCTGCCGTTTTCCCGTTACTTTCTTTTTCCCTTTGTTCGCATGTGCACCGCCACGTGCGCCTTTTTACATTAGCCTATAGGTGGGACTTAAGGCAACGTTAATGCCGCGCCTCTTTCACAACTCTGTGACTCAGCTCGGGCGCCACTTGAAATGTAGTATCTAGGCCAAGGTACAGATCTCAGTCTGGCCAGATCCAGATTTACAAGAAAATTATGATCGGTGACCGGTGCAATTATTACAATTATACCGGGATCTACTCAAAGTCCAGGCAAATAAACCCACTGGCGCTTGCTCGATTTTACTCTGGTATCTGCGTTTGCTTTCACTACAGATTAATGTGTCAGAGTTAATGGACAAATGGGTGGACTTTATACTTATATAAATGCTAATAAAAGTCCTTAAATCGAATCGTATTCAGTTTATTCAATGTTTTACAATTATTAATATAAGGCACCGCTGCACTGTCTGACTTACTACCATCTACTTTACTACTTATAGTCACTAAAACCTCGACATTGTCGCGCCAAATTTTCTGCGGCACTCCAGCAAGTGTTCGCGATTCACGCAGCAAGCTGCACACTTTGCACATTGGCTGCGCTTGGCCCCACTATGGAAAATGAATTCTTGAATAGCTTCTAAACTAAGAGTATGATCGTTATGAAACTTTCAATGTTTAATTAGAGATCCAAATCTATGTACAAGCCAAAGCACAAGTCTGTAGTATCTGCGTTTTTTTTTATATAGGGGACCAATGGGGGGAGGTATCCAAAACCCGAAATATTCATAATCTGCGTATCTTTTACAAGCACATATTAAACTTAATTTTATGGCTCTAGCTCTTATATTCTACGAGATATGCCTAACAAACCCAGTCTTAAACTCGATAAACTTGTACTGCGAATGGATTAGGAGAAACTATAGTCGTTTAGTTTAGGTTTCTAGCTTTTGTAGTTTCCGAGATCGCTGCGTTCATATTTAATTAATTTAATCAATTACCGTCGCTAATCTATTAACGCATACGATTGCATCAATATCTTTGTTCGTGGGCGAAGCCAAGAATCTGGTCGAAGCCACAGCCACATATGTATACGCATAATTTCTAAAATAAACATTTTATATCGTTGTTGCCAAAAGCTGACTTTGTGTTTTGTTTGCGCAGGGCTTAGATTGATAACTTTATACAGCTGCTAAAAAAGCTTAGTATTAATATTAATAAATATTAAGTCATTGTATTATTTAGTTCGCGCAGTGCATATTATTATATTGCCAACTAAATCATAATTAGCGAGTGTATAAGTGCCCTTCGTTCGTTGCCAACTGCGTTATTGCTTGACCTCTCATTCTCTTTTTTCGTCGCGCTGTTCGAGAGTGCATGCTTGACCTTTGTGCAGCAGTACGAACAAAGACACATACTATTTGTACATAAGCACCGTACTTTTGGTAAAGGGCTATTGTTCGGGCGGTTCTTTATTCCTGCATAGGTTGATTGCGCTTGAGGTTCAAGCTTGTTAAGTTGGAAGCGTAATTTATGCGTTTGACATTAAATCATGCTCAGTGTTAAGGAAAGTACAGTGTCGGCTGAAAATAATGTTCCAGCTGATAAGGTGCATTATTTTAAACGTAAAGCCGAATCAATATACACAAGTGCGCGAAGGATTAATGCTTCTTTAAATGAAGAACGGATTAGAGCATTTTGCTCAACTGACCTTATGGTTCGTTTGTAGTTGCTTGAGCAAACGAAAAAATCTTTTAATCTGGCCTACAATGGCTTACAAGTACTACATTATTCTGAGATTTGCAGCCAGTTACGGGATGATTTCGATGTTCTAATGCTTTAAATGAAGTCTCGATCTCGATAAATGAAATCGCATATGCCGCCCTCATGATAATAACTTGGAGCAAGCTGTGCAATCAAGTCAAAATTATCGGCCACATATACCTCGTCTGCCTGAACTCGAATTATCCACATTCTCTGGCGGATACACGGATTACGTCAACTTCTTCTCCATGTTCAACTCGGTCATCGACAAGGATCCAGATTTCAGCGAAATTGAAAAACTGCAGCATCTACGTTATCTGGCTCGGCATTGGATTCAGTTCAATCGTTTGAAATTTCCAGTGCTAATTATCGTGTAGCTCTAGATGTTTTAAGTAAACGTGTTGTTTTCCAGGCACACATCAAAGAGATTATTGGGCTCAAGAGAGTAGATTCAACATCTGCTGCCAAACTTCGCGAATTCTCAGACAAGGTCAACTGTCATATGCGAGCATTGCAGAGCTTGGGAAATTTGGAGCAAATCGCAGGCTGCATGATCGTTCATATGCTGCTGCAGAAGTTGGATGCTGCGAGTCAGACCAACTGGGAGGAGAGTACATTGGTGGATAAAATACCATCTGCTGAGGAGTTTTTCACATATTTGGATAAGCTATGTCAAAAATTGGAAAATGTTCAACACGCTATGACTTATCATACGCCAAACTCTCAGGTCGTAGAAACTAATTTTATTACTGATACCAGTAGAAAGGCTTTTGTTGCTGCTCAATCTACCCTAAATGACTGTCTATTTTGCAACACTGCTGGCCATGGAATTTATTCATACAGTAGGTTTGGAAAGTTGTCGCCTTCCATTCGTCACAACGAAGTAAAGAAACTTGCTCTTTGCTATAATTGCCTTAAAAAGTGACATCAGACGCGTACATGCAATGTATTGCAATTGCCGTGTTTGTGACGCAAAGCATCACACTCTGCTGCTTTTTGATGCATCGCAGTCAGCAGTTCCAAACTCAATAACTGGTCTGACAGCACCGCAAATTTCTGCATCTGTGGCATTGACCTTGAATGACAAAACTCCTGCAGAGATATCGCATTCTTCAGCCTCTCTTGCTGCTCAGTGTTGTCAGTCTGATGTTGTGCTCCTGGCTACCGCTATCGTTTTGATAAAAAATCTGTATGGCACATTATTAGAGAGAGCTTTACTGAATTCAGGCAGTCAGCTGCATCTAGAAGAAAACTCGAATTTCAGCTACTGTCTCAGGTCTTGGAGATACAAGCATTTCTACAGACAGATTTACAGTTGACATTTTCATGCAATCTAGAATTTCAAATTATTGTACTGCCTTTACTGCTCTTGTTGCACAAACTATTATTGATAGCCAGTCTAGCTTTGGTGTTAATACCGCCAATTGGAATATTCCCTCCAACATTAAATTAGCAGATCTTGCGTATTCACACGGACGTCAATCTTGACGAGTTGGTTCGTCGATTTTGGTCAAGGCTAGTAAAGAGCAAGTGCAGTGCGAAGAGCATTTCGTCAACAATTTTTCTCGTCTCTCTCTGGCGAATTCGATTGCCTTTGAAGCTCAACGAGGATCTGTTAGAAGAGTCTTATACTCAAGCATATCGGCGATTTATTAGTGGTAAACGCAAATTGTTGCGGCAACCGCATCTTAAGGAGCAATACTTTGCGTTTATCAAGGCTAGTCTTTGCAAATACTTTCGCCTGCATCATTGTGTGTAAAAGGCGGACAGCACCACAACAAAGCTTCGCATTGTGTTTGATGGATCGGCTGAAACTTTTTCAGGGTATTCGCTAAATAACATTTTGATGGTGGGACCATACAACCAACAGTGATACAAATACTTATTCGATTAAGCACACATATAGTTGCACTGACACGAGATATTTGTAAAATGTATCGTTGCATTCGAATAAAGTCTCCTGATGATTACCTGCATTGTTTATTGTGGCGGGATGCACCTGACAAAGAGTTATATATTTATAAGTTGGATACTGCAACATATGCCACAAAGGCCGCCTCATTCTTATCTGTTCGCGCAATGCACCAGCTGGCCCTTGATGAAAAAGAATCATTCCCTATTGGCTCAGTTGCCCTGCAAGAGGTTTTCTTCGTGGATGATTTTACTTCTGAAGGAAATTCCGTAGCTGAAGCTATTGCCAAGATGCATCAAACTGCTGGCATATTGTCTAGTGGCAATTTCAAACTTCGGAAGTGGTGCTCTAGTCATCCAGAAGTTCTTGCTGGTATATCGGAGGAAGATAATGAGAAATGTATGAGATTTGATGAAGGTGGCGATATTACCAAAACTCTTGGTCTGGCTTGGGATACTGTCTCCGACCATCTGCTGTTTTCATTGTCGCCCATAGAAGCCCATTTCAAACCCTGCAGGCGTTCCGTTTCCACAATTGCTCGGCTTTATGATCCACTCGGTCTGCTAGGACCAGTTATTGCCAAGGCTAAAATATTTCTGCAACAGCTTTGCAATGATAAGGCGACATGGGATGAGAGCTTGCCTTTCGTGCGGAGCACGGTGCGATGCCAGCTTAGAGGCTTATGGAGCTTGCGTGTATGTTGTATTCAGAAATCAGTCATCTTCAAGTCATCTCCTAATGTCAAAATCAAGAGTCGCGCTATTGAAAACCCTCTCAGTTCCAAAGTTAGAATTATGTGGAGCAGCGCTGGTGGCAAAACTCATGCATGAGATCATGGAAATGGGAGTCTTCGTTGGACAATTGAATTGCTGGTGTGACTCTTCGGTGACTTTGTTCTGGATCAATGGTGAGCCCTATAAGTTCAACGTATTCGTAGCTAATCGTGTGGTAGCCATACAGGTGCTAACTATTGATATGGAGTGGCATCACGTTCCTAAGGCACTTAACCCTGCGGACATACTTTCTAGAGGTGCGCTCTCTGAGATGATGGCTCAATCTGAGCTTTGGTTTCGTGGCCCATCGTATCTTACGAGCAATCGCGACGATTGGGGTGTCGCTTATCTGCCTGACAAACCCATTCTTGAGTTGCGAAAAAGCGTGTTGCTAGCTAGGTCTCCGTACCTAGATATTACTCTTGGATGTAAATATGCTAACTCCTTTGCCTCCATACAGCATACATTTGCATATATATATAAATTTATAAAGGGCAGAAGACACCACGATATCACAGTTGCAGATGTGCATCATGGCACTCAATTTCTCCTTCGAGCTGTCCAGCTAGCAAACTTATGGGATGATATAAAGGAGCTGCGAATGCATGGCGTTGTTAAGAAATCTAGCTCTATCACTTCTCTGTCACCATTTATAGATGATTTTGGACCCGTTCGCGTTGGTGGTCGGCTAAGCAACTCATCGCTTGCATTTGAGGCTCGACATCCGATTATCTGGCCACGTCGTCTAAAAACTGTTTCCAAGGCTGTGAGCCGATGTGTGACATGCTTCAGAGCCAAGCCGAAATTTATGGAGACATGGGAAATCTACCGAAGGAAATATTGGAACCTATTCGAGCGTTTGCCGTCACAGGAGTTGATTATTGTGGCCCTTTTTTCTACAAGTCGGAAGTGCGTACCAGATCGCTCATAAAGTCGTACATAGCTTTTTCATTTGTTTCACAAGTAAAACAGTACATTTGGAACTTGTTAAGGATTTGTCCACTGCATCATTTTTAGGCGCCCTGAAACGATTTACAGCTACTCGTGGACGGCCTAGTGAAATTTGGTCCGACATTGCAACAAACTTTGTCGGTGCCAAAAACTAACTCTTGGAATTGGAGCGGCTTTTACAATCTAATCCCCATATGCAAGCAGTTCGCCGATTTTGCTTATCAGACAACATCGATTGGCATTTTATTCCCCCTCGCTCTCCGCATTTTGGAGGATTGTGGGAAGCAGCAGTGAAGACGGCAAAGCATCATTTCTATCGCTTCGCTGGCCGGTCTTTGCTCAACTTCGATGATCTTCGCACACTTGTCTGCCAGATTTCGGCAATCATTAATTCTCTACCATTACTCTTACTTTCAGAGAATCCTGAAGATTTAGATGTGTTAACGCCCGCTCATCTGTTATTTGGTAGTCCCTCCACAACCGTCAACGAGCCCGATCTCAAGCATCTTAATTATAATCATATGGATGGCTGGCAGAGGGTATTGCAGCTGCAGCAAGTCTTCTGGGATCGTTGGTGCGAGGAGTATCTGACTCTTCTTCAACAACGGGATAAGTGGCACATGCCTTCGAAGCCATTAGCCGTAAATGACATGGTGCTCATTAAGGATGAGAGCCTGCCTCCTATGCGCTGCTCACTAGCAATAGTGGTCTCCCTGATCCCTGGCGGTGATGGTGTCCATCGAGTAGCGGATCTCAAATCGGCATCTGGAGTCATCAGGAGGGCCATCAACGAGCTTTGTTACTAAAATCGGACTTTGCGTTTTGTTTGCGCAGGGCTTAGATTGAGAACTTTATACAGCTGATAACAAAGCTTAGTAGCTGAACAACCATCATACTATGCATCTATCTGACGGCTTTGGAGTCTAAACATAACGTTTTACCGAAGACCCGACGTCATGCCCACATGGCATGAGTACATATGGTCTACGTTTTGTCTAAGTGAGAGTTCCAGTTAAGTCTCTTATCCAAATTTACACCGTGATATTTGACCTTAGTGGATAGAGCGATGGGTGTCGCATAGAGCTGTCCGACATCGGAATTTTACCGTTTCGTGAAGTGAACGTTAATCGCATTCTGTGGGTTGATATTGAGACCCATATGCGCATGTACACCATCTTCAGGCAGTGTTGAGTGCCGTTTGCATCAATTCGGTGATGGTTAAGCCGAACTATTATTGCCAGGTCATCTGCATACCCTATGGTATCGATGCCTAGCTCTGATAGTTTCACCCGTAGTGCATCTGTCACTAGGGACCAAATAAGGGGATACAGGACCCCGCCCTGTGGACACCCTTTCACCGCTCGGATGCGGACATTGCATAAGCATTCTTTCCCATTCCATCTCCCTCGGGTATTTAAAGCTGGCAGGAAGTTGGTCAACTTTCGAAGCCACTAAGGCTTTGTACCGGTCCTAATTTGTTTTCTTTGGGTTACACGAATTGGAAAGGAGTGGCCTGGGAGATCAAATCTGATGTGCTGATGATCTGAAAGAGTGGCCTCATCTGTAACCCGCCAATTTTTAATGAAATCGGACAAAGAACTGCTAACCAGAGTTTATTATGATTGCGTTTATAAAAGTTTCCTTCTATTTGATACATCCAATTGACTACACAAAAGATATTCAAAAAGGCGCTTACCCCAGATAGTGTGATGAGCGTTGGCGTCACAGCCAATGACTAGCTGTTTATTCGCACCATTAGCAAGCCCAATAGCCAAGCCAGTGGAGGGACGCGGTTTCGGGTGTGGCGTTGGAGCAGCAGCAGCCGGCACCGTGACTGGGGCGTCGCTTGTAGAGGGACCGGCGTGGCTCTTCTCCTTAAGTGCCGTGTTCTTAATGATGAGACTGGTCCTGCCAAAGCAGTACCAGATTTTCCGCTTAATCAGCGAATGCCCCGACGCGACATTAACCATGATGGCTAGGAGCAGCTTGACGCCACTAGTGATCCGCTGCACTACTCTTCATTAGCTGGTGCAGAAGTCGTTCTGGGCACCTATGTGCGCCAGAACCGTCTCGTTGGGTAGCTCCAGGCTGTTGGCGAAGTAACCTCGGATGAGGTGCGCCCTGGGGAACTGGCTTTCCTCCAACAGATCATCGAGCGAACTGAACTTCGCCCTCACCAACTCGGCCATTAGCCACTCCATTCTCGGAACAACACCCTCGAACTTTGGCTTCACACCTGGCGTCACACACGTCAGGGTGGACGATAGGATCGCCGCCTTTAGCGGTGCCATTTGGTCCGCTGTCAGATGTGACGATCTATCAGTCGCGATGAAACCGAGCTTGACACAGCTCGCCATCCAACTTTACGATGGCGCTGTCAACTCTAAATAAGTGTTTTTCGGTTTTTTAGACAAACCGAGCTCCGGAGACTTTTCATCTGAGCAACCCCTTTTAACCTTGGCGTCAGCGGGGGCACCTTTGCTGTTTTCAAAACAACTGCTCTGGGGAGCCATTTGATATCGTTGCCTTGAATAGCTTCTTTTCGCGATCTCAGGTCCTAAATGTAGACGTGCTACCTGAGTACCTGCATCCGTCAGACCGGGTCTCTGAAGCATCTCACAGGATGCTTCATCGAGATCAGTTTGTATGACGTCAGAGTCCGATTCTGAGACCAATGCCTCTATCGGAACCTGCTGCGACAAACGTTTTCTCGACTAGAAAGTGGCACACTCCAACTCTTTATCCAAGGAAGTTGGAAGCTGGTGGTCTTTCCGGATCCTCCCCTTGGTGACCAACATCATCATGGGAGGCTGGCAGCCATACAGCTGCAGTGCCAGAAATAGGATCAACCGTGTAGGTTGAAGCCTGGGGTGATGCTAATTTACTCAGTGTTAAATGTAATATTTTGGTTAATTTTGAACCCCACGAGATAACGGTAAGGGGAGTTCGCCCGCTGCATAGCCCGTCTACCACGAGAGATCGAAAAATAACACTAGAGGGCGACAGGTATCCAGAGTCCGCATACTAACGATTGAGCAGCCACTCGGTGATGAATCCTTCGGCATATCCTGATTCACCTGGATTGGGGTAATTTATTGAAGAATTCTCTTCTCTACCGACTACAATTAGTCAGCACCCTTGGAATAGACATGACCATGCCAAGGATCTGCCTTCAGCCGCCCTTCCGAGGCGAGTATATATATACTCGTGGATCTTTAGATTTACGGCAGCCTTCATCTGTTGTTATACCCAGTTTCTTAGCATTAAATGCTGCCAGGCAATGATCAGCCAGTACTGTTACAAAAAGTCTGCTGTTTCGTCCTAATATCTGCATTAGGTACTAAGTGATCCCGCGTTTTGCACATGATTTTGGAAATTTTGAGTTGTGTTGTGTTATTGTGTTTTTCCACTTTGCGTTAGCTGCCACCCAGATGTCTTCTCCAGATCGGTATATAGCGACTTTAGGGAGATTTTAGTTTTGATATAGCCCGACGCCTTCCTTAGCTAGGTAGTTGGCCATTTCGCTACCATCAATGACCCGGGGGGAACCCATTAGACGTAGACTATTTTAGGAGTGTTTAGTTCATCTGATTCCTTCCTGCTTGCCAGGAATTTTTTGAATGCAATGGCAGATGCTTGCAAGGATTTTATTTCTGCTTGGCTGTACATGAAAATGTTGATCTTGTTGGGTCTACGGTGTAGCGCTTGCTCTACTTCTGCTGCCTTCAATATTGCGAAAGCTCCCTCCTGGAATATGCTGCAGTGATCTGCTGCACCGACTCCCAAATACATTTTCGAAACGTCTGTAAATATGTGGACTACCTGTTGACCCAATCCCGAATTCAGTGACATTGTTGTTCCTTTGAAGTAAGTTCAGGAATTCATGTAGTTCACTGTACTTCACTGTCAATCGAGCTATCTCCAAAGCTTTGTGCGTAATGGTCCAATTGTGCAGAGACGCTGAGCTGGCTTTTGTGCGAGGACTCGCGCTTGGGTGTCCAGGGAGCTGACGCATATTAGTGTTTCTAGAGCTTTAGTTGGACCTCAACGCCCCCGTGTTGCAAACAAGTACCTGCCGTTTGGTCCCTTCTATCAGTTTAAGGTAAATGAATTTCTTTGTGACTTTCTTTAAACGATACATTTCGATCGGGATAAACCTCGATCTGATCGGACTATCGTAGAAAAACTTAAAAAGCTCACGCTTTTGCACACTACCGTCTGTAGTGATATCTCCCACAGTTTTTGAGCAAGAATAGAATGGGAATGGAATATATACCAGGCCCAGACCAGCATCCCGTTAAGTAGGATCGGTCGCACTACTGAGATATATATCCAATGCATTAGTCGTGGTGAGAGGCCCCGTGTACTGCTCAGCATCTTGTGCGATGCATAGAGCGCGACTGTAGCCTTCTTCACCCTTTCTTTTACATTTGGTTTTTATGTCAGTTTGCTGGTCAGAACAACTCCAATATATTTTATATTTTTCTTTGGTGTAAACGGTGCACCGTTCACCTTTGGCGGCTCCCACCACGGTATCTTGTATCCCTTACTGAAGAGACTGAGGTCACATTGGTGGTAAGTCAGGCTCCTGTGGTTTAACTTGGTATCTCTTTCAGAGTGTAGTCCGTGATATGACTAAGATTCAATGAACATTGTATGGATGAATATAATGAACAATATTCCGTCTAACCCAGGGCTGGGGCTGATTATATCTGCGGGTATTACAGTACAGAATATGTCTAGTTCAGTGTCTTCTCTAAGGCCAGGGAAATGCTCTTCCGCAAGGACGCATAACGCTTCCCTGCTACTCTCCCTCCATATTCCATCATACGTCTTAAGTTGACTCTGCCTGGTTGCCTAGCTCGAAAGTAGCTTCCGGAGTCTTGCGGTTTCTGTGACCTTCTCAGGGCATGCTCTCCATTGGTTCCGTTTTTCTTTCCGAACTTCTTTCTTGAAGTTGCGGAAGTAAATTTTATTTTCGTTACATATGATCTCTTCGTCCTCTTATTTGGCAAGCTTGAAGAGTTCTTGTACATCTGCCCCATGTGTGTTGAGGTCTTAATTGCACCTGGGCGGCCTGGCCCTTCTTTTGCTTTTTGAAGATTTGCATGAGGCGTGATGAGCACTTTCCTCCCAAATATCTTGCAGAATTTCACCCACTTTGTGTTCTAAGAATTTCTGAATACAATTTGGAGGGAGTGTAATCCAACCTTATATTGAATTGGATGTACTTGTGATCTGAAAAGGATGGTCTCTCAAGAACAGTCCGTTCCGCCACTTGTGTGCGTGTCCCTGCTGAAAGTGTTAAGTCTAAAATATTTCACAAAGTAGGTCCCACAAAGGTAGGCTCTTCACCAACATTTGCGACCATTAAGCTTGATTGTATTTTTAAAGTTAGGAATATCCGGGTCGCCCCACACTGTATGGTGTGCATTGGCGTCCGTTCCGACAATAAGTGCCTATTTCTTTAGATTAGTCTATGCGACAAGTCTTTTAAGTCTTTTAACTGGATACAATGAGCGTGTGCTCGTCCTTGTTACCCTCTAGTGCCAGAACCGTGAAGTTATATGAGCTGTAATAAGACAATAAATAAGCATAGATGCCTTTCCTCACTTAATGTCATCATGTGGAACACGTTGTAATTAGTTGACTTTAGTCCGGGGACTTCGTTTTCCGCTGCCAACCAAGGTTCCTAAACTGGAGCCACATCGGCGGGCCCTTGCTCCAGCCTTCGATACGGACGGAATCAATGTTTCCCACACTACCTCCAGCTTGGCACTCTTCCAGGGTGTTCATGGCAGAAACTGCCTCCGTGAATCACTTCAGAGTTAGGTCATCGTGACAGCTAGAAATTTTTACGCTGTGGGTGTGGTATCTGGCGTTTCTATCCTTTCGAACATAGCTTCACGCAGATTTACCTCCACTGCCTTAAACTGTTCTAGTAATATTTTGGTGTTGGGATTGCTTCGATCAAACAGTGCCACGACTAGGTGTCGTTTGGCCACATCACTGACCTTGCTCGGCTTTTTGGGGCCAGTTGCTCCTCGACCTTATTTGAGTAATTGGCTGACGTAGACTGCACCTCCTCGATCTCCTCGGTCCCGCTAGAGCTTGGCACCGGTATTTGCAGCGTTATTGGTTACAACTACCACGGCTTGCTCCAACCATAGTAGAGGTGTGACCGCTGGCGACACGCATGGAGTCGGGGGTAGCAGTCACGTTCCCCACCGACGTTTGGGCCCATCGCAGTCCCAATTTAATCCGTCATTTCCACCATTTCGACCATGATGGAAGCTCATCGCAGCTCCAGTCGCAGTATTTCTGTCTTGCCAAAGCTGTCGGAGAATACCGTAGCTTTGCCTTAGCCAGATACTGCGGCTTCTGGGTTGCAGACGTGCATGTGACACTAGTTATTATCCTTTTACTCCGAGGTAAAAATAGTGTTTATTGCCCGGCCGGCACACCCGTGGTGGGTACAGTTCACCAGCCTAACGATATAAAAATTAATATAATTTAATATCGTACAGTTTCAAGCACAAGCCAAATAAAGAAATCAAAAACGATAGTGTGTATAAGATTCCGCATCATCGATATTAACCAAAAATATTAGACCGCTGAATTTAATTGTTTTATCATAATAATGATCAGTTTTTGGGCCGTTTTGAATCTTTTAATGAAATATGGATCCATCACAACACTCCAGAGACTAAGGAGCAATCGAATTGGTTGGATTTTTTTATGAAGGGTCAACAGTTATATTTGACTGCTAAATTTATGGCTGAAATCGAAGGTGAGTATGTCGGCCAAGAAGGTCATGTGTAGCGTAATTCATTTAAATTATCTTAAAAAAGTAAAAAGAATTACTGGAGAACACTATTTAGAAATGTTGGACCGTTTTGATGCTGATTTGGAGAAAGGAAACGGCATACAAATTGCTATCAAGACACCGGCACACAAGTGCGTAATCATCCTGACAAAATGATACAAACTACGCTACGAATTTATTTCCCACCATCTTCAGATTAGCACCGTGTTACTATTATTATATTTCCAAACAGAAAGAAGTGTGTTGTTGGAAAACAGATGAATAAGCATATTGAGAAATCACAATATTTAGAAGGCATAACAATTTTGGAGAAAAAAAAAATTTGTTTGTTTTTCCATTCAACATTTTGCAAACTTACCGTGTCATGAGTTAAGTCAGCTAAAAAAATCATTATATTGTTCGCAAATTATTTGATGTAGGCAATCACCTTTTTCACTAAATTATTCTAGACAGCAATTCGTACGTTGCAATACGGATCCTATGCTCTGGGCTAAAACATAGTGTTGCTTCTTGTGATTGTTTGGGGCAACAATAGGCGATCATCAGAATAAGCCGTTTAAAATATTGGTTTTCGATTTACTACGCCTTCACTGTGCAGAGTCATAACAATTTTGTAACGCGGGTATCCAAGTTTAAAGTCTCTCTACAACAGTGCCGAAAAATAGCTTTCATACGCCTCGTTTGTTGGCATAAATAAATAAATGGATAATTGGATACCTTTCATAAGCTCTAAATTTTCATTGCGTTTTAAGGTTCGTAAACTAGTATAAATAATTACAATTGATTATTACTGAGCTGAGTACAAAGTATCTCATAGTCTCTCAACTTGAGCACGTCTTCTTATTTTATTATATCAACGTCTATCAAATTTTTCATTACAGATAAAATTCCAGCTCGCTTGGTCCTATATTTTCTTTCCTGGTCTGGTTTTCTTGTGTCGTTTATGATGCGTAATGATATGAATTTTGCTTTGGTTGCTATGATTGCAAATGGCAATGACACACTGCAGGAGAATCAATTCTACGCATTGAATATGGTAATAGCTCTTTAAATATTAAGTACATTCGAGCCATTAAACTATTTATTACGTTTTAGGGTGATGGCTCTGCAGATCATACATCTATAGTGAAGTCAGTGATTATTAGCTCATTTTATTGGTGTTACGTGCTATCCCAGGTAGTTGGAGGAATTGCCACTCAAGCATTTGGAACTAAGTGTGTCTTTGGATGGTCACAGATGGCAACTGCATTTTGTAGTCTACTTATGCCGTTAGCTGCAGAATTTCATTACGCTGTCGTCATTTTCTTACGCTCAATTCAGGGATTTGCTTCTGGCTTAACTTGGCCTGCTATGTACGCTATGGTAGGCTACTGGATACCCGTGACAGAACGTTCACGCTTTATGTCAAGCTTTCAAGGATTTAGCATAGGGATTGGCTTAACGTATCCGCTGTGCGGGTTCGTTATTACAACGTTTGGATGGCCGTTTGTTTTTTATACAACTGGTTTATTGGGTATTGGATGGTGCATTCTATGGTACAATTTTGCTTATAATACACCAAGAGAACATCCCCGAATAACCAAAGAGGAACTGAATTACATTGAGAGCTTAATGTTGGGGAAGATGTATTAAAATCCTTCACAATGAAAGTTCCTTGGGGTGAAATATTTAGATCTTTGCCAGTTTGGGCAATCGCAATTACAACATTCGGAAGAATATTTGTACATTATGTTTTTATTGTGAATGGACCGACTTTTATGAATCATATACTTAAGTTTGAGTTTGGAACAAATGGAATTCTTTCGGGAATGCCTTTTCTTTGCTCATATGTTTCCTCAGTATTTTTTTGTTATATTGCAGATAAACTGTTATCACATAATATTTTGGGTCTTACGAAAGTAAGGAAACTTTTTACGGCTCTGTCGCAAGTTCTTCCAGGGTTTCTTATTTTATGTATAGGGTACATTGATAATATTATATTTCTCTTGACAATCTGGTTTATAGCTGTTATTTTCATTACGGCATCCTATGCCGGAGCAATGGCTAATATTATAGATATAGCGCCAAATTATGGACACTCGGGAGCAGTATTAGCGTTTTGCCAGACAATTCATATGTCAGCATCATTTCTATCACCACTGACAGTTGGATTCTTAGTAACTCAAGAGGTATGGTATAACTAGCATTATTACAATTTTATATACGTATATGTGTATGTAATTATTAAAATATAAGATATTAACTGAATATATTTTTTGTTTACTTAAAAATAAATAAGAAAGAACACTTATTTTCGTGTTGCCCACATATTGCAGACGTACGGCATACAGCAAAAACCGCTTAAGTAAACCACTGCTTATATGAAGTGTTTACTTTGTTTACTTAAAAACAAGTAAGGTGACTCTAGTCGGGAGTTCCCGACTAGGAGATACCCTGAACCCAGCGGCATCTTTGCATTCATACACACATTCACAATGTCACACACACACACACACACAAACGCACGCAGCAAGTTGCGCACTTTACACATCGGCTGCGCTTGACCCCACTATGGAAAATTTATTCTTGAATAAATTCTAAACTAAGAGTATGATCGCTATGAAATTATCAGTGCTTCATGAGAACATCCAAATCTATGTACAAACTTAAGAGCAGGTCTGTAGAGTTTGATTTGCTTTTTTTTATATGGGGGGCGAAAGGGGGCAGGTATCCAAAATCAGAAATATTCATAATCTGCGTAATACGAGCACATACTAAACCAAATTTCATAGCTCTAGCTCTTATAGTCTCCCGAGATATGCCAAGAAAACCAAGTCTAAAAATCGAATTTTTTCGTTAATAATGAAACGGGGCAAAACACAGACGGACGGACAGACAGACATGGTTAAGTCGACACAGCTCGTCGTCCTGATCAAGAATATATATACTTTTTGGGGTCGGAAATGCTTCCTTATGCCTGTTATATACATTTATACAAAACCATTATACCCTTTTTAACCATATTCAATGGGTTTAGGGTATAATAAGAATGAACAGTTCTTTTTCGGTTGCCTACATATCCCAGACGTACGGTATACAGAACAAACCGATTAAATGAAGCACTTCTCATATGAAGTGTTGTATGTAATATGTAATGAATTTGTTGCATTTTCGCTATTGCATATAATCGGTATTTACTGTATTTATATAGTTTAAAGTGCTTTTCAAGATCATTCCCGTTCTATTCTAAACAGACTCTGCCATTGATTCCAGGTTTGCAAATACTTCCCAGTCATTGTTATATAAGCTTGCTGCAAATTGCAATGCGCAACTTATTGATAAAATCGTTTTAAATTTGCATAAGGCTTTTTCTATGTCTTTTGTTTTTTTTCACGTACTGTTTAATCAAACAAAAACTCCTCTACACGAGGTTACGATCTTGGGGCAAAAGCACATTCTATCTCCAAAATTTCTGATATAAAATTTTGTGACGAAGGATATTCAATTTAATATATGATCAATTCCAAATTATAAAAACAATAGTTGGGCATTCAGAACTTCGAAAGTTCCGCAGTGATAAACAAAAGAATTTACATATATACTTGTATATTCAAGAGCTTATATTACATAACGTTTCTGTTGGTACAGAGATAAGTTCATTCAGATTCCTTGAAAACTGTTGTATGAAAAAACGTGATGAATACGGAAAATATGCAGATAACCCTAAAATGTGCTAAAATGTGCTGGTTTAGGAGAGTATACAGTCGAAAAGTTTAAGTCTCTAGCTTATGTAGTATCCGAGATCGCTGCGTTCATACGACGGACGGACGGACAGATGGACAGACGACCGAATGGACAGGCAGACATGGCTAAATCGACTCAGCTCGTCGTCCTGATCAAGAACATACATACTTTATGGGGTCCGACTGCCTCCTTCTGCGTGTCACATTCATTTGCGCATATCCACTAAACGATTTTTACCCATTTTCTAGGGGTTCAGGGTATACACATATAAACTCAGGGCTTATATATCAATTTTATAGTAATTACATTTACTTCTGTTTTTATTTTAAGGATTCCATTGACCAATGGCGAAGAGTTTTTGAAGTATCAGGAATCATTTCTGTCTTGACGTACACATTTTATCAGTGTTTCGGTACAGCAGAAATACAATCCTGGAATATTCAACGGTCAATCAATAATCAGTTAGATGAAGCGGTTAAAATATATCCCAAGGAAAATGGGGGAATAAAGTACAATATCAACATTAAATGATTACATAATATAAGTATAATTTTAAGTATGCATATATAAAGATTTCTAGACATTTCCTTTTATATGAAGCTACAAAATGTAGATAACAAATATAAGAAAATATGGTTTCAATCTTAATAACAGTTAGAAAGACTTTCGTTTTTTTTTATACATATCTTTTATAGCTTTATATCCTTAATCACTTATAAATATTGTTGTTGGCGACATTCCATTTCAATATTTGCGTGCTTGGCCGGTTAGAAACGGGAGATACCCACCATCAAATTATGTGGGGCGGAAAATTTATGAAAATTGGGTAAATACAATATCAAACTATAACAACTCTACACGAGGTAACTATCTAGGGGTGAAAGCACATTCCAGCCTCAAATTTTTAAATAATTTAGAATTGATCATATATTAAATTGAATATCCTTAGTCACAAAATTGTATATCAGAAATTTTAGGGCTGGAATGTTTTTGCCCTTAGATTATTATAATTTTTTATTATAATTTAATATGCCGTAGCTGTGAAATTTCTTGGAAAATTTTCACAAAATAGGAAACTATATCTTTCAAATATTGGTTGCAGTTGAAGCAAAAGATTTTTGAGTGTGTGCATGCCAAATATTATTTTTTCCCCATTTCGTTGCTCCACAATATTTCAAATCGTTGATGTCCCAGCATCAAGTTGCACTGGGACCAACAAGTGTCTTAAGTTAAAAAAAAAATATATATATATATACAATAAAAATTTAAATAAACAACAGTAAGAAATCTTCGTTGACACAGCGAAATTCGAACTCGCTTCTGGTAGCCCGCCAGGCTAAGAGGTGTTCTGACACCGAGCATATGTACATACATACATATGTATGTATGTATGTGTGCAAACTAAATATTTATTAATCATTTATTAAACTCTAGGTCGTTCGGACCAATGAGTGAGTTGAATTATTAATTGGACCGATGCGCCGCAATCAAAAACCGAAATAAAACCAAACTAGACAATACAAATGAAAGTTACTTAAGCTATTGAATACGATTCACAACGGCCGCTAGAATGCTTAGCTTGCGCCTCGTGCGCTGCCGTTGTGCAAGACATCCGGCCCAGAGCAATGTCAGCGTCTGTGGCTGGTGTAATATCAAGTTACAATGAACTTGCGTTAACTAACTTGTTAAGTTAAGGCCGCCCTCGGTCGCTCCTATCTCGGCGATCACCTCCTTAATTTCCTTGGCTGTTATCTTGTTCTTCTTGTATCGATGATAGGTGACCCCGACGCATATTATAGCACAACAAATGGCTCCCAACCAGACAACCCATTACAACGTTGTTGACACTTCCGATTTCGTCCTTGACTTCCTTGATGATCTCCAGGTTAGGTTCATTTAAACGATGAAGGTAAGAGAGACTCAGTACGTCCTGGTGGCCGGTGACGAAGGGGCCGCAATGCCGGGGAACTTACTCTGGACACTTGAGATTTAGATATTTAGTCTCGTTGATTAGAGCCGACTTATTGAACGTGATAAGATTTGTTCCGTGAAGCCAAGTTTCAGTACCGTTGTCAATGCAAACTTTAGCAGGCCGATCATTGATGATCAGAATTCCGTCATCGACCCATGTGATCCAGATGTGGTCCAGATGACTCGGCTGCATTTGACAGTTTGCCGAACCACCAGCATGAAGCTCTCTGGCACAAGAGCTATTCGGTGATAGTTGACAAAAGGTTCCTCCCGGCGTCGAAGTACAATTTTTAAGAGAGAGTACTTGACCCCCGCATTCAGCTATAATGTTGTCGTCGATTTGTAGTACAGCATTCTCATGAGCGACTGGATACAACGTCACCTTTCTGCAAGCCATTTTGATTTTTGGAAACTTAATGATAAAGTGAAGGGCGTTAACAGATTGTAACACTTTAACGTACGCAACGGACATAAGGTCAGCTATTGGGGTACCTGTGGGTTCATCTAGCAAAGCAGATTTCAAATCCGCGTGATCTAATATATTAGGACTTATGATATTAATGTTTGCAAGGGTCACCGCGAGCATCAAATTCTGCATTTCCATTATCAACATTCTATTCCGAGCTAAGAGCGTCTCGTACAAATGCCCGGAATCTATCTGCTCCTTTTTTGCAGCTTTTAATAATGTATTGACGGTTGACGTTAGCTGGTTGATTTGTTCTTGAATTTTCGTGTTTATAGCTACCTGCCTGTTGTTGGAGTTCACCAGTTGTAACTCTGTGAATTTTACCTGTTCAAAGTCACTAGCATCAGGGGTTCCTGCAACTACTTTGAGGGCTGTGCCCAAAAAATCCTTGCTACCCTGTGGTGCACTCCAAGAGCTTCTACCATATCCCTGAGATGGGCAGCATCCACTTTCAGAAGCTTCTTCATGTGCGACTGCGGAAACATTTCACACAGCCCCATTGTTTCCCTCACCATTCTCTCATATTCAGAGATGTTTGCGGTGTGCCTGATGAAGTTGAATTCTTCCCATACCAGAACTTCGCCCTCAACAATGGGGATATAAACCCAGAAACCCAGACTTGCGGAAAACGGACAAAACGGACTGTACTATTAATATGTGTCTCGTAATGATAGAGTCAAGCGGCGTAAAATCTTAAAGGTAATGCTAAGTGGCGCAAAATATTGAAACTTAAAACTAATGTCAAGTTGCGTAGGGTCAATGTTTAATTTTAGCTCTCGCCCTACTTAAGGTTGTCCTTATGGACCACCCTCCCTCCAATGAGAACGGTCGTGCCAAGGTCTGCCTCTACGACTCGTTCTTCACACAAGGGCGTGAGCTTGTTGCCCAGCCTGCGGTTTCTCTTTACTAGGACTTCCTCTCCTACTTCAAAAACCCTATTTTGACGCTGGGTATTCAGCCTGGCTCGGAGCGCGTCTTGCGCACTCTTTAACTTTGCTGATATTTCCTCCTGAGGTTCACCTGCGGGCACATGGATGGCATCAACAGGTCTCTTGTTGATAACTGAATGTATTGTTTTGTTATACTCAACCGTAGCCATCATTATGATTTCGACTGAGTCATTAATGTTTCTCTCCAGCTTGAGGCAACGCGCAAGCTCGGCCAGAGTGCTGTGGAAGCGCTCGACTTAGCCATTGGAGGTGCTATGCAGCGGAGGTGCATTAGCAATATGGACTCCGTAGTTGTTTAACAACAGGGTCATTATTGCCAGTGAATTCAGTGAAGGCTCGTTGTCGCAATACATTGTCTTGGCTCGCGGAAAGAAATTCATGAGCTGCAGCAGCGGGACTTTCAAGTCCTCGATAGTGCGCGACTGAATTAATTGACCGACTGCAAATTTAGAAAAAAAAAACTTTTTGTCTGTGGAAAAAATACCAATATGTAGAAGAACCCCAGGAGTCTCGGGAATCGCAGTCTCCCCTAGCTCCTGTTATCTCCGGGTATCTATCGTATTTGGCCGTTGAACAGATTCTACAATTTTCCGCAATTTCTTTAGCTATTTTTGCCATTTTTGGAAAATAGTACTCCGAGAGGACTTGCTTAACATTTTCTTGAGCTGCTCTGTGCGCTCTATTATGTTCGGCAATGAAAATTTCCCTCCTCTCATCTACATTGAAAATGTCTGCAACTCGATTTTTACAGTGCCAAAACTTTGTGCCTGGAGACATGAAACAATGAAGATTTGGTTTTGGAAATAATTGAGCGGCTTTTCAGTCGACTCAATGACAGCTCGCTGTGAACTGTGGCTGCGCAGGAATCGGCATTTAGTTCGTCTAGGGCGTTGAGCTGCTGTCGCGATAGCGCATCAGTAACTAAATTTTCCTTGCCTGGCTTATAAAACATTCGTGCATTCGTTTCCTCAATGCGCGCTTTCATATTTTAATTTTGGCGTTCGGGGTTGCCTCCGAAACGGCAAAAGTTAACGACTGGTGGTCCGTGAAAATGTTTATGTCTTTTACACCATATAGGTAGTGACGTAGCTTGCTAAGGGCCCAAACTATAGCCCATAGTTCCCGCTCGTTGACGGCGTAGTTCACCTCTGGGGGCCTCAATGTTCTGGAAATCATTGAGATGGGGCGACCATCCTGGGAAAGCAATGTCCTATGCCGTAGGCTGAAGCGTCTGTCGTTAGATCAAACGGCTTCTTATAGTCAGGGTATCGGAGTATGACGTTTTCTGAGGACAAAATGTTGCGCAGCTTTTGAAAAGCGTGACGCTGAAGATCGGAGAATTCTACCGGGATGTTTCGCGATATATGCTTACTAACTGACCCATTCTCACCCTTTAGGACGTCAGAAATGGGCTTTGCTATTGAAGCAAAGTCTTCGATGAAACATCTATAGTAACTGGCCAGACCAATGATCTGACTTCGAATACATTCTTTGGTTCTGGGAACTCTTGAATTGCTTTTCTTAAAAAAACGCGATTTTTCATTGGAGACTCTCATATTTGCCTCGTACAGGCTTTTTAAGACCCACTCCACATGTTTGAGAATGGAATCTTCATCTTTCGAGAAAACTATGACATCGTCGACATAGACATAGCAAGATTTGCCAATCTGCTCACGCAGTATGTCGTCGACAGTTCTTTGGAAGATGGTGGCTGCATTCTTCAACCCGATGGGAAGTCGACAAAATTCGTACTTTCACCCGTTAACTGCGAACGCTGTTTTCTCACGGTCACGCTCTGCAAGCGTGATCTGGAGATAGCCGGACTTCAGGTCCAATGTCGAGAAGTATTTAGCCTTACCAAAATTCCCAAGAATCATTGGAATGTTAGGCATGGGGTATCTGTCCGCAATGGTTTTCTCATTGAATTTTCGGAAATCCATTACATGACGCATGTTCTTGTTACCAAACTCATCTGTGCCCTTTTTGTCAACCACCCAAATGGGGTTGTTATAGGGGGACACAGATTTTTTTTATGATACCGTTTTTTAGAAGGCTTTGTATTTCTTTGTTAACAAATTCTGCTGCTCCCATAGGACAGGGATACAATCGGACATAAACTGGTTGTTCGTCAGTGGTCCTGACAGTGGCCACAAGTGACGTATTGTAGGGAAGTGCTTTTTCCGGATCCGCAAAGGCTTTGTGTCTACTTTTTAGCATCCTAAGAAATGCGTCTTTCACCGCATTGGGCGCGTCGGCGCAATCAACATTTGTAAAGTTAACGCCCGCGCACCTGTGGAACTCGATTGGCTCCGTTACTGAGCCACATTTGAGTTGGCCAGAGGAAAGACAAAGCGACACTCCTGCTTGCGTGAGTAGGTCAAGCCCTATAATTCCATCAAATGTGGACAAATCAGGGAACAAAAAGAATGTGGCCTTTTGGCCGGACTGAGATACGAGGCACTTATGTGTGATCGTAGTGGTGTCGTAAATCGAGTGAGTGGAGAAAGAAGAATTTACTGGGCGCACTCCTTTTAGACTCTTATGTGGTCTAATGTAGTTTTTGGAAGCGCCCGTGTCTATGAGGAATCTCATCTGGCTCCCTGCTACTCTTCTACAAATGTAGGGCGTAGTCATAGTCGCTACCATTGTCGTCGGCGATTTGCCGTTCCGCTGTTGCAGCAGTGTTAGCATAAGCCCCTGGGTCTTGATCCGGCTCGTGAGCTATGTGATTGACCCTTTGCCTTCTCTGTCCACTTGAACGTCCAGACGTGGCTTGTCTTTTATAGGCTTGAGGAGCGCTAGAGTTGACGTACGCTGGTGCCTGTGATGGCTGTAGGATCTTTGACAAGGAAGGATCGACGTCCATTGGTTCCTGCGAAATGGTTAATGCAATGGCAGATGCTTGCAAGGATTTTATTGCTGCTTGGCTGTACATGAAAATGTTGATCTTGTTGGGTCTACGGTGTAGCGCTTGCTCTACTTCTGCTGCCTACAATATTGCGAAAGCTCCCTCCTGGAATATGCTGCAGTGATCTGCTGCACCGACTCCCAAATACATTTTCGAAACGTCTGTAAATATGTGGACTACCTGTTGACCCAATCCCGAATTCAGTGACATTGTTGTTCCTTTGAAGTAAGTTCAGGAATTCATGTAGTTCACTGTACTTCCCTGTCAATCGAGCTATCTCCAAAGCTTTGTGCGTAATGGTCCAATTGTGCAGAGACGCTTTTGTACGAGGACTCGCGCTTGGGTGTCCAGGGAGTTGACGCATATTAGTGTTTCTAGAGCTTTAGTTGCATCACGCCCCCGTGATGCAAACAAGTACCTGCCGTTTGGTCCCTTCTATCAGTTTAAGGTAAATGAATTTCTTTGTGACTTTCTTTAAACGATACATTTCGATCGGGATAAAACTCGATCTGATCGGACTATCGTAGAAAAACTTACAAAGCTCACGTATATATTGCTAGCTGCATTTGCACACTACCGTCTGTAGTGATATCTCCAATAGTTTTTGAGCTAGAATAGAATGGGAATGAAATATATACCAGGCCCAGACCAGTATCCCGTTAAGTAGGATCGGTCGCACTACTGAGATATATATCCAATGCATTAGCCGTGGTGAGAGGCCCCGTGTACTGCTCAGCATCTTGTGCGATGCATAGACTGTAGCCTTCTTCACCCTTTCTTTTACATTTGGTTTTTATGTCAGTTTGCTGGTCAGAACAACTCCAATATATTTTATATTTTTCTTTGGTGTAAACGGTGCACCGTTCACCTTTGGCGGCTCCCACCACGGTATCTTGTATCCCTTACTGAAGAAACTGAGGTCACATTGGTGGTAAGTCAGGCTCCTGTGGTTTAACTTGGTATATCTTTCAGAGTGTAGTCCGTGATATGACTAAGGTTCGATGAACATTGTATAGATGAATACAATGAACAATATTCCGTCTAACCCAGGGCTGGGGCTGATTATATCTGCGGGTATTACAGTACAGAATATGTCTAGTTCAGTGTCTTCTCTAAGGCCAAGGAAATGCTCTTCCGCAAGGACGCATAACGCTTCCCTGCTACTCTCCCTCCATATTCCATCATACGTCTTAAGTTGACTCTGCCTGGTTGCCTAGCTCGAAAGTAGCTTCCGGAGTCTTGCGGTTTCTGTGACCTTCTCAGTGCAGGCTCTCCATTAGTTCCGTTTTTCTTTCCGAACTTCTTTCTTGAAGTTGCGGAAATAAATTTTATTTTCGTTACATATGATCTCTTCGTCCTCTTATTTAGCAAGCTTGAAGAGTTCTTGTACATCTGCCCCATGTGTGTTGAGGTCTTAATCCTTCTTTTGCTTTTTGAAGATTTGCATGAGGCGTGATGAGCACTTTCCTCCCAATTATCTTGCAGAATTTCATCCACTTTGTGTTCTGGGAATTTCTGAATACAAGTTGGAGGGAGTGTAATCCAACCTTATATTGAATTGGATGAACTTGTGATCTGAAAAGGATGGTCTCTCAAGAACAGTCCGTTCCGCCACTTGTGTGCGTGTCCCTGCTGAAAGTGTTAAGTCTAAAATGTTTCACGAAGTAGGTCCCACAAAGGTAGGCTCTTCACCAACATTTGCGACCATTAAGCTTGATTGTATTTTAAAAGTTGGTGTGCATTGGCGTCCGTCCGACAATAAGTGGTTATTTCTTTAGATTAGTCTATGCGACAAGTCTTTTAAGTCTTTTAACAGGATACAATGAGCGTGGGGTCGTCCTTGTTACCCTCTAGTGCCAGAACCGTGAAGTTATATGAGCTGTAATAAGACAATAAATAAGCATAGATGCCTTTCCTCACTTAAGGAAATGCTTCCTTCTGCCTGTTATATACATTTATACAAAACCATTATACCCTTTTTAACCATATTCAATGGGCTTAGGGTATTATAAGAATGAACAGTTCTTTTTCGGTTGCCTACATATCCCAGACGTACGGTATACAGAACAAACCGATTAAATGAAGCACTTCTCATATGAAGTGTTGTATGTTATATGTAATGAATTTGTTGCATTTTCGCTATTGCATATAATCGGTATTTACTGTATTTATATAGTTAAAGTGCTGTTCAAGATCATTCCCGTTCTATTCTAAACAGACTCTGCCATTGATTCCAGGTTTGCAAATACTTCCCAGTCATTGTTATATAAGCTTGCTGCAAATTGCAATGCGCAAATTATTGATAAAATCGTTTTAAATTTGCATAAGGCTTTTTCTATGTCTTTTGTTTTTTTTCACGTACTGTTTAATCAAACAAAAACTCCTCTACACGAGGTTACGATCTTGGGGCAAAAGCACATTCTATCTCCAAAATTTCTGATATAAAATTTTGTGACGAAGGATATTCAATTTAATATATGATCAATTCCAAATTATAAAAACAATAGTTGGGCATTCAGAACTTCGAAAGTTCCGCAGTGATAAACAAAAGAATTTACATATATACTTGTATATTCAAGAGCTTATATTACATAACGTTTCTGTTGGTACAGAGATAAGTTCATTCAGATTCCTTGAAAACTGTTGTATGAAAAAACGTGATGAATACGGAAAATATGCAGATAACCCTAAAATGTGCTAAAATGTGCTGGTTTAGGAGAGTATACAGTCGAAAAGTTTAAGTCTCTAGCTTATGTAGTATCCGAGATCGCTGCGTTCATACGACGGACGGACGGACAGATGGACAGACGACCGAATGGACAGGCAGACATGGCTAAATCGACTCAGCTCGTCGTCCTGATCAAGAACATACATACTTTATGGGGTCCGACTGCCTCCTTCTGCGTGTCACATTCATTTGCGCATATCCACTAAACGATTTTTACCCATTTTCTAGGGGTTCAGGGTATACACATATAAACTCAGGGCTTATATATCAATTTTATAGTAATTACATTTACTTCTGTTTTTATTTTAAGGATTCCATTGACCAATGGCGAAGAGTTTTTGAAGTATCAGGAATCATTTCTGTCTTGACGTACACATTTTATCAGTGTTTCGGTACAGCAGAAATACAATCCTGGAATATTCAACGGTCAATCAATAATCAGTTAGATGAAGCGGTTAAAATATATCCCAAGGAAAATGGGGGAATAAAGTACAATATCAACATTAAATGATTACATAATATAAGTATAATTTTAAGTATGCATATATAAAGATTTCTAGACATTTCCTTTTATATGAAGCTACAAAATGTAGATAACAAATATAAGAAAATATGGTTTCAATCTTAATAACAGTTAGAAAGACTTTCGTTTTTTTTTATACATATCTTTTATAGCTTTATATCCTTAATCACTTATAAATATTGTTGTTGGCGACATTCCATTTCAATATTTGCGTGCTTGGCCGGTTAGAAACGGGAGATACCCACCATCAAATTATGTGGGACGGAAAATTTATGAAAATTGGGTAAATACAATATCAAACTATAACAACTCTACACGAGGTAACTATCTAGGGGTGAAAGCACATTCCAGCCTCAAATTTTTAAATAATTTAGAATTGATCATATATTAAATTGAATATCCTTAGTCACAAAATTGTATATCAGAAATTTTAGGGCTGGAATGTTTTTGCCCTTAGATTATTATAATTTTTTATTATAATTTAATATGCCGTAGCTGTGAAATTTCTTGGAAAATTTTCACAAAATAGGAAACTATATCTTTCAAATATTGGTTGCAGTTGAAGCAAAAGATTTTTGAGTGTGTGCATGCCAAATATTATTTTTTCCCCATTTCGTTGCTCCACAATATTTCAAATCGTTGATGTCCCAGCATCAAGTTGCACTGGGACCAACAAGTGTCTTAAGTTAAAAAAAAAATATATATATATATACAATAAAAATTTAAATAAACAACAGTAAGAAATCTTCGTTGACACAGCGAAATTCGAACTCGCTTCTGGTAGCCCGCCAGGCTAAGAGGTGTTCTGACACCGAGCATATGTACATACATACATATGTATGTATGTATGTGTGCAAACTAAATATTTATTAATCATTTATTAAACTCTAGGTCGTTCGGACCAATGAGTGAGTTGAATTATTAATTGGACCGATGCGCCGCAATCAAAAACCGAAATAAAACCAAACTAGACAATACAAATGAAAGTTACTTAAGCTATTGAATACGATTCACAACGGCCGCTAGAATGCTTAGCTTGCGCCTCGTGCGCTGCCGTTGTGCAAGACATCCGGCCCAGAGCAATGTCAGCGTCTGTGGCTGGTGTAATATCAAGTTACAATGAACTTGCGTTAACTTCTGTTAACTGCTCCCCTTTTAAGTTAAGGCCGCCCTCGGTCGCTCCTATCTCGGCGATCACCTCCTTAATTTCCTTGGCTGTGATCTTGTTCTTCTTGTATCGACGATAGGTGACCCCGACGCATATTATAGCACAACAAATGGCTCCCAACCAGACAACCCATTACAACGTTGTTGACACTTCCGATTTCGTCCTTGACTTCCTTGATGATCTCCAGGTTAGGTTCATTTAAACGATGAAGGTAAGAGAGACTCAATACGTCCTGGTGGCCGGTGACGTTCAGAAGGGGCCGCAATGCCGGGGAACATACTCTGGACACTTGAGATTCAGATATTTAGTCTCGTTGATTAGAGCCGACTTATTGAACGTGATTAGATTTGTTCCGTGAAGCCAAGTTTCAGTACCGTTGTCAATGCAAACTTTAGCAGGCCGATCATTGATGATCAGAATTCCGTCATCGACCCATGTGATCCAGATGTGGTCCAGATGACTCGGCTGCATTTGACAGTTTGCCGAACCACCAGCATGAAGCTCTCTGGCACAAGAGCTATTCGGTGATAGTTGACAAAAGGTTCCTCCCGGCGTCGAAGTACAATTTTTAAGAGAGAGTACTTGACCCCCGCATTCAGCTATAATGTTGTCGTCGATTTGTAGTACAGCATTCTCATGAGCGACTGGATACAACGTCACCTTTCTGCAAGCCATTTTGATTTTTGGAAACTTAATGATAAAGTGAAGGGCGTTAACAGATTGTAACACTTTAACGTACGCAACGGACATAAGGTCAGCTATTGGGGTACCTGTGGGTTCATCTAGCAAAGCAGATTTCAAATCCGCGTGATCTAATATATTTGGGCTTATGATATTAATCTTTGCAAGGGTCACCGCGAGCATCAAATTCTGCATTTCCATTATCAACATTCTATTCCGAGCTAAGAGCGTCTCGTACAAATGCCCGGAATCTATCTGCTCCTTTTTTGCAGCTTTTAATAATGTGTTGACGGTTGACGTTAGCTGGTTGATTTGTTCTTGAATTTTCGTGTTTATAGCTACCTGCCTGTTGTTGGAGTTCACCAGTTGTAACTCTGTGAATTTTACCTGTTCAAAGTCACTAGCATCAGGTGTTCCTGCAACTACTTTGAGGGCTGTGCCCAAAAAATCCTTGCTACCCTGTGGTGCACTCCAAGAGCTTCTACCATATCCCTGAGATGGGCAGCATCCACTTTCAGAAGCTTCTTCATGTGCGACTGCGGAAACATTTCACACAGCCCCATTGTTTCCTTCACCATTTTCTCATATTCAGAGATGTTTGCGGTGTGCCTGATGAAGTTGAATTCTTCCCATACCAGAACTTCGCCCTCAACAATGGGGATATAAAACCCAGAAACCCAGACCTGCGGAAAACGGACAAAACGGACTGTACTATTAATATGTGTCTCGTAATGATAGCGTCAAGCGGCGTAAAATCTTAAAGGTAATGCTAAGTGGCGCAAAATATTGAAACTTAAAACTAATGTCAAGTTGCGTAGGGTCAATGTTTAATTTTAGCTCTCGCCCTACTTAAGGTTGTCCTTATGGACCACCCTCCCTCCAATGAGAACGGTCGTGCCAAGGTCTGCCTCTACGACTCGTTCTTCACACAAGGGCGTGAGCTTGTTGCCCAGCCTGCGGTTTCTCTTTACTAGGACTTCCTCTCCTACTTCAAAAACCCTATTTTGACGCTGGGTATTCAGCCTGGCTCGGAGCGCGTCTTGCGCACTCTTTAACTTTGCTGATATTTCCTCCTGAGGTTCACCTGCGGGCACAGGGATGGCATCAACAGGTCTCTTGTTGATAACTGAATGTATTGTTTTGTTATACTCAACCGTAGCCATCATTATGATTTCGACTGAGTCATTAATGTTTCTCTCCAGCTTGCTCGGCCAGAGTGCTGTGGAAGCGCTCGGCTTAGCTATTGGAGGTGCTATGTAGTGGAGGTGCATTAGCAATATGGACTCCGTAGTTGTTTAACAACACGGTCATTATTGCCAGTGAATTCAGTGAAGGCTCGTTGTCGCAATACATTGTCTTGGCTCGCGGAAAGAAATTCATGAGCTGCAGCAGCGGGACTTTCAAGTCCTCGATAGTGCGCGACTGAATTGGTTAACCGACTGCAAATTTAGAAAAAAAAAATTTGTTGTCTGTGGAAAAAATAACAATATGTAGAAGCACCCCAGGAGTCTCGGGAATCGGCGTCTCCCCTAGCTCCTGTTATCTCCGGGTATCTATCGTATTTGGCCGTTGAACAGATTCTACAATTTTCCGCAATTTCTTTAGCTATTTTTGCCATTTTTGGAAAATAGTACTCCGAGAGGACTTGCTTAACATTTTCTTGAGCTGCTCTGTGCGCTCTATTATGTTCGGCAATGAAAATTTCCCTCCTCTCGTCTACATTGAAAATGTCTGCAACTCGATTTTTACAGTGCCAAAACTTTGTGCCTGGAGACATGAAACAATGAAGATTTGGTTTTGGAAACAATTGAGCGGCTTTTCAGTCGACTCAATGACAGCTCGCTGTGAACTGTGGCTGCGCAGAAATCGGCATTTAGTTCGTCTAGGGCTGTCGCGATAGCGCATCAGTAACTAAATTTTCCTTGCCTGGCTAATAAAACATTCGTGCATTCGTTTCCTCAATGCGCGCTTTCATATTTTAATTTTGGCGTTCGGGGTTGCCTCCGAAACGGCAAAAGTTAACGACTGGTGGTCCGTGAAAATGTTTATGTCTTTTACACCATATAGGTAGTGACGTAGCTTGCTAAGGGCCCAAACTATAGCCAATAGTTCCCGCTCGTTGACGGCGTAGTTCACCTCTGGGGGCCTCAATGTTCTGGAAATCATTGAGATGGGGCGACCATCCTGGGAAAGCAATGCCCTATGCCGTAGGCTGAAGCGTCTGTCGTTAGATCAAACGGCTTCTTATAGTCAGGGTATCGGAGTATGACGTTTTCTGAGGACAAAATGTTGCGCAGCTTTTGAAAAGCGTGACGCTGAAGATCGGAGAATTCTACCGGGATGTTTCGCGATATATGCTTACTAACTGACCCATTCTCACCCTTTAGGACGTCAGAAATGGGCTTTGCTATTGAAGCAAAGTCTTCGATGAAACATCTATAGTAACTGGCCAGACCAATGATCTGACTTCGAATACATTCTTTGGTTCTGGGAGCTCTTGAATTGCTCTGACCTTTTCCGAGTCCGTTGTGGCTCCATTGCTGTTTACCACAAAACCAGGAAAACCTACGCTTTTCTTAAAAAAACGCGATTTTTCATTGGAGACTCTCATATTTGCCTCGTACAGGCTTTTTAAGACCCACTCCACATGTTTGAGAATGGAATCTTCATCTTTCGAGAAAACTATGACATCGTCGACATAGACATAGCAAGATTTGCCAATCTGCTCACGCAGTATGTCGTCGACAGTTCTTTGGAAGATGCTGGCTGCATTCTTCAACCCGATAAGAAGTCGACAAAATTCGTACTTTCACCCGTTAACTGCGAACGCTGTTTTCTCACGGTCACGCTCTGCAAGCGTGATCTGGTGATAGCCGGACTTCAGGTCCAATGTCGAGAAGTATTTAGCCTTACCAAGTTTCCCAAGAATCATTGGAATGTTAGGCATGGGGTATCTGTCCGCAATGGTTTTCTCATTGAATTTTCGGAAATCCATTACATGACGCATGTTCTTGTTACCGAACTCATCTGTGCCCTTTTTGTCAACCACCCAAATGGGGTTGTTATAGGGGGAAACCGATTTTTTTTATGATACCATTTTAAGAAGGCTTTGTATTTCTTTGTTAACAAATTCTGCTGCTCCCATAGGATAGGGATACAATCGGACATAAACTGGTTGTTCGTCAGTGGTCCTGACAGTGGCCACAAGTGACGTATTGTAGGGAAGTGCTTTTTCCGGATCCGCAAAGGCTTTGTGTCTACTTTTTAGCATCTTAAGAAATGCGTCTTTTACCGCATTGGGCGCGTCGGCGCAATCAACATTTGTAAAGTTAACGTCCGCGCACCTGTGGAACTCGATTGGCTCCGTTACTGAGCCACATTTGAGTTGGCCAGAGGAAAGACAAAGCGACACTCCTGCTTGCGTGAGTAGGTCAAGCCCTATGATTCCATCAAATGTGGACAAATCAGGGAACAAAAAGAATGTGGCTTTTTGGCCGGACAGAAATACGAGGCACTTATGTGTGATCGTAGAGGTGTCGTGAATCGAGTGAGTGGAGAAAGAAGAATTTACTGGGCGCACTCCTTTTAGACTCTTATGTGGTCTAATGTAGTTTTTGGAAGCGCCCGTGTCGATGAGGAATCTCATCTGGCTCCCTGCTACTCTTCTACAAATGTAGGGCATAGTCATAGTCGCTACCATTGTCGTCGGCGATTTGCCGTTCCGCTGTTGCAGCAGTGTTAGCATAAGCCCCTGGGTCTTGATCCGGCTCGTGAGCTATGTGATTGACCCTTTGCCTTCTCTGTCCACTTGAACGTCCAGACGTGGCTTGTCTTTTATAGGCTTGAGGAGCGCTAGAGTTGACGTACGCTGGTGCCTGTGATGGCTGTAGGATCTTTGACAAGGAAGGATCGACGTCCATTGGTTCCTGCGAAATGGTTAATGCAATGGCAGATGCTTGCAAGGATTTTATTGCTGCTTGGCTGTACATGAAAATGTTGATCTTGTTGGGTCTACGGTGTAGCGCTTGCTCTACTTCTGCTGCCTTCAATATTGCGAAAGCTCCCTCCTGGAATATGCTGCAGTGATCTGCTGCACCGACTCCCAAATACATTTTCAAAACGTCTGTAAATATGTGGACTACCTGTTGACCAAATCCCGAATACCATTGACATTGTTGTTCCTTTGAAGTAAGTTCAGGAATTCATGTAGTTCACTGTACTTCCCTGTCAATCGAGCTATCTCCAAAGCTTTGTGCGTAATGGTCCAATTGTGCAGAGACGCTTTTGTACGAGGACTCGCGCTTGGGTGTCCAGGGAGTTGACGCATATTAGTGATTCTAGAGCTTTAGTTGGACCTCAACGCCCCCGTGATGCAAACAAGTACTTGCCGTTTGGTCCCTTCTATCAGTTTAAGGTAAATGAATTTCTTTGTGACTTTCTTTAAACGATACATTTCGATCGGGATAAAACTCGATCTGATCGGACTATCGTAGAAAAACTTACAAAGCTCACGTATATATTGCTAGCTGCTTTTGCACACTACCGTCTGTAGTGATATCTCCCATAGTTTTTGAGCTAGAATAGAATGGGAATGGAATATATACCAGGCCCAGACCAGTATCCCGTTAAGTAGGATCGGTCGCACTACTGAGATATATATCCAATGCATTAGTCGTGGTGAGAGGCCCCGTGTACTGCTCAGCATCTTGTGCGATGCATAGAGCGCGACTGTAGCCTTCTTCACCCTTTCTTTTACATTTGGTTTTTATGTCAGTTTGCTGGTCAGAACAACTCCAATATATTTTATATTTTTCTTTCGTGTAAACGGTGCACCGTTCACCTTTGGCGGATCCCACCACGGTATCTTGTATCCCTTACTGAAGAAACTGAGGTCACATTGGTGGTAAGTCAGGCTCCTGTGGTTTAACTTGGTATCTCTTTCAGAGTGTAGTCCGTGATATGACTAAGATTCGATGAACATTGTATAGATGAATACAATGAACAATATTCCGTCTAACCCAGGGCTGGGGCTGATTATATCTGCGGGTATTACAGTACAGAATATGTCTAGTTCAGTGTCTTCTCTAAGGCCAAGGAAATGGTCTTCCGCAAGGACGCATAACGCTTCCCTGCTACTCTCCCTCCATATTCCATCATACGTCTTAAGTTGACTCTGCCTGGTTGCCTGGCTCGAAAGTAGCTTCCGGAGTCTTGCGGTTTCTGTGACCTTCTCAGTGCAGGCTCTCCATTAGTTCCGTTTTTCTTTCCGAACATCTTTCTTGAAGTTGCGGAAATAAATTTTATTTTCGTTACATATGATCTCTTCGTCCTCTTATTTAGCAAGCTTGAAGAGTTCTTGTACATCTGCCCCATGTGTGTTGAGGTCTTAATCCTTCTTTTGCTTTTTGAAGATTTGCATGAGGCGTGATGAGCACTTCCTCCCAATTATCTTGCAGAATTTCATCCACTTTGTGTTCTGGGAATTTCTGAATACAATTTGGAGGGAGTGTAATCCAACCTTATATTGAATTGGATGTACTTGTGATCTGAAAAGGATGGTCTCTCAAGAACAGTCCGTTCCGCCACTTGTGTGCGTGTCCCTGCTGAAAGTGTTAAGTCTAAAATGTTTCACGAAGTAGGTCCCACAAAGGTAGGCTCTTCACCAACATTTGCGACCATTAAGCTTGATTGTATTTTAAAAGTTGATGTGCATTGGCGTCCGTTCCGACAATAAGTGGTTATTTCTTTAGATTAGTCTATGCGACAAGTCTTTTAAGTCTTTTAACAGGATACAATGAGCGTGGGCTCGTCCTTGTTACCCTCTAGTGCCAGAACCGTGAAGTTATATGAGCTGTAATAAGACAATAAATAAGCATAGATGCCTTTCCTCACTTAATGTCATCATGTGGAACACGTTGTAATTAGGTGACTTTAGTCCGGAGACTTCGTTTTCCGCTGCCAACCAAGGTTCCTAAACTGGAACCACATCGGCGGGCCCTTGCTCCAGCCTTCGATACGGACGGAATCAATGTTTCCCACACTACCTCCAGCTTGGCACTCTTCCAGGGTGTTCATGGCAGAAACTGTCTCCGTGAACCACTTCAGGGTTAGGTCATCGTGACAGCTAGAAATTGTTACGCTGTGGGTGTGGCATCTGGCGTTTCTATTCTTTCGAACATAGCTTCACGCAGATTTACCTCCACCGCCTTAAACTGTTTTAGTAATATTTTGGTGTTGGGATTGCTTCGATCAAACAGTGCCACGACTAGGTGTCGTTTGGCCACATCACTGACCTTGCTCGGCTTTTTGGGGCCAGTTGCTCCTCGACCTTATTTGAGTAATTGGCTGACGTAGACTGCACCTCCTCGAGCTCCTCGGTCCCGCTAGAGCATGGCACCGGTATTTGCAGCGTTATTGGTTACAACTACCACGGCTTGCTCCAACCATAGTAGAGGTGTGACCGCTGGCGACATGCATGGAGTCGGGGGTAGCAGTCACGTTCCCCACCGACGTTTGGGCCCATCCCAGTCCCAATTTAATCCGTCATTTCCACCATTTCGACCATGATGGAAGCTCATCGCAGCTCCAGTCGCAGTATTTCTGTCTTGCCAAAAGCTGTCGGAGAATACCGTAGCTTTGCCTTAGCCAGATACTGCGGCTTCTGGGTTGCAGACGTGCATGTGACACTAGTTATTATCCTTTTACTCCGAGGTAAAAATAGTGTTTATTGCCCGGCCGGCACACCCGTGGTGGGTACAGTTCACCAGCCTAACGATATAAAAATTAATATAATTTAATATCGTACAGTTTCAAGCACAAGCCAAGACCAACAAGTGTCTTGAGTTAAAAAAAAAAATATATATACAATAAAAATTTAAATAAACAACAGTAAGAAATCTTCGTTGACACAGCGAAATTCGAACTCGCTTCTGGTAGCCCGCCAGGCTAAGAGGTGTTCTGACACCGAGCATATGTACATACATACATATGTATGTATGTATGTGTGCAAACTAAATATTTATTAATCATTTATTAAACACTAGGTCGTTCGGACCAATGAGTGAGTTGAATTATTAGTTATATTGGGCCGATGCGCCGCAATCAAAAACCGAAATAAAACCAAACTAGGCAATACAAATGAAAGTTACTTAAGCTATTGAATACGATTCACAACGGCCGCTAGAATGCTTAGCTTGCGCCTCGTGCGCTACCGTTGTGCAAGACATCCGGCCCAGAGCAATGTCAGCGTCTGTGGCTGGTGTAATATCAAGTTACAATGAACTTGCGTTAACTTCTGTTAAGTTAAGGCCGCCCTCGGTCGCTCCTATCTCGGCGATCATTACATTTTTCATTAAGGGTTATGATAATAATTGGGCAATCTAATCCCTAAACAAAAACAAAACTGATACACGAGCAGTATTCCAGGATTGGGCGGACAAGTGAAATGTAGAGATGTTTCGTTGTGAAGGGATCGTTGAACTCCTTCGACCAATGTTTAATAAACCCAAGAACATCTTTAGCCTCGTTTACAATAGAAGATATGTGAAAATTTACGTTCAGCTTTGAATCAAAGAGAACTCCAAAGTCTTTTACTGTTAGAATATGGAAAATTGTCAATTGCATATCTAACTGAATGTGACTTAGAACGACTAAAAGTCATAAAAATTAACTTTGAACAATTTAGGTTCAACTGATTGGCCGAACACCAAATCATCCTGTAAACTAGTGTGTTGTAGGATATCGGCGTGCGAGTAAATAAGTTTTACATCATCTGCATACATAAGTATGCGAGAATGTGATATTATAGAGGGGACATAATTTATGAAAAGAGTAAATAGTAAAGATGACTACCTTGAGGAAACATAAATCTGTTTAGAAATTTTAGATATAAGAGAGACTCTTTGAGTTCTAGCCTTTAGATAAGATAAAATCCAAGACAGAAGAGAGGAAGGGAAACCAATACGGTCGAGTTTTAGCAGTAAAAATTAATGGAGTACAGAGTCAATGCTTTACTAAAGTCGGTGTAAATTACATCAGTTTGCTTTTTTGCCAGAAAACCATCATTTACCAGCGAGGTAAATTCAAGCAAGTTGGTCGTAGTTGACCGGCTCTTAATAAAAACCATGCTGAGCATGGGATAGAAGTGATTTGCAGAGATGCTGCATAGTGGAAGTAATTATTTTTTCAAATAATTTAGGTATAGCAAACAGTTTTGCAATGCCCCTATAATTTGTTATATCAGACCTACCACCTTTTTTGTGGAGTGGAATAATAAAGGATTCTTTCCAAAAAGATGGAAAACAGCAGATTCAAGGCATGGATTCGAGTAGACAACTAGAAATGTTGACGGGCCCTGAAGATTAAGAAGTTTTTAAAGCAGAAAGAAGGGAGGTGTGGGTAATGATAGGCATAAAGATAGAATTAGAAGGAACAATGGTAAGGATAAGACAATTTAACAGAGGATACAGAGGAATAGGTTGACTGAAAGAAATTAGCAAAGAGATCAGAATCAGCAGAATCATTGCCTGCTTTTTCAATCCTTAGAAAAAATTAGGAAGGCAAACAGGAAGATTTGCGCTTGGAATTTACAAACCTTTTGCAACGGGCAATATAATTTTCGTGGCACTGAGAATTATGAATAAAAAAGCTTGACTTGGCTATGGAATACTTCGACCAGTCAGCATTAGAACCAGACTTTGTAAACTTTTTAAAACATTTAGATATAATGTTTTTTAAGTCTGATAGTCTGGGAGTATACCAGGGAGGTAGTGCAGAGTCAAGGCGAGGGATGCAAATAGGAATGCAGACATCTAGAAGTGAGCTTAGACGTTTATAAAATATCTTATTAGCATTATCTATATCAACCGCGTCATAAAGAATGGAGCAATCGGTTCCATAAATAAGTCTATTAGGCAAGGCAAAGTTTTCTTTGCTTATGAGGCGTTGTCGAATGTAAATTTTGAGTTTTGTAAACTCAACAGTAGGATGATATCCTCAGGGACCGAAAGAGGGGATGATCTAGTGATATCAGCGATACGATGATCGTTGACAAAGACAAGATCAAATGTTATATTTAATTGATCTGGAACAACGAGAGATCAAGCATACCATCAAAAAGTTGGGCAGTAAGCACAAGATAATTTGAGGATGAATAGATGATGATAGAATTTAACCAAGTTTCTGAAAAAGCGATAATGTCAGATAAAAAGAAGTTGCTAACCATAAAAAGATTTTTCAGTTTGGATATAAGGCTTCTGAAATTCTGGTAAAATTATCGGAATGTGGCTTCAGTTTTTTGAAGCAATGCCACTTGCACTGAGGAAACCGAGAGGGTGACAGGTGAAGCCTGATTTCTCTGTTTAGGTTTAAGCTCATGTGAGATGGCCAAATGTTGGATAACAAATGATTGTAAACACATCATGAGGGACATTAATTTTAAAAGAGGATATTTCTCGAGGAGTGGAGAAATGGAATTTGCTAATTGCTACACCAGCATACACCAATAATAGAGCACAAAAAAAAGCACGTCAATCACTCTCAAGCTGAGATTTCTCTCTGATAGAAACGTATTAAACGGACAAGAAAACTGCTAGTATCTGCAGTAGTAAATGAATCATCAGAAGGTCGTTTGTATGCACCAGTAACTTTTCTCAAATTTACCGAACATGGAAAATTAGGTACTGGCGCAAATATTAGCTGCATCGTTGCAGATTTAGCAGCTAGCAGTTAATTGGAGTAAATACTCCGGATTTCGAAAAACAAAATCAGACGTTAAGACAGCTGACGGTCGGAGCCATGAAGTATACGGTTTAATTTGTGTAGATTTGAAGTATCAGGGCAATCAAAAGCCTTTCACATTATACATAATTCATTCGATTGAGAAACGAGTTATTTTATGTATTAATTTTTGGAAAACATTTCAGTTGCCCCCTGGGCTTATTTCTGCCTTAGAAGAGTTACCAAGCAACGATGTGCCAAAAAAGGAATCAGAATTGTATTCAGTTTCCCCAGCGGTGGAAAAGTTAATGTTCCAGGAGATAGACAGAATGCTTTCACTATGTGTAATTGAGAGATCAAATAGTGCGTGGAGTTCACCAATTCGATTAGTAGTGAAACCACGGAAGGTTCGTATATGCTTAGACGCCCGCAATATTAATGAGGTAACGAAGAAAGACGCACACCCTTTACGTATCATAAGTGGAATATTCCCTAGGCTCCCCAAAGCTAATTTATCTCGAAAATGGACCTTAAAGACGCATTTTGGCAAATAACCCTTACTGACGAATCTAAATATATTACTGCATTTACGGTACCGGGTTGGCCAATTTACCAGTTTGCCGTAATGTCTTTCAGGTTCTGTAATTCGACCCAAACAATGTGTCACGTAATAGATAAACTTGGTTGAAATTTTGTGTATTTGGATATTTAGACGACACATGTGTCGTACCGAACGATTTTGAATCACATGCCGCAGTGTTAATAAAATTAGCTCAACGTTTCCGGCAGGCAAACTTAACGGTCAATGTGAAAAAGAGCGAATTTTGTGTGACGCAAGTGCAATATTTGGGTTATGTAATTGGCCATGGTGGCATATCTACTGATCCCAAAAAAGTCAAGTCAATTCTAGCTTAGCCCGTGCCTAAGACGCTAAGACAAGCACGCGGTTTCATGGGAGTAGTAGGATGGTATAGAAGGTTTATTCAAAACTTGTTTGATCTCACATTCCCAATAACCGAACTTCTCTCCCCGTAAAGAAATTTGTTTGGACACCAGAGCCGCAAATTGCTTTCGATAAGCTCAAGCTCGTTTTAACTTCAGCATCTGTGTTGCAAAACCTAAATTTCGCCAAATTTTTTATTGGTGAGGTGCTTGGTATTTTTTGGTATTGGTGAGGTGCTTGTGCAATTTTCCGTCGATGGTATTGAACAGCCAATAGCATTTATGTCCAGAAAATTGAACACTGCGCAAACAAAGTATAGTGTCACACAGCGTGAATGTTTAGCAGCGGTAGAGGCTATTGAAAAATTTCGATGTTTTATAGAAATGCAAGAATTAGAGGTGATCACTGATCACGCCAGTTTGGTATGTCTTATAAGACAGCCGGAGCTGAAAGGCCTGGTAGCTAGATGGGTGATGCGTCTATAAGGATACAGATTTACAGGCTAGGCAGAGACAATGTGGTGCCTGATGTACTCTCAAGAATGTACTCGGATGAAGTGGAGGTTATAGAAGCGGTAGGTCCAGAGGTAGACTTACCCTCACCTTGCTTTAACGATCCAATAGTAGCAGCGGTATAGCCAAAATATTGGAATTAATTAAAAAAATGTTTTACTGGCCAGGTATGGTTTCCCAGGTCCGTAGCTACGTACGTAATTCCGAGGTTTGCAAAACTACAAAACTACAGGATTGTACATTAAAACCTCCCATGGGCAAACCATCGATCACTGATCGCCCTTTCCAGCGTTTTGTATGTAGATATTCTATGTCCATATCCACGCAGCAAAAAAGGTTACATTGGTTTGTTGATTGTCGTGGATCATTTATCAAAATATCATTGGTTATGTCCGCTAAGAAACATTTTTTTTTTATCCAGAGTAACTCTCCAATGAATGTAAATGCAAAGATGAAATTGCTAGTGTGGCTTTTCAAGTGGCTTTTCGCTCTTCAAAAGCCCTGGCAGCGGAGTGGCTTTTCGCTCTCCAAAAGCCACACGATCAAATACCGAAGTCATTGCTCTCTTTTGCTGACACGAGTAACGAAATCAGTCGCATGGCTGCCTTCAGCAAAGCTGGTCGGTGCCGGTGCATGCTGAAGAAAAGCGCTCGTCTCAGCCAATGGCGAGCGAGCTTTGTATGTATGAACAAAGGCGTAGCCACATTTGGACAGGGGGGACGGCTGTTGCCCCCCCTAGAACCCAGACTTCAAGTATATAAATATACTTTTTTTTTTCTCTTCATATATAATTTGAACTTATGTGCATAAGTACAATAAAAATAATTTAGCTACATCTTGTCCTCTTAACCTAGATCCTTCCTACGCCCATGAGTGTGCATTTTTTTGTTAATGAAGTTGGGTCGATAGAAAATCTGCATCTACTAAAACTATTGTAATATTTAAATATTTATTTCTAAATGTAGCAATCTATTTAAGTGGCTAGGATTTAACCCACAATACCTCTGTAAAGAGAACATATTTATGTAAATATAAATTAGGGAATTTCGCGGTCGGCGCAAGAAATCTAACAAAACTATTTTTCCGCGACCCAAAGCCAGCAACGCATTTGCCGACCTGAGCGCAGTCTATGTTAAGCATTTTACACTCTTCTTGTTGTGAGAGCGCAAGGGTACCGATTTCGTTTTGGTTCTCAATTTTGCGAAAATCAATCTTAATATTTGGTAGGTTGCATGTTACATTCCATGCGAAAGATATAAGGTATTAATTTTTTTTTTTCAAATTATTCCTCTGAGTCTATGATTTGCCTGTAGTGTTACTTGCAATTACAATTACTTTTGAGATACAATTAGGCGGTGATACGGATTGATGCAAAATAGTGTGAGGCTGTGAGCATAGTTATTACGATTTTAGCTGCCAATAGCTGACTGTTACCAATAGCTGCCAATAATAAGTTACATGATAATCAACTCTGATTAATAGATCAGCTGGCATATGACATATTCCAGCGTCATTTAGTGCAAAAGCTTTCGAAAAATAGGTTTCGTGCTTATCCCGATTTCCTGATCTCGATCTTCTTTCCGTTTTTTAGTAAAAAAAAATAAAAATAAAAACCCTAAAACACATGGAGGTTAAATCGGTCCAACTTCTCGACATCAAGGACTCTTTCACGTTTTTTGTGCTATAAAGCACCAAGTTGCTAATATTGATACTTGTAAAAAGAATTACTATTGAGTAGGTCCGACTTTTGAAGTCCACATTTTTGGTTGTATTATAACCATTTTTTTTCTGATAGACATATGAAGATTTATTTGTGCTGATTACCTTAAAAACTCGCACTGTGCACGCCCAATTTATTTTCCCCAACAAATTAGTGCGCAGACACTCATAAGGTAATTATTCAAAAATCACTTGACGTACATTCGTCATATTAAAGTCCCACCGCCTTTCTAATTTTCATTATTGAAGTCCACAAAGCATAATATTCGGAGTACCGCGAATTTCGTTGGCTCTCTGACTCCAACCGGCTGGGTTAGACGCTACAAACTTGAAGATTAAACGCAATCTTGCATTCGGAAATGACCCAGGAGATAAGCTATAATCGCAGGCAGTTTAAAATTTAAAATTTGGAGGGCACGTGTTCTACAGTGGTTCGAAATTTGCCAACATTAAAGAATAATTTATGCAAAATAATAATTTATGAAAAAACAAGTAAGATGGCTCTAGTCGTCCCGACTAGGAGATACCCTGAACCCAGTGGCGTGCTGTCGTAACATACGTTTAAAGCTTTTTGCATTCATACACACATTCACAAAGTCACACATACACACACACAAACGCACGCAGCAAGCTGCGCACTTTACACATCGGTTGTGCTTGGCCCCATTATGGAAAATAATATATGAATATGATGAATAACTTCTAAACTAAGAGTATGATCGTTATGAAACTTTCAGTGTTTATTAAGAGCATCGAAATCTATGTACAAACCATATGGGGGGGCGATCCTCTAACTCATACGCAGTACAGGTTTATCATATTTTTTCGATATCTGGGTCCGTTTCATTATTAAAAAATATATAAAAATCGATTTTTAGACTTGATTTTCTTGACATATCCCCGATACATTAAGAGCTAGAGCCATCAAATATGGTTTAATATGTGTTCGTAAGTAATATCTCACCCCATTCGCCCCCCTTATCAATAAAACGCAAATCAAATACTACAGACTTGTGCTTTGGTTTGTAAATTAATAAGATTATGTGTTATGTTTGAAACTGATTTATTTATTGATTATGATGTAATTAAACACGTCTTCGTTTGAAGCGTGAGTGAGCTCAAAACTCGCTGGACGACTGGTCGCAGCGTAAATCAAATTAGAACTAAAAGCTAAGACATTATTATTCACTTAAAGTTAACAAAAATATAAAAAGTGAAATCATAGCGGCCACAGAAATGCTTAGCTTGCATCTCGTGCATTGCCTGCTATGCAACGACATCCGGCCCAGAGCTGAGTCAGCGTCTGTGCTGGAGTCAAAGACCCGGCCGCGACGTTACGTTAAAGCAACGACATTCGACCCAGAGCTGAGTCAGCATCTGTGTTGGAGTCGGGGACCCGGCTGTTATGTTAACTTGTACATAGACTTAGATGCTCTTAATAAACCCTGAAAAAATAACGATCATACTCGTAGTTTAGAAGTTATCCAAGAATTTATTTTCCATAGTTGGGCCAAGTGCAGCCGATGTGTAAAGTGCGCAGCTTGCTGCATGCGTTTGTGTGTGTGTGTGACTTTGTGAATGTATGTATGAATACAAAGAGGTTAAAATGTATGTAACAGCTCCCCGCTGTGTTCAGGGTATCTCGAAGTCGGGCACACCCGACTACGACTGTTGGTACGGCATGTCAAAGAACTCCCCACGGGCTGGTTGCTAGCCGTAGCCCATAGAATCCCAATCGACACGTTTCCAACACACTCTAATCCGTATGCGGACTCTAATGGCTTTGGGGTTTGATCAAATATTGTTGAGGTATAGTTTAAATCCGCGATCTGCGTATATTAATGTGAAGTTGCGTTTCTTTTTATGCTTCAGCATGTCCAACATATTTTGTTTTGTGGTGTTCATTACATCGACCACTCCCGACTAGAACCATCTTGTTTTAAATAATATTCTGTCGCCTATATTAAATGGACGTAATATTTTTGAGTGCCTATCATAAGAATACTTTTGTTTGGACTTTTTATCAATGAATTTTTGTTCATCAATTAAATTTGTGACTTTTGATCTGGCAATTTTATTTATCACATTCTACCAAAGAACAACTCGCTTGGAGCGAGACTTAGGCTTGTTACCGGAAGAGCATTGTACTCGAGAAATCGATAATGATAATTCTTTGCTTTAGAACAGCGTCTTAACATATGTTTTGCAATCGCTGCTCCCATTTCAGCCAATCCATTACTCTGTTGATATCTTTGACTAGAAAATTGCAAAACCATGTTACACTCATTAGCGAAATTTCTAAACATAAAATAAGTGAATGGGTAGTTGTGAAATTTAAGTTTAGTTGGATAACCATAGCTATCAAAAGTTTTCTTCAGCTAACCAATAACAAACTCAACCGATTTTCCTTTAAGTTGATTGCCAATCAGAAAATTAGAGTACGCATAAAAAATAGAGAGGAGATGCTTTTATATTCAAATATGTCCAATCCTGCCATGTGAATATAATATTCTGGGGTTTCATCTTCGCAAGCAAACACCAATTCTCGAATCTGGGCATTAATTTTTGCCTTGTTCAAAATGTAATTCTGATTTAAATTTATAAAACTCTTTGCAGAATTTGTCTAATTTATGGAACTATGCCCATCCCTTTTCAACAAAGTCAAAAATGCTCTTGTAAATTTCATCATTCTCTAAGATAGTTCGATAACAATTATAGTTGGCCAATTCTGATTCAATTAACTGAGCTCGTGATAAGCAGTCAGCTACCAACATGTCGTTGCCTGGCTTGTATTTTACTGACATTTTTGGATATTTGAGCAGGTATAAAAGCATTCGTTGTAATCGCATGGTCACTGAGTCAATATCACGTCGTAATAAAAGTTGAAGGGACCTTTGGTTACTTTTTACCACAAATTCCCGACCTTAAACATAATAGTTAAACCTGTAATAAAGTTTTTTTCGATTTGGACCCACTTCTGCCTACTTTTGGGTAATGTACGTGAAACAAAATCAACTGGATGTCCATTCTGTATGATTACACATCCAAGACCATCTTTGGAAGCATCAGTTTGAATGATTACTGGCTTTGAGCTGTCATAGACAGCTTGAATGTGATCACTCGATATGGTTTGAATTAAATCATTAAGCTCGTTTTGATGGTCCTTCTTCCATTCAAACTATACATAATTTCTAGTAAGATTTCTAAGCTATGCCGTTCTAAGGGATAGGTCTGAAATAAATTTTCCTAAATATTTACACTGTCCAAGAATGCGCAATACGACCGTTTTGTCTTCTGGAGTTTTACTGTTACGAATTGCTTCGCGTCTGATAACATATGACCCGTAAATTCGACTAGCGGTTTTCTATAGTGAACTTTTTCAGGATTGAAGCCTGGTCCATTACAGTCTGCACGCTCTAAGACTTTAAATAATGTCTCGTCATATTCTAAATAATATTCCTAATATTCCGATGTCATCAAAGTATATGATTATATTTGGCATGTCACCAAAACTTTGAATCATATTTCTTTGAAACATTTCAGATGCACTGTTAACCGCAAATGATACACAATTGAATTTATATATGCCAAAAGGGGGACATGAAGTCAAGTCTGAGATTTTTCCGTCCAGTTCTATTTGCCAAAACCCTTGGGATAAGTCTAAAATTTTAAACAACTTTTTATGAGGATTAGAGCCATAAAATCATCTATAGTCGGAATTAGAAAGTGCTCTCGCTTAATAGCATTATTTAATGACTTTGGGTATAAACACAGTCGCAGTCTTCCGTTTAGTTTTTCCACTATTTGCAAATTGTTTACCCAATTGGTAAGATACGTCATCGGTGAAAAAATTTCTCCATGAAAACAGTCAACTGTTTTCCAATGCCTTGAGTAGACTTTGGGGAATCCGTTTTTTGTAGTGTAACACTGGCCTTGCATCTTCACTTAGAATAATAGATTGCTTATTTGGTAGCTTGCCAAGACCCTCAAATAAAGGCTTGAATTTTCTTATGAATTGCTCCCTGGTTAGTCGATAAGATTGAATTAATATTTAAATGTTTTATGAGATTTAATTCAATACTTATTCTAAGGATAATTTTTCCATTGTTATTTTGAGTTTCAGCTTGTTCTATTTTTTGTTTACCTGACTCTCACCATTAATTTATTCTCTGCAACTCTGACACTCTGCCAAGTCGTTTTTGTTGAATAACGCTACACAATTATAACAAGGACAAACAAGTGCGTTAATTGCTTGATTTCCCATTGTTGGTTTGTTACTTTGTTCTCCGTAACTGATTTGATTTATTGCTTGGTTTCTTAAAAGTTCTTTTTTTTTTGTTATTGCTTCAAATGCAGTACACTCGATTATAATAGCCTTCAACTGATGGTTTTTTGATTTCAGTAGCTTTAACTGCAACTTATTTTCATGCACGCCAATAATAAGGCCAAATCCAGTAGCATTCGCTTCTCATACGACTATCCGCTGCCGCATTTAAATTCACATTGTTGCACTTGCTTTCGAAGTTGAGTCTCAAATTCTATGAAAGGCTGTCCCTCAGTTTATATTATGTTGTGAAATTTATAGGATTTTATTGTGATGTTTTCTAGCGCCTACCATGCTAATTGCAGTTCCGTCTAAGTATGGAAATTGCATTAATTATTATATGGAAACGATTATTATAGTTGGAACATAAGATCCGAAATGGGTTATGGTTAGCATAGTTACTATTACAGGTTTGAAGAAAAGCGGTAAAAAGTTTCTAGTAATTCTGTTCGGAACTGCAAAACTAATCTGGCTAATCAATTCGGAAGAATGAATTTGCCCGTTAATTATTTTATGTAAGAAGATTACACCAAGCATGGTTCTACGATCAGAAGGAGAAGGAAGATTTATTAGTAAAAGTCTACTAAGATAAGAAGGCATGCGAGATTTAGGATTCCAGTGATATCCTCGGAGGGCAAAAAGCTGAAATTGTTTTTGTACGGATTCAATTCTATCCTGATGAACCTTGTATTGGGGACACCAAATACAAGATCCATACTCAAGAATTGGACGGACAAGTGAAGTATATATAGATTTAGTAACGTAGGGATCGTCAAATTCTTTCGACCAGTGCTTAATGAAGCCCAGGACACCAATGGCTCGATTAGCAGCAGAAGAAATATGCTTGTCAAACTTAAGCTTGGGATCTAAAATGATACCCAAATCATCAACCGATTCAATACGATCAATTTGCTTACTATTAATAAAACAATTGATCAAGAAGGGCGTTCGCCTATAAAAAGACATTAATTTACTTGACACCAGGTTCGCAAACTGTGAAGATCAGATTGCAACATTTGACCAGATAGAAAATTAGAACACGGCAGGCAAAGTTTTACGTCATCGGCATACATCAGCACCCGAGAATGACTTATCACAGAGGGGAGGTTATTTATGAACAATGTAAATAACAACGGACCAAGGTGACTTCCTTGTGGTGCTACGGAAGTGACATTAACAGGCTTAAAGACAAAGCCTTTAAAATAAACTTTTTGAGTTCTAAGAGTTAAATAACTGGAGATCCAAAGAATTAGGTTATTTCGAAATCCCAAAAGATGAAGCGTATGCAGTACAAGCGAATGATTAACGGAGTCAAAAGCATTACTGAAGTCAGTGTAAATAACATCTGCTTGCATTTTATTTTGAAATCCCTTGATAATAAAAGACGTGAATTCCAATACGTTAGTGGTAGTAGATCTAAATTTTACAAACCTGCTGGCATGGTGAAATTATAGATCTACAAAGATGAAAAGTTATCAATTTCTCAAAAATCTTAGGAATAGTAGACAACTTACAAATACCTCTATAGTTCTGAACATTGAACTTGTTTCCTTTTTTAAAGAGAGGAATAATAAATGATTCTTTCCAAATGTTTGGAAAAGAACATAAGGGACATTTTAAATAATTTATACAACGGCTTCATTAGACCTTCAGCGCAATACCTAAGCACACAGCCTGGTATCATCAGGTCCCTTAGATCACTTAGTAGTGAACTTTCCGTGATCAAAGGTCTGAGTCTGCCTTCGTATAACATTGTTTATAGATCCGTATAACATTGTTTATAGACAGACACAGTTTAAACAGAGAAATTGGGTCGAGCAATCAGATATCGAGAGTAATCCAAGAGCTAGTTTTCTTGAACTTACTATACATCCTTGACTTTATATTTTTTAAGTTTATTGATTCCCGTGTAAACCACATAGGTTTGTTAGACCTAAGTGAATTACAAATCAAATAGATAATTTAAAATGAAATAAAAAATCATGATTGCACTATCCATGTCACCCACATGGGTGACACACATGTAAACCCACGACCAGTCAGTATGGGATAAGAGCTAAGTTAGTTTAGCAAAGTCAGTTTTCCGAAATTGATGAGGTCGCTCTGGAGGTTTACTGCCTGGGCTTAGCACCCGGGCAGGTAATTCAATCAACACCTCAAAAGTGGGGTGATAAAGATCTTCAGGACATGTTATGGGCTCAGTACGGGAAACTGATAGGAAGGAATGATCCAAAACAAAAATAAGATTAAGCATTTTATGTGGAGAGCTTGGGATACCATTGATTTGATACAATGACATCCCAAATAAATTGTCAAGAAAATCATTTTGGGTCGTGGAAGTCAACACACTAGAGTCGGGACTAGAAATCCAACTAGTTCCGGCAATATTGAATATTGAAAATATTGACACCCAGAACAACAAGAAAATCACGATCGGAAAGCAGAGAGGAGACAGAATGTATAACAGAGAAATGCAGAGAATAGACAGAATTATGTGAAGAAGGAGGAATATACGAACAAGTAATGAAAATGCAAGCACAACGAGTGTACAATTCGACAGCAACAAATTCTATATCTATACCAAAGTCTGTTATTACAACATCGAAGAAAAATCAACGCCAACTGCAATAAGCACTACGACGAGGAGTACGATCTTTTTTATAAATAGAGAATTTGTTCGATAAAATTTCAGAATTCAAGATGTCAGGCCTTAACCATGTTTCAGAGAAGTCGATGACATGAAAAGGAAACGATAGACTATTAAGGTATAGAATACTAGTTTTGCTACAAAGACCTCTTACATTCTGATAGCCAAGTGAGAGGGCGAATGTTAGATTTTTGTGCTGTCAGAGACCACAATATGTTGATTTAAACCAACACCAGTACGGGGAAGTGAAATTTTTTATAATTACCTGATCCGGTCAAAATTCTTTACAACAAATACTGCTGAAATGTTCGGCCGAAACACTTATTTTAAAAGATGAAATTTCCCGAGTATATGCAAATTAGAATTTTTGCACCGTAAAAATGGCTTGAGATTTGGCCAGAAAAAGGCCTTGACATCATCAGATGTAGTAGAAGGGGCAAGCCCAGAAACAAAGATTTTTTTTTTGGTGGAACACATACAAGGGCCATATTAGGAACCACGGCAGTAGCTACTGGCGGCGCTGTAGCTTTAGTTGATTGACCATTTGATTCGGTCGGTAAATTAGCACTGGAGTGTTGATCAGTATCAACAGTGCTAGCAATCGCCGAATCAGAACACTTTTCGGGGTCAGAAGGAACAACATCAATGGTACAATGTTATTTTCGCCACTTCTGTCTTTGATGTGGGGAGACGGGGATGAAAGATTGATTAATTCAACATTAAGAGCGAATATTGTGGGCAAGTGTGTTGGAACAGAAAGTTCATTAAGGCCAATAGACGGTCTAAGATTGGACTTTTCACGCCTTGGAGATTCGATAGAAAGCTTCATTACTTTGAACTCATTATCCAAACCGGAGAATCCATCGAACAGTTTTTTAAACCGTCTGAATAGATCTCCAAAGCCTTTCTTAGTCTGCCTCATGAATCCTATCCTTTCCCTTTCAACATCCCTACATAATTCATAAGTCCACTTCAGACCAGATTTTGACTCAATCAGGTCGATAATGCGGGCATTTAGGCCAGCGCATTTTTCGTGCGACACATTGTGACACAGCCAGCAGCAAACGAAACCCATCTTAACGTTTGCTCGCACCTGGCAATTTTTATTGTAGCAGACATAAATAATTATTATTTATTTATTTTTGTTTTTGTTAAAAGATATAAAACAAGAAATTTAAACAAAAAAAAAAATCACTACACTAGAGAACAGAAAATATGACGAGAGCGAAAATGCAAAAACAAAATAGGCAGGCAACAATGCAATTGCACAGTTCAACCAATATGTATGCACCGCAGATTGTTGTATTTACTTTTTTTTAAAAAATGTATTTAAGTACCGCCAATTAAAGTCAAACTGTGTGTTTTACACACCCGATGTATCACACAGTCACAACACTAAATATGGAAAAAAATGCACAGGTTCATCTTTGTTTAACACAACAAAAAGTTAATTATTTCGAGGCGCAAGAAAAAAAAACCCACCCGTTGCGAATGCGATGCGAATGCGAATTATTCTAGGCGATTAAGCCATGTCCGTCTGTCCATTATGAAAATTTCATAATGATCTTACTCTTAGTTTAGAAGTTATTCAATAATTCATTTTCCATAGTGGATGCCAAGCGTAGCTGCTTGCGCAGCAAACAACGAGCGCTTAGGTGTGTGTATGTATGAATGCAAAGGGTTTAAATGTATGTAACGAGAGCTCGCCACTGGGTTCTCCTAATCGGGCGCTCCTAACAAGAGCCATTTTAGTTGTTTTAGTTTTACCAAATAAGGTATGAAGGTTTTGTACGCACAAATTATGAAAATTTCAGTTGTTAAATTGCAAACAGCACAAAAGAAAATTGTAAGAAAAAGTCTTTACACACAAATATTGGCACTGTTTTCGCATGCATTGCTTGCGCTTACTGCAAATGGAATTGTGAAATTTGTTTAATTTTACCTCACGTTTTCTTTAATAACTTCTGTGTTTGTTAACCAATCTTGATAAAACATAGATTATACTTTAGGGTGTCGGAGATACTTCCTTCTGCCTCTTACATACTTTTGCACAAAATCATTACACCCTTTTTAGCCATTTTCAATGACTTCATAGCATAATAAAAGTCGAAACTGAAGGAAACAATTTTAATAATTAATCGCCAGATAAGTATGCATTAGCAGCTTGCCCTTACAGTGTTTGATTTCACGGTCGGTCCACGCAGCTGCATCAATGTGCGGACACCGCTGCATTTGCAAACCGTAGTCAGTCCTACACATATTTGCATTACGGGTAGACCCGAGTGGAGAAACGTGGGAAATAACTAATCCGCCAGGCTGTGAGGCTGTCAAGTCACGCTCTCTCTCTGTCTGCATCTTAATAAGTCTATACATTTTTGCATGAGGTGGCCATGAAGAAAGAGCTTTATTTTAGCCATATTAATAATACCTTACCCAATGTGACAAAAAACCCTACACGTGTTGTTATATTTCGACAGTTTTCTTATACAATTTTTATTTCTCATTTTAATTTTTTTATGTTTAGAACGCTTTGGTGTGTAACTTTTTTTTTTTAATTTGTTAAGTTTACATTTTTACACTTTTTTAAACACAATAGAATTGTATTTAGTAATTTACTAATTTTCCCATATTCCACTGCAAGAGTTTACGACCTGTAGAGGCGATGAAGATTTATGCTTCATAAAGAAACCCTGTATTTGAGCTGGACTAACTGTATGAGATAAGCCGATAACTTTATTAGCGAATTCCGTAGAGTTTACAGCTTCATTTTCACCAAAAAATTTTTTAAACATTTCTTCAAGCTGATACTGGCTGCAATATCCTATATATTGTTTTAAGTCAATTCTACCAGGTCGAACTAATGCGGGATCTAAGCGATCTATATAATTGGTCGTCATAAAAACGATGCGAGCTTCGGTAGATGCAACGCCATCTAGGCAGTTTAGCAATCCGCTAAATGTTATTCTGTTCAAACCATCGTATGCAGATTTTTGTTGTAATGTGGATTCACGAGAAACAAATGCGGCATCAATATCCTCCAGTAAAATTATTGTTTGTTCTGGAGCTACGTTTAAAAGATGATTTAATCTATCATCAGTCAGACCTCTTTCTGATAAATTCAACAAGCAAATTCCATATTCCAATTCTCCTGCCAAAGCAGTAATAAAACTTGATTTACCGCATCCTGGTGGTCCATATAACAAATACCCCCTACGGTAAGGAATTCCACGATGGTTATACCACAATGAATTACCGATAAAGTCATTGCAATCAGAAATTATTTTTTCAGAAATCCCGCGATCTAATACTACTGAATGCGTAGGTCTACGTCTTCGAGGATGGCCAAATGGCCTCCATTCAGAGCCCATAGCCGTATACATAAGAGTTTTCCCCTCTGTTGCCTCTAACGCTAATTGACGTGCTTCTTCTAAGATATCAAAATATATTTGTTTATTGCTACCAAAAGCTGTCAACGTTACGGACTCCCAAGGAACGCCCATATGTAGATCTAATGTCTGTTGTTCCCTTGTCCTCTCAACTTGAATCCAATTACTTTTATACTGAAATAAATGTTTTCCTATACTAGGTATGAAGTTGTAGCTCGTTTTAATCTGACCATTGTCGTTTTGTAAAAAAGATGTTTCCACACTTAAGTGCTGTGTTTTTTTAGCTCCCCTAACGGTTATCCATTTTAAAATCCATTGGTATGATTTATCTTTACATGGCACTTCTAATGTTATCATTAAATGTCGGCGAAATAAGATCAAGGCTCCTTGTAGACCTTTTCTTAATATTGCTGCACTTGCACCAACTCCAAACAAGCCAAAACCAGCACCAAAATATGGATTTGTCGATAAATTTGACATCAGCTCTGTCCAAGTCATCTTATCTGAAATAAGAATAAATGCCTTTATTGTATTAAGAAGTATATTTCAAATGTTTTAATTTTGACTTTATTTTATATTAACCTTAAAAAACCAAGCCATTAAAATTTTTTAACAATTAACATTTACATTTTATGGTATCTTTTTGAATAACAGGGTAAAATGGATTGTACCAATATATATAGCAGGTAACATCTTCGCCTTATAATTTCTTGACCAAGATGACGAGATGAATAGATCCAGTCACGTCAGTCTATATAAATGTGTCGATCTCAGAGATTCCCGTTTACCATACATTAAATATGGTTTCTTTGCCCCATAAATGAACCAATTTTCTCAAAATCGCTAAATATGCATTTGAAACCGAATTTTTTTTACTTATTCATAAGTAAATAATTAACAATTGAGCACAACAAATAAAGTATGTAAAGTTGTACACACGAATTATTAACCCAGCTGCGAGCTGTCGCTGCAAACATTTAAGCCTCTTTACATTCACACATACATACAGAAAATCACACATACACACACACAAACACACGCCGCATGCAGCGCCCTTTACTTATCGGCATGGTGTACTCGACTACACAATCGCAAGTAGCACAAAAAATTCTAAGAAAAATCTCCACACGCAAATATAAGCTGCTTGCGCGTGCATTGCTTGCGCTTGCTGAAAATTGATTTGTGAAATTTGTTTAATTTAACCACACGTTTTCTTTAATCACTTTTGTGTTTATTAACCAATATTGATTAAAATTTTTGCAATAGATTCTATCAGCGCTATAGTATATTCAAATACTCATTTGAACCCATTTTGGTGTCCCTAGCTATAGACGGTTGCTTCATTCTGCCTGTTACATACATTTGCACAAAACCATTATACCCATTTACCCCATTTTCAACGGGCTCAGGCTATATCAAGGTTTAGGGTATAACAAAAAGTTTGCTGAAGATCATCTAAGCGAAGACTCCATCTTTTGAAAAATAATTACTTTGAAAGTGGGCACAATATTTTTTCCGTAATGAATTATTCTTGGCTTTCAAGCTTAATCATACAATTCAAAGTGTATATTTTATAACACTTTGGACAATTTCACGAAGAAAATACTTTTCAAAATATACTTTTTTTTACCTTAACGTATATCTTCTTTCAGCTTTTTAAATTTTAATTTATTAATGTTTATGTATTTTTTATAACACTTCGGACAGTTTCACGAAAAGAATACTTTTCAATATATACTTTTTTTTATCTTAACGCACATCTTCAGTCAGCTTTTTTTAATTTTTAGTCATTAATCTATGAAGACGTGAAACTTATGTAGACTTCTTACTTCCACTGTAATCTACAAGATCTATTGCCAAGTTATTATAATGGTTGCGCAATCTAATAATATAGTTCACAGTGTTTATATTTATTTAATCTACAAAGTCATGGTCCATGTGGTTTTAGATTTAAAACCATGATATGCAGATCTATGCCATGCAACTTTGGAGAACAGCAAGCAATTCAAATTTTGAATTCCTGTAAAGATATCAGTCTATGACATTAAGAACTATAGCAGAAGATTCTAGGTACATTAACAATTTTGATGTCTTCATACACTAGTAATGCCGAAATTAGTTTTCCAAACTAAGTTGAGAACGCGGTCCTAATAGACACTACATTTTTCAGTTTTTAGCTTTAAGGTACATTTGCTTTAATTTGATGTGGTTACCCCGCATATCGAGAGATATTTGCTTAATACTAAATTCTGTAACACACATTTTTAAAATTCACGTTTTATTATTCTATTTCAATTTAAAAATCAAAGCAAGAACTTTGCAGTCGGGCGTAACCGACTTGTTAACCGTATGGTAACAGCTTAAAACAGACGAAAGCGGTGTTAATTATTATTGTTATTTTGGAAAATATCGATGTTTGTTATTTGTGGGGGGCGGAAGTGGACTCGATATATAGAGAAGGTCATCAGAAAACTGCTTACCAAAATTGGTGACTCTAGCTCTAAAATGTGAGGTATATGGATTTTTGAGTGGGGGTAGTTGGCATTTTTTTAACAATCTTTAAATGGTGTGACCACTAATCTACCTTCCAAATTTTGGGGACTTCAGCTCTAAAACAGTGGGAGACGCTTTCGCGATTCGTAGGGGGTTGGCTGCGGGCGTTCTAGTAGGCGTGGCCCGGATATTAAGATCTTAATCTTTGGTGAAGGTCATCAGCAATCTATATACCAAATTTGGTGACTCTAGTTTTAATTGTGGAAAATAAACACGTGTTACCGAATTGACATTTTAGGAATATCGAACTTTACGATTAGCATTCGAGTAATATATATTCCAAATATGGTAACTCTAGCTAAAATACTGTGGGAGATAGAGGCACTTCCGTTTATTTTTTTTTTGGGCGGGGCGGTAGAGGGCGTAATAGTGGGCGTGACCGAGATATCAAGGTCGCAATGACGGATGAGGGATGAGGGAGGTCACCAGCAATCTACATACCAAATTTGGTGACTAGGTTTAAAAATGTGGGAACTATTCACCTTTTATCGGTTTGCGATTTTACATGTGTCGACATATCGGCAAACGGCACAAAAACCCTAACACTTTATCTAACGTATACACGAGTACATATTCAAAATTTTAAGTCTCTCGCTTCAATATCGCCTAACAAAGTTGCGTTCATACGGACAGAAGGACGGACATTGCACAAACCCAATATACAAGTTTCACTTAGTGAACGAGTATAAAAATTCCTATGCGTCCAACCGAGATTTGACTCGTGACTCCAACGCAGGACTGCGACAACAAAACGTTGTGTTAGTCATCTGCACTGCCAACCATTTAATTCTGGTGTCACTTAATTCAGCTTAAGTTGTCCAACAAGAATTGAAAGCTACCGGCAAAAATTGCAAATAAATTCTAGAAATGAAAATTAAAATTGCTATTTAGACGGACACCGTCGGCACATGCTATTACTTATAGGGGATACCCTGAACGCAGCTGCGAGCTGTCGTTACATACATTTAAACCCCTGGGCATTCATACAAACATACAAAAACTCACACATACACACAGAAACTCACTATAGAAAATGAATTCTTAAATAACTTCTAAACTCAGGGAACGATCGTTATAAAATTTTCAAAACACAACAAGAGCATTGAAAACTATGTAGGCCAACGCGCAAGTCTGTAGTACTTGATTTGCGTTTTTATACTCGTTCACGAAGTGAAACTAGTATATTGAATTCATGTAATGTCCGCCAAGCTGTCCGTCCATCCGCAATTTTTTTCGCCGCTATTGAAGCTAGACTTGAAATTTTGGTTATATACACGAGTACATACCCTCGTCAGATAAAGTGTTACGAGTTTCGGAGTGCGCTCACTGGGGGCGTGGCAATCCGATTAAATCTATATATCTCGCTTACTTTTAAAGCTAGATGCAAAAAATGTTTACCGACAGACCTCCTCTAAAGATCGCATCCAAATTTGTTTGGCTACGCCCACTACCGCGCCCACAATGCCTAAAACTCGATACTAGTGCAACATTGCTGGCGCCATCTATTGCATATTTTAGGTAATGAGTTTTGTTTAGTTTTGACTGCTTACAAAGTCTTACTGCTACAATTATTCGAAATCATAGAATTTGTATGCGGCTGATTGCTGATTGATTTTGCACTCGTCGTATATGTAACTTGAGTTGACTTTTGTCACAGCTTGATCAACTAGTAGTGTGGTGGTGCAGTATAAAATGCAGCTAAAATTAGTTTTTTTATTCTTCGCATTCTTTGTCAAGTATATATATACATACACACATAAATATACATACATTTAATACTTAAAGTCATTAACATTAACAAAATTTGAACTGTTAACCTAGGTCAGTTTCTGTTTAACATAAAACTAACAACATAACATAAAAAACATGTATGTAAACACAAGTAGTGCTAATCATATGCACCAACCGCAGCGGTTTCTGTATGCCTTTTTCGGCACTAGCGCTGTAGAGGCCGAAGTTAGAAATAGCCACCCAAGCCAAAGACTTCTGTTATACTCGTTCAGTTTCAATTGGAATTATATATTGTTTCTTATTGGATATGTTAGGTTAGGTAACACGCTGGTTCAGGCCTATAAAATTTGTGTTTCGAATACGCGTCTAATGGTGTCTCACTTATTCAAATCTGATAACTCGTTCAATTGTTATTAAGAAAATAAATTTTTTGTGTGTTTCCGAAAAGTTGATTCTAATTTCGGTATAAATTTTCGCTTATGATATGTGTGAAATGGCTTTGTGGAACTTTGTGGGCTTGTTCCCTATCATGAACAAAGAAATTTTTGTTCTACGACTTTTGGAAAAACCCGCTAGTTTGGCGGGAAAGCGCTAAAATCCGTTAAAATTGACAACACCACCGTTTCCAAACCATACAACATACAAGTAAGTTCTATATATTGAAAGGTATTTTCAATAGCTTTTACGCTAAGGTACGTCTAGCTTTTGTTCTTAGGTACGCAGATAAAAAGTTACAGGCAAAAAAAGTGTTCAATTGCACATTTTGATAATTTAAAAGACAACGGCGCCTACGATTTTAATAATATGTTGTAGGCATTGAGTTTCCGAAACTTTTGGTATATGCCACATATCTGGGATAATTCGTTTTTGCAAGATATTTCTTGTTTAGTGAACATATCCTAAAATGTACGTTGAAAAAATAACCAGTTTGTTAGTCAGTATTTTTGGTATTTGTTTTTTGACAATGCAATAATTAGTTTAAATGAATTGAGCTGTTTCTTTGAACATAACAGTATTTACGGATTGCGTCAACTGATTTTGATTCACTTGGAAAATATTTAAGTTAGTTGATGGAATGGATTTTAGTTTAGTCAAACCGCTATTTTGTTTGAAATTTGGCGCGAACAGCTGACGTTGATTTAAGGTTGTGCCGCAAAACGTAAACAAATATTCCAATGGTTTTTTTTACTCATATAAATTTTAATTTTATATGAAAAATGTCAAAATAAAGTTAAAAATTGTATTTGCCTTATATTTTATAATGTTTATTATGTATAGTGCTACCAGATAACTGATAGCGGACTGGCAACTCTGACGCTTTGTTTTGATTTTGTATGGAACAGTTTGTGTATTTTTACCAAAAGATGAAATCAAATGAAAATTTAATCAAAATCAGTTAACGGAATTATAAATTCATAGTGAAATTTACATGTTATTGTATTGTATTTAGAATGGCGTCTTCTCAAATAAAATGCTTATCGATATAAAATGTGAATGTCGATACTTTTCTTCATTCTCTAATACTGGTTCCAAGTTCCATCCTCTTTTTTTGTAAAGTGCCGAAAGCCCTACTATTTTTTATAATTTGGAATTTATCATATATTCAATTGAATATCCTTCGTCACTAAATTTTATATCAGAAATTTTGGGGCTGGAATGTGCGTTTGCCCTTATTTAAAATACCTTTTAAACAATATATAGAACATACCTGTATCTTCAATGGTTTGCAAACTTTGGGGGTGTCAATTTTAACGGATTTTAGCGCTTTTCGGAACAAGCCCACAATGTTTCATAAAGCCATCACAACATTATAATATGCGAAAATTTATACCGAAATTAACATTAACATTTCGCAAACACAAAATATGTATTTATTTTCTTAGTAAAAATTGAATGAGGTTTCGGATTTTACGGAGTATGTTTCATTCGACGCGTATTCGAAACACAAATTTTTAGATGCCGGAACGAGTTTCTGAAAGGCCCCATCAGCTCCAAAAATGTAAATTTTTTCCGATCAGTATATCACTCGATCTGATCGGACTATCCTAACAATCTTCTCGTACCGCAGACTTCCGCCCGCAGTCATCTGCATCTGTATAACAGATCTGTATACTATTTGAGATATGCTTAAAAAAACCAGGTAAAAACCGATAAGCTAAAATAAATTAATCGAATTACAATGCATGTGTTGCAAGTAGCCGTTGGCTTATGCTAAGTAATATAAAAGCAAACGCACCTTATTCTGAGATCTTGCCATTTTCTCAGATATGTAAAAATCTAATATTTTCCGTGTCGATTGGTAGGAAGCGGTATGGTGCAAACCAAGCAGGGTTTTCGAAAAGCTTGCCCTCAAGAAAAAAGATTATCGAGTTAAAATTGGAAAACAGTGCTGTTGTTAACATCGATGCATCGATTGATTAATGCGGTATTTTTTATGATTTTTTTACTATCAAGGAAAAGTCAAATAAAAATTGAATTTTGTTGTTCACCCATGTATTAATATAGCTGCATTAATTAAGCGTCTTTTAAGATATTAATCATTTAAAGCGATGGAGAGACGGCGATATAGCAACATATTAAAGGTAGGTACGTTTTAGTCGACAAAAATGATTTCTTTGCCAAATATTATTCGAAATTCTGACTTTAAGGTCCCACGAATGGCTCCCGAATTAATTTTTCTGGTTGTTTGATTTTATAATCACATAAATAAAATTAATGCAGAAACGACCAATTTATATGATATTATACTCACAGTAGATACAATTTCAGAGGTTTTGGTCGATACCTGGCCGCCTAATCTATAGATAAATGGTCATAAAACAATCAGAAGTCATATATATCAATAAATTTGTATTAAAAAGGGATTTACAATTTGTTTCTTAAAGTATTACATGTTATTAAGTTTTCAAGTATTGGTTTGGTAACATAGTCGGTATTTTAAAAATGGTTCAAGTATCGTGACCTACTTGCGGTATTAGAAACATATTCTCGTATGAGATCCCACATGTAATCGCCCATTATGTTCTGATTCCATAAACCCAGATAAAGTCGCTGCATAGATTTTGAAATCGTTCTCTGTATTCATCGCTGAGCTCACCTAAGTTCTGCGGAAAAAGTCCAAATGGGAATGCAGGAAATGAATTTTTAGTGACTTGTTTATATTTTCTTATAATTTTGTATCAATTTCGGCACGATTCCAATATTATCCGCACTTTTGTTGTTGTGTGTGCAGGGACTTGGGACAGTCCAAGCTTGATGTGCAATGGTGGCAATATAGTAGCTGTATGATTTCCCAAAGTATGTGCTTCTCGTTTTGGCCAATCCTTCCTTGAGTAATGCTCATGACTAGCTCGACTATCCCAGAGACAGAGAAAGCAGCAATACTTTGTGTAATCCCCTTGCTATCAGAATAACATGGCTATAATTTTCAAATCGCAGTATACCTTCCACTGAAGCTCTTTATACTTGATACATTCAAACAGTTTATCCATTGATCTATAGGATTCTTTCATATTAACAGTATGGGCGTTGGGGATAGATGACCTTTAATTCACTTAACCGCGATGCTAACATATCAGAATTTTCCTTAGATATGTTCAGGTCCTTTACCAAGTCATTTAATTCCTCCTGTGAAAATAGTTTGGTATGTTTATCTGCTCCTGAAAAGTCAGAAGCTGTTGTCGTATTGTCGTGTGATGATGACGATTTCTCCTGAGCTTGCAGTTTTATGAGCGAATTCACAGGAAGCTGAAAGCCACGATTTTATCCAACACCAATTTTCTCATAAGTATCAGTATTTTCTCATATCATTGGTCTAGAACATTGAAAACTATATCTAAAAAAGCAAAATTGTTAGTATTTTTTGAAGATGGATTAATTTTATGCTATGTAATGTCGTACTTACTCATTGGTTTGTTTTTTTTTTTTTTTTTTTTGGCAAGTGTGTTTTGCACGAATTGCAAATAAATTTAGCTTCGCAATCTTCTTTCCAACGTTTGGGTTCAATTCCAAATAATTTATTATAAACACTTTATAACCGTTTGTTGAAGATTATTGAGTTCGTATTGATAATGTATATACCACATATGTAGCAGAAGGGTTCAATATAGTATCTGCACGAATATAGGCGCAGAAGATTACTTATTTTATATGATATATTTTTAGTTTTCTTGTATTCCAAATAAATGTCAGAACTAGACATCGCAACGTTAACTGTGGTATGCAGTTATATACCGATACTCCAAATTTAGCAGAGGGCGTAACCATGTCGGTTTCATCTTTACCTGTGATCAAAATAAAAGCTCTTGTTGTTTGTTTGGTCCAAATACTATTCAAGTACCAGTACCTGACATAAAATTCTAAAATTGGGAGAGTACGGCTTGAGTAAAGCAGGCCGTCCCGTCTAAAAGCAGACACCTTTAGTAACGTCAAACATTCCGCCGAGCCGAACCAAATTCGCGCGTAGAATCGCATGTGGCAAGCTTGCTTAACCCATGACTTATGTATGTAGGACGATGCGCTGAAACGATTTAGCCATGTCAATCTGTCCGTCCGTCGGTCCTTCTGTCTGTCTGTATTAACGCAGTGACCTTAGAAACTACAAAAACTACTAGACACCTCAACTTGTCAACTATAGATTCTGCTAAAGAGAGCAGATCCCTTGTCGAGGAATTTCTGATATGTGCTGCAGTAACAAATTCACTGCATATATACACCCTCCTTCTTCAAATAATGGTTGGGCAATTACATAAAATGTGTTTTGTTGTCTCGTCATCCTCTCTGCAGAGTCCACACTCTGTGTCAGAGGATAGGCGCATTTTGTGGGTGTGATACTTGACTGTGTGATGTCCCGTGAGATAGAACATCAAGAGACGTAGCTCCGCCCTTTAAAGATTTTTGGTCCTTCTACCTATATGTGAGGTGAATAGCTCTTTAGCCTGTCGCAACCCAGGTCTTGTTGACCTGTAAGTTCCCTTCTCCTTCTTTGACCATTCCTCTATCAACTCTTTGGCAGAGGCCCAGCTTAACCCACAACTTCGTTATGTGAGAGTTGTTTGAGACAGTTCCAGCAATCCGCAACCAGTCTCGAGGTAATCCTGCATGAGGAAAGAGCTTGAATATATGCTTGGCTATCTGAAACGATATTTAAGGTGGCTACTCTTATCCCACACCACAGCCGCCAAATACCAATTTTTCCCCATTTTGTTGCTCAAGAATATTTCAAATCGCCAATGTCCCAGCATTAAGTTGCACTTGGGCCATTAAGTGTGTTAAATTTAAAAAATTAAATAAAATAAAAATGTAATTAAACAGTACAGTACAGATTTGTAATCTGCGTCTGCTTTACGCAGATTGTGTATATTTCGGATTTTGGATACCGATTTTTTTGAATTGGCCCTTTTTATACACGTTCACGAAGTAAAACTAGTATATTTGGTATGTGCAATGTCAGTCTTGCTGTCCGTCCGTCTGTCCGTATGAACTCAATTTTCGCCCCTATTGAAGCCTTGCACGAATTCATTAGACAACCTGTGCGCCCGAAACGTCAGCATTTCGGGCGTTAATTCTTAAATAACTTCTAAACTAAGAATATCATCATTATGAAATTTTCAGAACGTAACAAGAGCATTGAAATCTTCATACAAACTACAGCACAAGTCTCGAATAACTTCGAAACTAAGAGTATGATCGTTATGCAATTTTTAGGACTTCACAAGAGCATTAAAATTGATGTACAAACCAAACCGCAAATTTTGTAGTACTTGAATTCATCTTTTTGATTTATGGGGCGAATGAGGGGAGTTATCTAAAATCCGGACCATTCTCGATCTGCGTCTACTTCACGAGAATATAACAAAATAAGTTTGGTGGCTCTACCTCTTAAAGTCTCTTAGATATGCTAAGAAAACCAAGTCTTAAAATCGATTTTGATCGATAATAATGTAAAGGAGCACGATATCAAAAAAAAGATAAACTTGTTCTGCGTAAAGGTTAGGAGACTCTATAAAAATTTAGGTCTCCAGCTTTTGTAGCTTCCGAGATCGCTGCGTTCATAAAGATGGGCAGACGGACGGACGGATATTGCTCTTTCTGTTGGTTACACTGATTCTAAGACTTCTCAAAACAAGTAAGATGGCTCTAGTCGGGTGCCCCCGACTAGGAGATAACCTGAACCCAGCGGCGAGCTGTTCCATACATTTACAGCTCTTTGCATACACACATTCACAAAGTCACACATACACACACACAAACGCACGCAGCAAGCTGCGCACTTTACACATCGGTTACATCGGCCCCACTATGGAAAACTATTTCTTGGAAAACTTCTAAGCTAAGAGTATGATCGTAATGAAATTTTCACTGCTTAATAAGAGCCTATAGTATATACTTTATGGGGTCGGAGATGCTTCCTTCTGCCTGTTACATACATTTGCACAAAACCATTATACCCTTTTTACCCATTTTTAATGGATTCAGGGTATAATAGGCGCAAGCTAAGCGGTAATACATATCCAAAGCCCGCAAATAAGCACTATAAAAGCGCCGCCGACTCAGAACACGATTCGGAGTTGGATCTTGCTCTAGGATCAGCAAAAAGTGAATATCGAATGTTCGGATCTGCACGTCGATATTCCCCAATTTCATCGATGCCAGGAGTTTGGCCACACCACGCTGTACTGCGAAAAGCAGTTTCGTTTGGAAGAGCTGCCAGGTGTACCAACACCTAATTCAAGAGCATAAACGCACAGCTGTGGTGAACAGACGCCCAATACAATCAAATCAGATTGCTCTGACACAGATGGTCACGAGCAATCTATCCTACGCTAATGCGGCCCGTGTGTCTAATGTGCAAGCAATACAGTCACGATTGCATCAACATCAGTAGCAACAACAACAGCAACAATCTCAATCGCAGCAACTGCAGCACCATCAGCAGCAGTCACTACAAGTTTAACAACAGCAACATCTCCAACAGCATAAGCCTCAAGCACAGGTAGTCCAGCAGCAGCAACAGCATCAGCGTAAGAAACGAAGCAAAAAGACCCAACTAACTTGCAAACACTCCGAGCAACCGGCAACAAGCTCATCAGCAGCAGCTACGTTTTCAACACCAGCAGCAGCAGCGGTTTCAACAGAAGCAACAACAGCTTCAGCAGCAGCGACAGCAATTTCAGTTAAATAATCGGTTGCAACAGCAGCAGCCTCAATAACATCAATATATGCAGCGACCTCTCCAACAACAATCTTTGTAGCAGCAAATCAGTCTGCTGCGACAGGGCCACCAGCTTCAGATTAATGCACTCACGGCCAAAATTGAGATCAATTGACTTTGCAATTGACTTGCAATTGACAACCTGCTTGACACGTACGCAGACAATACTGTATTCCTCGCCAACTTAGCCACTGCCAGACGCATTGCTGCTCTCACACAGAATTTTTTGGATGACTTGGGTAAGCCGGTAGAACATCTGCGTCAACGGGAGCAAATCTCAACACTGCACGTTTGCGCTCAAGCATGGCAACAGCCCCAGCATTCATCTCAACAATGTGGTCACATCTCAGGAGAACTATGTTCGCTACCTGGGTATGTACTTTCACAGAAAGCTAACTTGGCTCAAACACGTCCGAGTGTTGGCAGCAGCCTCCAAACGAGAAAAACTAAGCTGGCTGCTGACGCGATCCGGCAAGCTCAGAACGCACAACAAATTGCTTATATACAAGAGTATCATCATGCCGACTTGGACTTATGGCCTTCCTTTCTGGGGCACAGCTGCGAAGTCGTGGGTCAGGCGTATTCAAGTCTTACAGAACTCCATTTTAAGAGACATATTCGGAGCACACTGGTATGTAAGGGACCAGACACTTCACCAGGACTTCGGCATGCCGACGGTTATGGAGCAAATAAGCCGACACACAAGTTGATACAACGAAGACTCCATAATCACGTCAACCCGTTGACTAGCACATTGGGGACCAACACTACGCGCCTAATACTCAAGCGTCTCCACACAAGTGACCTGTGGCCTTCAGGTCGTCAAAATCTATGAAAATCTAATGTAATTATATGTCTAAATCTTTTAATGTACATTTCTTGTTAACTTTGTAATTGTTATACAAGTTATCTAGTTTAATAATACTTCTTGTAAAAAATATTATGTACATAAATGTAAAGTCAATGTCATAGTTTATCAAGTCAAACAAATACACGGAGCCATTAAATTCTCTGATTATGTTTTCAAATTAAAAAAACCATATTTAAAACAAGTTAGATGGCTCTAGTCCCCGACTTGGAGATACCCTGAACACAGCGGCGAGCTGTCGTTACATACATTTAAAGCTCTTTGCATTCATACACATATTCACAAAGTCACACATACACACACACACAAACGCACGCAGCAAGCTGCGCACTTTACACATCGGCTGCGCTTGGCCCAACTATGGAAAATGAGTTCTTGAATAACTTCTAAACAAAGATCGTTATGAAGTGCTTGATAATAACATCCAAATCTATGTAGCTATGTCCGACTGTCCGTCCGTCTTTCTGTCCGTCTGTCCTTCCGTCCGGTCGTCTGTCCGTCTGTATGAACGAAGCGATCTCGGAAACTGCAGAAGTTAGAGCCCTAAACTTCAGTTTCGCCTAAGTACGCAGAACAAGTTAATAATTTTTTTTCGCTCCGTTTCATTATTGTCGAAAATACTAGATTTTAAGACTTGGTTGTCTGAGCATATCTCAGAGACTATAAGAGCTAGAACTACCAAACTTATATTGTTATGTTCTCATAAAATAGACGCAGACTACAGATTTGCGTTTTGGTTTGTACATATATTTGGAAGCTCAAGTTGCCTGCTGAAAATTTCATAACGATCATACTTTTAGTTTAGCAGTTATTTAAGAATTCATTTTCCATAGTGGTGCCAACCGCAGCCGATGTGTGTGTATATTATATTATGCCTTTGTAAATGTGCTGTCGTTACATCCATTTAATTGAACCCCTTTGCATTCATACACATGACTCCACAGCCGCACTTAGTAAAATAAAATAAAAAAATAATTAAAATAATGACTGCACGAGATTCGCACACGCTTTCTATATATGCAGACAAATTTGAGTATGCCATTCTTGTGAAATTTCTCGCTAAATTTTCACAGAAAAGAATATTATATCTTTCAAATGTTGGTTGCAGTTGATCTGCGAAAGCTTTTCGAGAGTGTGCATGCCAAATATAATTTTTTTCCCATTTTGTTGCTTCAGAATATTTCAATCGTCGATGTCCGGCATTAAGGTGCACTTGGACCAGTAAGTGTGTTAAGTTTATAAAATAAAAATAAACAGTACGAAAAAAACTCCGTTGATATAGCAAGATTCGAACTCGCTTCTGATAGCACGCCAGGCAATACCTCTACCACCGAGCTACAGCAGCATTCTGATTGTCTCCGTCAAATCTGAGCTTAGAAACACACATGCACAAACAATCACTTTGGAATTCGAAAAAGAGCTCACGCATATGAATGTGCATATACATATGTATGTATGTATGTGTGCACACGCATGTAGGAAATGTCTGCTTGGCACTTGCCAAACACTGCGAGCAACAGGCAACAAGCTCATCAGCAGCAGCTACGTTTTCAACACCAGCAGCAGCAGCGCTTTCAACAGAAGCAACAACAGCTTCAGCAGCAGCGACAGCAATTTCAGCTAAATAATCGGCTGCAACAGCAGCAGCCTCAATAACATCAATATATGCAGCGACCTCTCCAACAACTATCTTTGTAGCAGCAAGTCAGTCTGCTGCGACAGGGCCACCAGCTCCAGATTAATGCACTCACGGCCAAAATTAAGATCAATTTGCGGTGTATGCTGGGATCAGGTCAGAGAATCTTGGTATATCTGAACGGATCGAATTAAACTCTGACCACATTCCCGTGGTCGTCGATTTTAACGTAGCTGCAAATACGTTTGCTACCAACGCAAACATCACCCGGTTCCGACAGAGGTTGGAGCAGCTAATGAATTTAAACATGGAGCTGAGTTCACCGGCAGATATTGACGACACAGCAGAGTTATTCCTGCGTAACAACCTTTTGCAGCTCCCACTCCACCTCGGCCTCTTTTACAACCCGAGGTTTTGAATCTGGTGATGTACAAGAGAGCACTGCTTCGACGATAAATGCGATCACTCAATCCTTTGGATTTAAGCGACTTCAAGCGGGCTGCAGTCGAATTGCGAAAGCTGCTGTTTGACACTAAAAGCAAATACTTCGAAGGCCTTCCCCCAACGCCGATCCCAACACGAACCACGGTTTCAACTTGTGGAAGGCGACGCGTTGCGTCAAACGGCAGCCACTCAGACGGATTCGCATCATGCGACCTGACGGCACCTGGTGCCGATCGGACGCGGAGATTGCGTCGGCATTTGCTGATGAGCTGTAGGGCCGGTTCACGTCTTTTGAGCTCGCGACTCCAAGTCAGATACAGGACACTGAGGTATTTTTAAACGCTGAACTTGGTCCTTTATCGCCGATCACACCCATAGCCCCTGATAAGGTCCGTTTGCAGATTCGCAGGCTTAAGGCGACTAAAGCCCCTGGCTATGATGGCGTCGACGGCAGAGTTGCAAAAGGCCCTCCCCGATAAGGGAGTAATGTTCTTGGTGTTGCTCTACAATTAAATGGTTCGCATCCACCACTTCCCCACTCCGTGGAAGTGCGCTGTAATTGCGATTATACCAAAACCTGGCAAGCCGGAGAACCTTGTCGCGTCCCATCGCCCGATTAGCTGGCTGTCCACTTTCTCCAAAATATTTCTTTGAAAAATGTCGGCAGTAAGTGGCATCCAGAGTGCCATTCCTGATCATCAGTTTGGCTTTGGGCATTACCATGGCACACCAGAACAAGTACATCGGGTCGTACAGCATGTACTCGAGGCCTTAGAAAACAAGCAGTACAGCTCTGCCGTGCTCCTGGATATTCAGAAAGCGTTCGATCGCGTGTGTCATGAAGGCTTGCTTTTCAAGCGCAATATCTACTGCTCAGGTCTTACCTGCTGGCCGCACAGTTTTGGTTGAAGTTAGGGGCGAGCGATCGAACATCCGCCGCATTATTCTTGGACCTATCCTGTACACACTGTACACCGCGGACTTGCCACTCCCAGTAGCCGACAACAACCTGCTTGACACGTACGCAGACAATACTGTATTCCCCGCCAACTTAGCCACTGCCAGACGCATTGCTGCGCTCACACAGAAGTTTTTGGATGACTTGGGTAAGCCGGTGGAACATCTGCGTCAACGGGAGCAAATCTCAACACTGCACGTTTGCGCTCAAGCATGGCAACAGCCCCAGCATTCATCTCAACAATGTGGTCACATCTCAGGAGAACTATGTTCGCTACCTGGGTATGTACTTTCACAGAAAGCTAACTTGGCTCAAACACGTCCGAGTGTTGGCAGCAGCCTCCAAACGAGAAAAACTAAGCTGGCTGCTGACGCGATCCGGCAAGCTCAGAACGCACAACAAATTGCTTATATACAAGAGTATCATCATGCCGACTTGGACTTATGGCCTTCCTTTCTGGGGCACAGCTGCGAAGTCGTGGGTCAGGCGTATTCAAGTCTTACAGAACTCCATTTTAAGAGACATATTCGGAGCACGCTGGTATGTAAGGGACCAGACACTTCACCAGGACTTCGGCATGCCGACGGTTATGGAGCATATATTATAAGCCGACACACAAGTTGATACAACGAAGACTCCATAATCACGTCAACCCGTTGACTAGCACATTGGGGACCAATACTACGCGCCTAATACTCAAGCGTCTCCACACAAGTGACCTGTGGCGTTCAGGTCGTCAAAATCTATGAAAATCTAATGTAATTATATGTCTAAATCTTTTAATGTACATTTCTTGTTAACTTTGTAATTGTTATACAAGTTATCTAGTTTAATAATACTTCTTGTAAAAAATATTATGTACATAAATGTAAAGTCAATGTCATTGTTTATCAAGTCAAACAAATACACGGAGCCATTAAATTCTCTGATTATGTTTTCAAATTAAAAAAACCATATTTAAAACAAGTTAGATGGCTCTAGTCGGGTGTCCCCGACTTGGAGATACCCTGAACACAGCGGCGAGCTGTCGTTACATACATTTAAAGCTCTTTGCATTCATACACATATTCACAAAGTCACACATACACACACACACAAACGCACGCAGCAAGCTGCGCACTTTACACATCGGCTGCGCTTGGCCCAACTATGGAAAATGAGTTCTTGAATAACTTATAAACAAAGATCGTTATGAAGTGCTTGATAAGAACATCCAAATCTACGTAGCTATGTCCGACTGTCCGTCCGTCTTTCTGTCCGTCTGTCCTTCCGTTCGGTCGTCTGTCCGTCTGTATGAACGAAGCGATCTCGGAAACTGCAGAAGTTAGAGCCCTAAACTTCAGTTTCGCCTAAGTACGCAGAACAAGTTAATAATTTTTTTCGCTCCGTTTCATTATTGTCGAAAATACTAGATTTTAAGACTTGGTTGTCTGAGCATATCTCAGAGACTATAAGAGCTAGAACTACCAAACTTATATTGTTATGTTCTCATAAAATAGACGCAGACTACAGATTTGCGTTTTGGTTTGTACATATATTTGGAAGCTCAAGTTGCCTGCTGAAAATTTCATAACGATCATACTTTTAGTTTAGCAGTTATTTAAGAATTCATTTTCCATAGTGGTGCCAACCGCAGCCGATGTGTGTGTATATTATATTATGCCTTTGTAAATGTGCTGTCGTTACATCCATTTAATTGAACCCCTTTGCATTCATACACATGACTCCACAGCCGCACTTAGTAAAATAAAATAAAAAAATAATAAAAATAATGACTGCACGAGATTCGCACACGCTTTCTATATATGCAGACAAATTTGAGTATGCCATTCTTGTGAAATTTCTCGCTAAATTTTCACAGAAAAGAATATTATATCTTTCAAATGTTGGTTGCAGTTGATCTGCGAAAGCTTTTCGAGAGTGTGCATGCCAAATATAATTTTTTTCCCATTTTGTTGCTTCAGAATATTTCAATCGTCGATGTCCGGCATTAAGGTGCACTTGGACCAGTAAGTGTGTTAAGTTTATAAAATAAAAATAAACAGTACAAAAAAAACTCCGTTGATATAGCAAGATTCGAACTCGCTTCTGATAGCACGCCAGGCAATACCTCTACCACCGAGCTACAGCAGCATTCTGATTGTCTCCGTCAAATCTGAGCTTAGAAACACACATGCACAAACAATCACTTTGGAATTCGAAAAAGAGCTCACGCATATGAATGTGCATATACATATGTTTGTATGTATGTGTGCACACGCATGTAGGAAATGTCTGCTTGGCACTTGCCAAACACTGCGAGCAACAGGCAACAAGCTCATCAGCAGCAGCTACGTTTTCAACACCAGCAGCAGCAGCGCTTTCAACAGAAGCAACAACAGCTTCAGCAGCAGCGACAGCAATTTCAGCTAAATAATCGGCTGCAACAGCAGCAGCCTCAATAACATCAATATATGCAGCGACCTCTCCAACAACTATCTTTGTAGCAGCAAGTCAGTCTGCTGCGACAGGGCCACCAGCTCCAGATTAATGCACTCACGGCCAAAATTAAGATCAATTTGCGGTGTATGCTGGGATCAGGTCAGAGTATCTTGGTATATCTGAACGGATCGAATTAAACTCTGACCACATTCCCGTGGTCGTCGATTTTAACGTAGCTGCAAATACGTTTGCTACCAACGCAAACATCACCCGGTTCCGACAGAGGTTGGAGCAGCTAATGAATTTAAACATGGAGCTGAGTTCACCGGCAGATATTGACGACACAGCAGAGTTATTCCTGCGTAACAACCTTTTGCAGCTCCCACTCCACCTCGGCCTCTTTTACAACCCGAGGTTTTGAATCTGGTGATGTACAAGAGAGCACTGCTTCGACGATAAATGCGATCACTCAATCCTTTGGATTTAAGCGACTTCAAGCGGGCTGCAGTCGAATTGCGAAAGCTGCTGTTTGACACTAAAAGCAAATACTTCGAAGGCCTTCCCCCAACGCCGATCCCAACACGAACCACGGTTTCAACTTGTGGAAGGCGACGCGTTGCGTCAAACGGCAGCCACTCAGACGGATTCGCATCATGCGACCTGACGGCACCTGGTGCCGATCGGACGCGGAGATTGCGTCGGCATTTGCTGATGAGCTGTAGGGCCGGTTCACGTCTTTTGAGCTCGCGACTCCAAGTCAGATACAGGACACTGAGGTATTTTTAAACGCTGAACTTGGTCCTTTATCGCCGATCACACCCATAGCCCCTGATAAGGTCCGTTTGCAGATTCGCAGGCTTAAGGCGACTAAAGCCCCTGGCTATGATGGCGTCGACGGCAGAGTTGCAAAAGGCCCTCCCCGATAAGGGAGTAATGTTCTTGGTGTTGCTCTACAATTAAATGGTTCGCATCCACCACTTCCCCACTCCGTGGAAGTGCGCTGTAATTGCGATTATACCAAAACCTGGCAAGCCGGAGAACCTTGTCGCGTCCCATCGCCCGATTAGCTGGCTGTCCACTTTCTCCAAAATATTTCTTTGAAAAATGTCGGCAGTAAGTGGCATTCAGAGTGCCATTTCTGATCATCAGTTTGGCTTTGGGCATTACCATGGCACACCAGAACAAGTACATCGGGTCGTACAGCATGTACTCGAGGCCTTAGAAAACAAGCAGTACAGCTCTGCCGTGCTCCTGGATATTCAGAAAGCGTTCAATCGCGTGTGTCATAAAGGCTTGCTTTTCAAGCGCAATATCTACTGCTCAGGTCTTACCTGCTGGCCGCACAGTTTTGGTTGAAGTTAGGGGCGAGCGATCGAACATCCGCCGCATTATTCTTGGACCTATCCTGTACACACTGTACACCGCGGACTTGCCACTCCCAGTAGCCGACAACAACCTGCTTGACACGTACGCAGACAATACTGTATTCCTCGCCAACTTAGCCACTGCCAGACACATTGCTGCGGTCACACAGAAGTTTTTGGATGACTTGGTGGAACATCTGCGTCAACGGGAGCAAATCTCAACACTGCACGTTTGCGCTCAAGCATGGCAACAGCCCCAGCATTCATCTCAACAATGTGGTCACATCTCAGGAGAACTATGTTCGCTACCTGGGTATGTACTTTCACAGAAAGCTAACTTGGCTCAAACACGTCCGAGTGTTGGCAGCAGCCTCCAAACGAGAAAAACTAAGCTGGCTGCTGAAGCGATCCGGCAAGCTCAGAACGCACAACAAATTGCTTATATACAAGAGTATCATCATGCCGACTTGGACTTATGGCCTTCCTTTCTGGGGCACAGCTGCGAAGTCGTGGGTCAGGCGTATTCAAGTCTTACAGAACTCCATTTTAAGAGACATATTCGGAGCACACTGGTATGTAAGGGACCAGACACTTTACCAGGACTTCGGCATGCCGACGGTTATGGAGCAAATAAGCCGACAAACAAGTTGATACAACGAAGACTCCATAATCACGTCAACCCGTTGACTAGCACATTGGGGACCAATACTACGCGCCTAATACTCAAGCGTCTCCACACAAGTGACCTGTGGCCTTCAGGTCGTCAAAATCTATGAAAATCTAATGTAATTATATGTCTAAATCTTTTAATGTACATTTCTTGTTAACTTTGTAATTGTTATACAAGTTATCTAGTTTAATAATACTTCTTGTAAAAAATATTATGTACATAAATGTAAAGTCAATGTCATAGTTTATCAAGTCAAACAAATACACGGAGCCATTAAATTCTCTGATTATGTTTTCAAATTAAAAAAACCATATTTAAAACAAGTTAGATGGCTCTAGTCGGGTGTCCCCGACTAGGAGATACCCTGAACACATATTCACAAAGTCACACATACACACACACACAAACGCACGCAGCAAGCTGCGCACTTTACACATCGGCTGCGCTTGGCCCAACTATGGAAAATGAGTTCTTGAATAACTTCTAAACAAAGATCGTTATGAAGTGCTTGATAAGAACATCCAAATCTATGTAGCTATGTCCGACTGTCCGTCCGTCTGTCTGTCCTTCCGTCCTGTCGTCTGGCCGTCTGTATGAACGAAGCGATCTCGGAAACTGCAGAAGTTAGAGCCCTAAACTTCAGTTTCGCCTAAGTACGCAGAACAAGTTAATAATTTTTTTTCGCTCCGTTTCATTATTGTCGAAAAAACTAGATCTTAAGACTTGGTTGTCTGAGCATATCTCAGAGACTATAAGAGCTAGAACTACCAAACTTATATTGTTATGTTCTCATAAAATAGACGCAGACTACAGATTTGCGTTTTTGGTTTGTACATATATTTGGAAGCTCAAGTTACCTGCTGAAAATTTCATAACGATCATACTTTTAGTTTAGCAGTTATTTAAGAATTCATTTTCCATAGTGGTGCCAACCGCAGCCGATGTGTGTGTATATTATATTATGCCTTTGTAAATGTGCTGTCGTTACATCCATTTAATTGAACCCCTTTGCATTCATACACATGACTCCACAGCCGCACTTAGTAAAATAAAATAAAAAAATAATAAAAATAATGACTGCACGAGATTCGCACACGCTATCTATATATGCAGACAAATTTGAGTATGCCATTCTTGTGAAATTTCTCGCTAAATTTTCACAGAAAAGAATATTATATCTTTCAAATGTTGGTTGCAGTTGATCTGCGAAAGCTTTTCGAGAGTGTGCATGCCAAATATAATTTTTTTCCCATTTTGTTGCTTCAGAATATTTCAATCGTCGATGTCCGGCATTAAGGTGCACTTGGACCAGTAAGTGTGTTAAGTTTATAAAATAAAAATAAACAGTACAAAAAAAACTCCGTTGATATAGCAAGATTCGAACTCGCTTCTGATAGCACGCCAGGCAATACCTCTACCACCGAGCTACAGCAGCATTCTGATTGTCTCCGTCAAATCTGAGCTTAGAAACACACATGCACAAACAATCACTTTGGAATTCGAAAAAGAGCTCACGCATATGAATGTGCATATACATATGTTTGTATGTATGTGTGCACACGCATGTAGGAAATGTCTGCTTGGCACTTGCCAAACACTGCGAGCAACAGGCAACAAGCTCATCAGCAGCAGCTACGTTTTCAACACCAGCAGCAGCAGCGCTTTCAACAGAAGCAACAACAGCTTCAGCAGCAGCGACAGCAATTTCAGCTAAATAATCGGCTGCAACAGCAGCAGCCTCAATAACATCAATATATGCAGCGACCTCTCCAACAACTATCTTTGAAGCAGCAAGTCAGTCTGCTGCGACAGGGCCACCAGCTCCAGATTAATGCACTCACGGCCAAAATTAAGATCAATTTGCGGTGTATGCTGGGATCAGGTCAGAGTATCTTGGTATATCTGAACGGATCGAATTAAACTCTGACCACATTCCCGTGGTCGTCGATTTTAACGTAGCTGCAAATACGTTTGCTACCAACGCAAACATCACCCGGTTCCGACAGAGGTTGGAGCAGCTAATGAATTTAAACATGGAGCTGAGTTCACCGGCAGATATTGACGACACAGCAGAGTTATTCCTGCGTAACAACCTTTTGCAGCTCCCACTCCACCTCGGCCTCTTTTACAACCCGAGGTTTTGAATCTGGTGATGTACAAGAGAGCACTGCGTCGACGATAAATGCGATCACTCAATCCTTTGGATTTAAGCGACTTCAAGCGGGCTGCAGTCTAATTGCGAAAGCTGCTGTTTGACACTAAAAGCAAATACTTCGAAGGCCTTCTCCGGAGAACCTTGTCGCGTCACATCGCCCGATTAGCTGGCTGTCCACTTTCTCCAAAATATTTCTTTGAAAAATGTCGGCAGTAAGTGGCATCCAGAGTGCCATTCCTGATCATCAGTTTGGCTTTGGGCATTACCATGGCACACCAGAACAAGTACATCGGGTCGTACAGCATGTACTCGAGGCCTTAGAAAACAAGCAGTATAGCTCTGCCGTGCTCCTGGATATTCAGAAAGCGTTCGATCGCGTGTGGCATGAAGGCTTGCTTTTCAAGCGCAGTATCTACTGCTCAGGTCTTACCTGCTGGCCGCACAGTTTTGGTTGAAGTTAGGGGCGAGCGATCGAACATCCGCCGCATTATTCTTGGACCTATCCTGTACACACTGTACACCGCGGACTTACCAGTCCCAGTAGCCGACAACAACCTGCTTGACACGTACGCAGACAATACTGCATTCCTCGCCAACTTACCCACTGCCAGACGCATTGCTGCGCTCACACAGAAGTTTTTGGATGACTTGGGTAAGCCGGTGGAACATCTGCGTCAACGGGAGCAAATCTCAATACTGCACGTTTGCGCTCAAGCATGGCCAACAGCCCCAGCATTCATCTCAACAATGTGGTCACACCTCAGGAGAACTATGTTCGCTACCTGGGTATGTACTTTCACAGAAAGCTAACTTGGCCTAAACACGTCCGAGTGTTGGCAGCAGCGTCCAAACGAGAAAAACTAAGCTGGCTGCTGAAGCGACCCGGCAAGCTCAGAACGCACAACAAATTGCTTATATACAAGAGTATCATCATGCCGACTTGGGCTTATGGCCTTCCTTTCTGGGGCACAGCTGCGAAGTCGTGGGTCAGGCGTATTCAAGTCTTACAGAACTCCATTTTAAGAGACATATTCGGAGCACGCTGGTATGTAAGGGACCAGACACTTCACCAGGACTTCGGCATGCCGACGGTTATGGAGCAAATAAGCCGACACACAAGTTGATACAACGAAGATTCCATAATCACGTCAACCCGTTGACTAGCACATTGGGAACCAACACTACGCGCCTAATACTCAAGCGTCTCCACACAAGTGACCTGTGGCCTTCAGGTCGTCAAAATCTATGAAAATCTAATGTAATTACATGTCTAAATCTTTTAATGTACATTTCTTGTTAACTTTGTAATTGTTATACAAGTTATCAAGTTTAATAATACTTCTTGTAAAAAATATTATGTACATAAATGTAAAGTCAATGTCATAGTTTATCAAGTCAAACAAATACACGGAGCCATTAAATTCTCTGATTATGTTTTCAAATTAAAAAAACCATATTTAAAACAAGTTAGATGGCTCTAGTCGGGTGTCCCCGACTAGGAGATACCCTGAACACAGCGGCGAGCTGTCGTTACATACATTTAAAGCTCTTTGCATTCATACACATATTCACAAAGTCACACATACACACACACACAAACGCACGCAGCAAGCTGCGCCTTTACACATAGCTGCGCTTGGCCCAACTATGGAAAATGAGTTCTTGAATAACTTCTAAACAAAGATCGTTATGAAGTGCTTGATAAGAACATCCAAATCTATGTAGCTATGTCCGACTGTCCGTCCGTCTGTCTGTCCTTCCGTCCTGTCGTCTGGCCGTCTGTATGAACGAAGCGATCTCGGAAACTGCAGAAGTTAGAGCCCTAAACTTCAGTTTCGCCTAAGTACGCAGAACAAGTTAATAATTTTTTTTCGCTCCGTTTCATTATTGTCGAAAAAACTAGATCTTAAGACTTGGTTGTCTGAGCATATCTCAGAGACTATAAGAGCTAGAACTACCAAACTTATCTTGTTATGTTCTCATAAAATAGACGCAGACTACAGATTTGCGTTTTGGTTTGTACATATATTTGGAAGTTCAAGTTACCTGCTGAAAATTTCATAACGATCATCCTTTTAGTTTAGCAGTTATTTAAGAATTCATGTTCCATAGTGGTGCCAACCGCAGCCGATGTGTGTGTATATTATATTATGCCTTTGTAAATGTGCTGTCGTTACATCCATTTAATTCAACCCCTTTGCATTCATACACATGACTCCACAGCCGCACTTAGTAAAATAAAATAAAAAATAATAAAAATAATGACTGCACGAGATTCGCACACGCTTTCTATATATGCAGACAAATTTGAGTATGCCATACTTGTGAAATTTCTCGCTAAGTTTTCACAGAAAAGAATATTATATCTTTCAAATGTTGGTTGCAGTTGATCTGCGAAAGCTTTTCGAGAGTGTGCATGCCAAATATAATTTTTTTCCCATTTTGTTGCTTCAGAATATTTCAATCGTCGATGTCCGGCATTAAGGTGCACTTGGACCAGTAAGTGTGTTAAGTTTATAAAATAAAAATAAACAGTACGAAAAAAACTCCGTTGATATAGCAAGATTCGAACTCGCTTCTGATAGCACGCCAGGCAATACCTCTACCACCGAGCTACAGCAGCATTCTGATTGTCTCCGTCAAATCTGAGCTTAGAAACACACATGCACAAACAATCACTTTGGAATTCGAAAAAGAGCTCACGCATATGAATGTGCATATACATATGTTTGTATGTATGTGTGCACACGCATGTAGAAAATTTCTGCTTGGCACTTGCCACCTCGTGGTTTGCCAATATAAAAATACATTTTTTTTAATAACTTAACCGATTTTGATGAAATTTTAAAGACGGACGGACGGACAGACAGACATGGCTAAATCGACTCAGCTCGTAGTCCTGATGAAGAATATATTTACTTTATGGGGTCGGAGATGCTTCCTTCTGCCTGTTACATACATCTGCAGAAATCCATTATAGCCTTTTTACCCATTTTGAATGGGTTCAGGGTATAAAAATGAATGCTTGCGCTCGCTTTTAATATTTGTAGTATACCGTAGTTGTGAAATTTTTCGCAAAACTTTCTCTAAATAGGAAACTACATCTTTTAAATGTTGGTTGCAGTTGATTTGCGAAGGCTTTTTGAGAGTGTGCATGCCAAATACCAATTTTCCCCATTTTATTGCTCCAAACTATTTCAAATCGTTTATGTCCCAGCATTATGTTGCACTTGGACTAATAAGTGTGTTAAGTTTACAAAAAAATAAAAACTTAAATAAACAGTACTAAAACTCCGTTCACACATTGACACAAAGTGAGATTCGAACCCGCGGTCTGGTAGCTTGCCAGCCAACATCTCTATTACTGAGTTACAGCAACATTCTAATTTTTCCTGTCAAAAGCCAAGAAAATAGCACACATGCACAAAACAATCGTATTCGAATTCGAAAAAGAGCTCACTCATATAAATGTGCATATACCTATGTATGTATGTATGTGTGTACACGCATGCACGTCGTTTGCCAATATACAAACACATTTTCTTTAATAACTTCTGTGTTTCTTAATCGATTTGGATGAAATTTGTTTAAATGCATTATTTTTGTACTATAGTACATTTATATAGCAGTTTTAACCAAATTTGGTGGCTGTGGATCTTATAGTTTCTGAAATATGCTCAAGCAGCTGCGCTTGGCCCCCACTTTAAAAAATTAATTTCTAAATAAGTTCTAAACTAAGAATAGGATCGTTATGAAATTTTCAGGACGTAACAAGAACATTGAAATCTGTGTACACCCCAAAGTCTGTAGTACTTGATTTACGATATTAATGATTTTTTTGATATGGAGGTATTCATAATCCGCATATGCTTTACGAGAACATACTAAATTTGGTGGCTTTACCTTTTATAGTTTCCGAATTATGCTCGATAAGTCGTGCCAAAAAATCGATAAACACTGATTATAGAAAAACAGGACAAGTTATCGATCATTTGAAATAAACTTGATATGCGTATGGTATACATATATCTCTAGCTCTTGTAACTATTGCTCCTGACCAAGAATATATATCCTTTATGGGGTCGCAGATGTCTTCTTCTGTCTGTTACATACATTTGCACAAAACCATTATTCCCTTTTTACGCATTTTCAATGGGTTCAGTGTGTAATAAACATAGAATTCCAATTGAAACTGAACGAGTAGTTCAGTAGTTTGTGGCCTGGGTGACTTTTTCTAATTGTAGCAGTCAGAGTCTGTAAGCAGTCAAAACTAAACAAAACTCATTACCTAAAATAAGCAATAAATGACGCCAGAAGTGTTGCACTGGCATCATTGATGTTGTGCACATATCGAGTTTTGGACATTGTGGGCGTGGTAGTGGGCGTAGCCAAACAAATTTGGATGCGATCTTTAGAGGAGGTCTGTCGGTAAACATTTTTTGCATCTAGCTTTAAAAGTAAGCGAGATATATAAATTTAATCGAATTGCCACGCCCCCAGTGGGCGCACACGAGTATACATTTCAAATTTCAAGTCATTAGCTTCAATAGCGGCGAAAAAAATTACGTCCATACGGACCGACGGACGGACAGCATGACAGACATTGCACAAACCCAATGTACCTGTTTCACTTTGTGAACGTTTATAATAAGGGAAAAATGAGTTTTCCTGTTTGTTGAACTGCAATTGGAATTATTTTTAAAAACATTTTTTGTATAAGTATTTTATATATTAATTGCATAAATAAGGCAGTGGGGATCGAGCTTTGAAAGCGAACGGACGCACACGCAGTGTGGTCCTCTTACAAAGACGACCGCTGCTATCAGTTCAGCTTTACAGAGCACCACGAGAGGGCAATAAAAACTCCAGTTGCATCGGGAGTGGAGTAAACAATAACAATGTTGTTATCGCGCCACTCTTTCCCCCAACATATCGCCGAAAAAGGCAACGACCAATGCAGCGAAGAAAGATAACCTCAACATATATCAGATAGTAGACAGCCTTGCTGACGAAGTCGACGACAACACGCCTTCATATTCGCAAGCAGCTCGCAATTGTATCAGCAAGCCAGACGTATTCAAACTGACTAAGTGCTGCAAAGAGCTCGACGGCATTTTGGGCGCAAGTGCTTACACAATAAAAGCGCTCAACTTTGGTGACTGTGCTATCCAATGCCGCAACTCGGACGAGTACCGAACAGTAGCCAAGCACTTTCGTTAGAATGGATATGGATATGGATATGGATATACCCACACCAACTAGCTGAAGATTGGCCGCACCGCGTCGTGATGAGGAACATCCATCACAAAAGACCGTCCGAAGACAGCAGCTAAGTTGGTAAATGAAGGATACCACTATACTCCTCGTAACCGGGAAAAGAAAGTGCCACTTAACATGAGGTTTGGAATCTCCGTCCCCAGGATGTACCTACTGTACAGCATTTTAACACTTGCCATAAACCCTTTGTTCGTTATAGCCATCCCGCCGAACACCGAGCTCGCTTCTCATCCCACAGTCAACGACAATCAACGCACCTCTCAAGCTACACTTAACACTCGCTGCCCTCGCGCAAAAGCTGGAGAAACTGTTCGTCAGATTCGACAGGATGACGTCACTCGTGGAGACCCTCATGCAGGCGCTCATCGATGTGCGCACAAAAAGTCGTAATGTCCATAATTACTACGCTTAGGGTGTCCAGTCGTTGCAATTGAAGGAATTGAAATGCTTGCAACTAGAGAAGCAACGTGCTGTTCATACAGTGCAACAGCAGCTGGACTTTGGAATCGATAAAGGCTTCAGAAACGAGCAACTCAAAAGCAAGAGCCTGCTAGATCTCACATCGGACCCCCTTCCGCTGTGTATCCAATCTCGAGACTTACCGCACCTGTCTGGAGAGCATTCTAAATCTCAACGTTGTCATCGATACGGCTGATGACGAAAATTGCAGTAGCGGTCTACCACACTGCTCGGCAAAGTACCCCACACAGACAGGCACCCATGCACTCCCTCCTCAGTCAAGAAGCCAGAAATCTTCTTGCAGGTAAAAGTCGTATTAGAAGGCAGTACTTTCGCAACGGCGACCCATCGGTCAAGGCTGACATGGCCAGCGTCTCCAATCGGCTACGTCGTCTACTGGCTAAGACTCGCAGGGATAACTCTAACAACCGGAAAGAGCCGGGACCGAAAACAGCAGTGACTTCTCAGTGTGGAAACTCACCAGAAGCATCAAAACGCAAGCAATCTTTTACCCCCTAATCATGAGGCGGCCTCTGGCCTCGAACACATCTGAAAAGTGACCAGTTTGCTTGAAAAGCGTCTCCACTGCAGAAATAAAAATGCAACTGAAAGCGCATGAGTTGAAGAAATCCCCTTAGTGCGATGATGTCGATAACAGAACAGCCCAGGAACTCCAACACAAAGACGTAATGGCACTCACCATATATACAACTCCATACTCAGGCTGGATCATTTTACACGGCAGTGGAAATTTGCAAAAATAATAATGATAATGGTTAGCCACCATCGCACTTAGAGTCATACCGACCAATAAGCAAGCTGCATACTCTGTCGAAAATATTTGAGCGTCTATTGCTATGCAGGATTGTGGAGCTCGATGAAGTCAAGCGACTTGTCCCCGACCACCAATTTGGGTTTTGTAAAGCAGGTTCATCGAGTCGTTCGCCCCGTATTACAATCATTTGAGTGTAAGGAATACTGTGTCGGGGTATTTCTAGACGTTAAGCAAGCTTTGATAAGGTCTGGCGTAATCATCTTTAAATTTAAGTCTTAATTACCAGCTGTGTTAGCATCACATCATCAGGCGATCCCACGTCTCAGCAATAAGAGCCAAATGCCTACAAAGGCTTTAAAAACTGGATTGGCTGCTAATCTCTCGAAGCAAGCTGCACATAGCCACCAAAGCGCTGCTTATCAAGACACTAATAACACCCATATGGACATACGCTGTCCAAGTATGGGGTACAGCACATCAACTAGCTCGACTACGACTCGTCTAGCCCAGGGCGGCACGCACAGTGGCCAGTTTCCCTTGGAACGTAACCAACGACGCCTCCGAAGGTTAAAGACCAAATTAATTTCTTTGACAGCCGGTACGTAGACTGCCCGGTCTCCCATGGTACGTAACCAATGACGCCATCGAATGTGACATCCGCCTCACGAAGGTTGGAGACAAAATTAATTTCTTTAGCAGCCGGTATGCAGACAGGCTTCGGGAACACCCCAACGCGGTCCCCAGGGCCCTGGCTGACCTCACCACCGAGAGGCGCCTACTAAGAGTACATCTCAACGACTTGCCCACCAGAAGATGGGAATAGTTATACTCGTATCTAATCTAGTCAAACAAAATACATTTTGTCTACCCCTTAAAGCTATCAAATTATCACTATACTTATAAAATACTATATTCGCTTGGTAAAGATCAGAAGGCACTAATCGATTCCAGCAATCAATAAAAATTAAATCAAATAAGATGGATCTAGTCGGGAGTGCCCGACTAGGAAATACCCTGAACCCAGCGACGAGCTGTCGTTACATACATATAATTGAAACCCTCTATTCATACACACGATACCACAGCCGCAGTTAGTAAAATAAAATAAAAATAAATAATTAAAATTAATGATCGAGCTGAGCGCTCGCTTTTAATATTTACAGACAAAATTTAGTATGCCGTAATTGTGAAATTTTTCGAAAAATTTTCATATCCGTCATTCAACCATATCTTTTTATGTTGGTTGCAGTTGATTTGCGAAGGCTTTTTGAGAGTGTGTATGCCAAATACCAATTTTCCCCATTTTATTGCTCCAAACTATTTCAAATCGTTTATGTCCCAGCATTAAGTTGCACTTGAACTAATAAGTGTGTTAAATTTACAAAAAAATAAAAACTTAAATAAACAGTACTAAAACTCCGTTCACACATTGACACAAAGTGAGATTCGAACCCGCGGTCTGGTAGCTCGCCAGGCAACATCTCTATTACTGAGTTACAGCAACATTCTAATTTTTCCTGTCAAAAGCCAAGAAAATAACACACATGCACAAACAATCGTATTCGAATTCGAAAAAGAGCTCACTCATATAAATGTGCATATACCTATGTATGTATGTATGTGTGTACACGCATGCACGTCGTTTGCCAATATACAAACACATTTTCTTTAATAACTTCTGTGTTTCTTAATCGATTTGGATGAAATTTGTTTAAATGCATTATTGTACTATAGTACATTTATATAGCAGTTTTAACCAAATTTGGTGGCTGTGGATCTTATAGTTTCTGAAATATGCTCAAGCAGCTGCGCTTGGCCCCCACTTTAAAAAATTAATTTCTAAATAAGTTCTAAACTAAGAATAGGATCGTTATGAAATTTTCAGGACGTAACAAGAACATTGAAATCTGTGTACACCCCAAAGTCTGTAGTACTTGATTTGCGATATTAATGATTTTTTTGATATGGAGGTATTCATAATCTGCATATGCTTTACGAGAACATACTAAATTTGGTGGCTTTACCTTTTATAGTTTCTGAACTATGCTCGATACGCCGTGCCAAAAAATGTATAAACACTGATTATAGGAAAACAGGGCAAGTTATCGATCATTTGAAATAAACTTGATATGCGTATGGTCTACACAAACTTAAAAAGTCCAAGTTCAGCTCTCTAGCTCTTGTAGTGGCTACGATCAACGCGTTCATACAGACAGGCGGACGAACGGATGGACAGACGGTCATGGCTAGATCGACTCAGCTATTGCTCCTGACCAAGAATATATATCCTTTATGGGGTCGGAGATGACTTCTTCTGTCTGTTACATACATTTGCACAAAACCATTATACCCTTTTTACCCATTTTCAATGGGTTCAGGGTGTAATTCCAATAGAAACTGAACGAATATAGCAAAGGTTTGTGGCCTGGCTGACTGTTTCTAACTTCGGCAGCTAAAGCGCTAGCGCCGAAAAGTGTACACAGAGACCGCTGCGCTTGGTGCATATAATTAACACTATGTTAGAATAATGCAAGACAAAAACTGACCTAGGATAACAGTTCAAATTGTGTAATGGTAATGACTTTAAGTATTAAATATATGTATATTTATGTGTGTATATATATATAAATATATATATATTTGATAGAGAATGCGAATAATTAAAACTAAGAATTTTGGCTGCATTTTATACTGCACCATCGCACTACTAGTTTATCAAGTTATGACAAAACTCAACTCAATCAACCGCATACAAATTTTAAAAATTCAAAATAGTGTAGCAGTCAGCCTCTGAAAGCAGTCAAAATCTAACAAAAACAAGTAAGATAGCTATAGTCGGGTGTCCCCGACTAGTAGATACCCTGAACCCAGCGGCGAGCTGTCGTAATATACATTTAAAACTCTTTGCATTCAAACACACATTCACAAAGGCACACACACACACAAACGCACGCAGCAAGGCTGCGCTAGGCCCACTATAGAAAATGAATTCTTGAATAACTTCTAAACTAAGAGTCTGATCGTTATGAAATTTTCAGTGCCTATTAAGAGCATCCAAATCAATGTACAAACCAAAAGTCTGTATTATTTGTTTTGCGGTTTTTTGATATGGGGCCGAATGGGGGGAGGCATATATAATCCGAAATATTCATAATCTGCGAATTACTTGCGAGCACATAATAAATTAAATTTGGTGGCTCCAGCTTTAATAGTCTCCGAGATATGCCAAGAAACCAACTTAAAATCAATTTTTATCGATAATATTGAAACGGAGAAAGATTCGAAAAAAAAAATGATGAACTTGTACTGCGTATGGATTAGGAGAATCTGCAGTCGTTTAGTTTAGGTTTCTAGCTTTTGTAGTTTCCAAAATCGGTGCGTTCATACATTCGGACGGACAGACAGACGGACATGGCTAAATCGACTCGGCTCGTCGTCCTGATGAAGAATATATATACTTTATGGAGTCGGAGATGATTCCTTCTGCCTGTTATATACATTTGCACAAAACCATTATACCCTTTTTACCCATTTTCAATGGATTCAGGGTATAATAAGTAAGAACGTTGCAGTCGGGTGTAATCGACAGCGGAATACTCGTTCACGGTGGAATAACAACGAGAACATGTACCCTAACATTATGGATGCACAAAAAAAATAATAAACGAGTATAAAAAACAAAAACAAAAATTGACCTCCGCGCGGCCTGAACCCGGGCCTACCGCACAATTAACACGCAAACCCCGCACTAGACACCAACGCCACCAACCATTCAACCTCGAGTGTGACGAAATTAAAGTTAAAATATTTAATAAGAATTATATGAAAAATTCTAAAAGAAAGCAAAAAGAATATAATTTTAAAAAATTGTTATGAACTGGAAAAAGTTTGAATTATTACAAGAATCAAGACCAGCATTTGCATCAAGAGATGGAATTGAACCCGAGCACCATCGTTTACTTGTTTTTGGTGTGACGAAATTCAATACAAATGCCAAGAAATTTGTTTTTTTCTTAAATTTCTTAGGTAATCATTTGTTTGACAAAACAGAAAATATTTCAATTTTATTCCTATAATCATCTGTCATATTACTTTGTCCAAGAGTGTTTACAGATATAATAGAATAATTAATTAGAAATAATAATTTTAGCTGCATTTTATACTACAACTTGTGACAAAATTCAACTCAAGTTATATAACAAGTGCACAATCGCAAACAGCCGCACACAAATTCTAAGAATACGAAAAAGTCTGGCAACTAAACGCAATCTACCGACCAGCGATCAGTGACCATTTAATATGACAAACTAATTGAATAGATGGCGCTTGATATCGAGTTTTGGACATTGTGCGGTAATGGGCGCAGCCAAAAAAGTTTGCATGCGATCTTTAGAGGTCATCAGCAATCTGTCGGAATACATATTAAGCATCTAGCTTTAAAAGTGAGGGAGATATATAGATTTCATCGGAATGGAATTTAAACAGATGAACGGACAGCATGACGGACATTGCAAAAACCCAAATATTTTTTAAAGAAGAATATTTTTAGTCGCCAGATAACGCTGCGACAAAAACAACAAAAAAAACAAGTGAGAACGATGCTGTCGGGTGTAACCGACAACGGATTACTCGCTCACAGTGTAATAACAACTAAAACATGTACCCTAGCACTATGTGTATTAATAATAATAATAGTATACAAGTATAAAATACCAACATACTCAATTTACGTTTGGTATTAAATACAGATGCGAAAAAAAAATAGCACCACCTTTAAAAGCAATGTTTTCAAAGGCGTCCTAACTACATTTGTAAGTTTACGGAACATAGAAAAACGTTTTTAGAAGTAGAAGAATCTAAAAAAAAAAAACATTCATAATTTTATTTACCATTTTCAATGTATTTAAGGAAATGTATGAAAAAACACAAAAATCTACAAAAAAAAAAAATAACACAATTTTTCACATGAGCACGAAAACTGATAAAAAAAAAAAAAAAAGAGGAATAAGTAACCACTTCTTTACTTAAAGATATCATGTGCTTTTCTATTAAAGCCAATATTTTTCTACAAATTTAATATATTTCTACGTTTCTTTAATTGGTAATAACGGCTGTGGAACGTCTTAGCATCAATTTAACCAAGTCATGGCATCGTTTTATTGGACATTTGCTCCAGGTTTCCTGAATGGCGTCCCAAAGTGATGGATTGCTGGTTGGCTTTGAAGCAGTAACTACCCTTTTGATATCAGCCCCCAGCTTTTCAATGAGATTGAGGCCTGGAGACTGCAGAGGCCACACAAAAACGTTAACCAAATTGTTTCGAACCATTCCTTTGCTTTCTTCCTGATGTTCTTGGGGACATTGTCTTGTTGGAAGACCCATAATAGCAGCATCTCATATTCTGCGTAGGGTAGTATCACTGTATCCAAGATATTGACGCAAGCGTGTTGTTCCATTATGGTTTTGACCCAATGTATTGGACCTACTCCATAATAAGAAAAACACGCACATACCATTTCGCTTGGCCCTCCATGTTTAATCGTTATGTAGTGTATTTTGGATTGTATTTGGAGTTTTGACAACACCTAACCTACGAACCAGATCCTTTTCCACCAATAAAACCAACTTTACACTCATCTGTCCATAAAATATTCCTCTATTTCTGGGCTAGTCAGTTTAGATGTTTATTTACGGACTTCATGTGCTTGGCAATATGTTTCGCACTTAAAATAGGGAACATTTCTTGTGCTGCAGGCCTTTGAATTATGTTGTTTGATATATGTGGGAGTTGTTTTCACTGCCGCAGTTATGTTAAGCTCTTAGTTTGGCTCAATAGCAGCCTTAAAAGACCTTTCTAAGACCCATTGCATAGAAAATGTTGGATTTTTTTTATATTTGATGATTGAAATAATAAATTCAAAGTCAAATCTCTTTAATAAGTGCTTCTTGTCGAAGTAACTCTGCGAAACATAACAGTTTCTATAAAAAAAAAGTGTAAGTGGTGCTATTATTTCGTTCGCAAATTTTTTGATTTTTTCCCTTAAAATGCAAAAATATTAAAATCTATAACCATTACAAGCGCAGTATTCATTTTTTTGTATAGGAGGAATATAAAGCAATATAAAAAATATAAATTTTTGAAAATATCGCAACACTAAATGTTATTTTTTTGATCAATAAGAAAAAGTGTCATAGTAGTGGTATTATTGTTTTCGCAACTGTATATACATTACGGAGTGGGAGATCCTTCCTTGTATCCGTTACATAACCACGTTCAGGGTATAAGAACGGTAAATCAAAACAAGGGAGAACGTTGCAGTCGGGTTTGACCGACAGCGGATTACTCGTGCACTGTGTAATGAGAACTAAAACATATACCCTAGCACTTGTGTATTAATAATAATAATAATATACAAGTATAAAATACCAATGAAAAAAGGTTGCCTCTGCGCGGTCACAACTGTCACCTAAACAGCGTGATAGACACCATCGACACCAACCATTTCGTTTTTGACGGAATGCACGTTCAGTTATCTAATAACCTAACATATCCAATACGAATAAACATAGAATTCAAATTGAAGCTGAACGAGTATGACAAAGGTTTGTGGCCTGGGTGACTGTGTCTAACTTCGGCAGCTATAGTGCTAGCGCCGAAAAGTGTACACAGAGACCGTTGCGCTTGGTGCATATAATTAACACTATGTTAGAATAAAGCAAGACAAAAAGTGACCTAGGATAACAGTTCAAATTGTGTAATGGTAATGACTTTAAGTATTGAATATATGTATATATATGTGTGTATATATATATACTTGATAGAGAATGCGAATAATTAAAACTAATAATTTTAGCTGCATTTTGTACCATCGCACTACTAGTTGATCAAGTTGTGACAAAACTCAATTCAATCAACCGCAAACAAATTCTTCGGGTGCCCCCGACTAGTAGATACCAAACTAAACCTTAAAATAGATTTTTATCCATAATGAAACGAAGTAAGATATCGACATTTAGCAAAATCTATAGTCGAAAAGTTTAGGTCTCTAGTTTTTGTAGTTTCTGAGAGCGCTGTGTTCATACAGACGGTCGGACAGGCGGGCATGATCAAGCATATACAGCTGCGAAAAAGAAATAGCACCACCTTCAGAAGTATTGTTTTCAAAGGCGTCCTAACTACATTTGTAAGTTTGAGGAACTTAGGAATACGTTTTCAGAAGTAAAAGACTAAAAAAAGAAGAAAATAAAAAACATACATAATTTTTTTTAACGTTTTCAACGTATTTAAGGAATTGTAAAAAAAAACACAAAAATCAGAAAAAAAAAATAGCACCCTTTTCACATGTTCACGAAAACTAATAAAAATGAGGAATAAGTAACAACTTCATTACCAAGATTTTCAATAAATTTAATATATTTTTACGTTGCCTTAATTGGCATTGAGGTCTAGAGACTGCAGAGGCCACTCCAAAACGTTAACCAAATTGTTTCGAACCATTCCTTTGCTTTCTTTCTGATGTTCTTGGGGACATTGTCTTGTTGAATAAGAAAAACACGAACATACCATTACGTTTGGCCCTCCATGTTTAATCGTTATGTAGTGTATTTTGGATTGTATTTGGAGTTTTGAGGACACCTAACCTACGAACCAGATCCTTTTCCACCAAAAAAACCAACATTACACTCATCTTCGCACTTAAAATGGGGAACATTTCTTGTGCTGCAGGCCATTGAATTATGTTGTTTGATATATGTGGGAGTTGTTTTCACTGCCGTAGTTATGTTAAGGTCTTAGTTTGGCTCAATAGCAGCCTTAAAAGGATCCTTTCTGCTCACGAGGATCAATCTTTTGACGTAAAGCTGGGTCAGGGCTCGTTTTTATTTGCGTGTTTCAGCGTTTTCTATATAATTTATTTTGTATCATATTATTTGAAAACACAACCAATAACCCAACTTTTCCATCAGATTTACTGTCCAATATAATTTTTTTGATTATTTCGCGCTTTTTCGCATTTCAGTGCTTTAAAACCCATTGCATTGAAAATTTTGGATTTATTTTACATTTCATGATTGAAATAATAAATTCAAAGTCAATTTCTCTTAAATAGGTGCTTTTTGTCGAAGTAACTATGCGAAACATAGCGGTTTCTATATAAAAAAAAGTGTAAGTGGTGCTATTATTTTTTCTCCCATATTTCAACCTTTTCCTTTAACAAGGCAAAAATATAAAAATTTATAACCATCACAAGCGCAGCATTAATTTTTTTTATATGTATATACAAGTATATATCCAAAATTTCAAGTCTCTAGCTTCAATACCGGCAAAAAAAAATTGCCTTCATACGGACAGATGGACATTGCACAAACCCAATATACTGGTTTCACTTCGTGAGCGAGTATAATAACAAAAACCCCAACACAAGGGCCAAAACCCTAGCAGTTGAGTGAGTAAATTGAATTGAAATAATTCAAAAATTCAACGTTGCTAAGAAGAATTCAACACGCTAACAAGCGAGATGACAGATAGCGAAATCTGACGACCTCTGCGACCGTCTATTGCCAGTGCAGGGAAATTTTAACAACAAAATGTTCATGTAAGTGAGACGTTCATTCCGTTTATATAACCATAACAAATTTGAAAACAAACAAGTGTTATCCAGGTTGATTGAATCTGATTCTGTTGTTTTTATTTAAATTATCAAGTTAATTAAATCTATGCAAAAAACATACGTAAAAGTTCCGTTGTCCTTACTTGAGAATTAATGTATAGAAAGTGAGTTAGTACAGATATTGCTAGTGACTTGTTAGTGAACTGTTACCGAGTTACTAGAAAAATTTATCGACAAACCAAAAATAGCAAACAGTGAACAATATGAATAACGAACTGCTTATTCAATTGATAGAGTCTGTCGTAAATTGGGCACTACTGCATTAGGAGAAAATTTTGAGGAAAAATTAAGAGCATTAAAAGAACAAATGCATAATGAGAGAACACAAAATGCACCGGACATGGTAGAGTACGAACCAGCCAAAATTTTAGGGGACGTTATTTGTAATGCCCCTTAGAAATTGTAAAGTCTATACCACAATTGAATGGGAACCAAAAAAATTACGTCTCTTGGCGACAGGCTGCAATTGCAGTATAAGAAATTTGAAAGCCTTATGACAGTAGCTCCCGACATTAAAAAGCGGTTGCAATTATTCGCAACAAAATTGGGGCCCAGCAGACGCATCACTAGCGTCGTTTAACACAGTGCTAAATTTTATCGCAATTGTTGCCCGCTTAGATTTTACTTACGCAGACAAAATTCCGATTCGCATTATCCAACAACAGTTGGATACAATGAGGCAAGACGACCTGCCTTTGCTAAAATACTACGACGAAATTGAAAGAAAACTTACGCTACTGACAAATAAAACAATAATGACCCACGATGTAGCAGCCGCAACAGTCCGCAAAGCATAGTTGAGATACGACGCGCTGCATACTTTTGTACCTGGACTTAAAAAGTCCCTCAAACAGGCAGTGCTTCCCGCTCAACCGTGAGATCTACCATCTGCCCTGGCGTTGGCCTGAGAAGCAGAGGTAAGCAATGACAGGTATATGTTCGCAGCGAATTATGCCAGACATTTTGAGCACAAGTCGCAAAAGGCCGATGTCCAACGGCAGGAGAGGCGACACGGTAATTCAAATGGTCTGCAAAATAGTTCGTCAGGAAACCCTCAGAGAAATTCACACAATGGTCAATGAAAAGACAACAACCAGGGTTATCATGGTAGAAACTCTCATTACACTAAAAGTCAGGGTACTAGAAACCAGGCTCAGCACAATAATAAGTCACATAGCTCGATGAGAATTAGCACCCAAAGACAACAGAACCAGGTCTCGGAGCCGATGGAAGTAGACTCTTCATCGGGCTTAGACAACAAGGAAATCATAAAGGAACACAGGGTTCATAAGACCAGTCCATGCGAAGCCATCAGAATGTCAACCACACAACTCAAGAGCAGCTTACTGATCAAAATTGTGAGACCAGGGCTCAGTCTGAGATTGCAGCGGTCGACGAAGATTTGTCCGATGCAGAATCTTGTAATTTTTTGGGGAAAGTCCCTGCTGCCGTACATCACACGCACAGTAGCATTCCAAATAATTAGATTATTAATAGACACGGGAGCTTCTAAGAATTACATAAAACCATTGCCAGGGCTGGCACACTTCATGCCAGTCGAGGCCCCGTTTCAGGTAAAATCAATCAACGGGCAAACCAAAATCGAACAAAAATTCCTGATACATCTTTTTAATGCAAAGTTATATTTTTTCATCTTGCACAGCCTAAATGATTTCGACGGTATCATTGGGCTCGACCTATTAAAAAAAGTCAATGCGAAAATTGACTCAACACAAAACATAATTGAACACGAACTCGGTTCGGAACCAATTTTGTTTACGAAGTGTCAACATGTGAACTTCATAAACATCGACAACGCGCCCACCGAGCCGCACAAGAAAATATGAAACAAGTACATCGCGACTACTTTTTCCCTAAGATTTAGCATCAGAAATAGCTGCAAATTACAAACCTTGCTCCATGGCAAAATACAACAAAACAAAAAAACAGGTCTTATGGAAAACACCCATCCTATTATATACCGGTGAATTTCTCCATATCGATGTTTTTTCTGCAGACAAAAAGAATTTTCTGACATGCATCGATACATTTTCTAAGTTTGCCATAGTACAGCCTATTGATCGAAGAGCGTTCGTAGATATCAAAGAACCGATACTTCAATTAATAAACATATTTCAAAACAGACCATCTATTGTGTCACTCAACTCTGAAACCATTAGATCCATTGCAAACAATTTCGAAATTACAATTTCCAATGCACCTCCTTTTCACTTGCCACTCAAATGGCAAGTCGAAAGATTTCATAGCATTCTCGCAGAAATCGCACGGTGTATGAAGATCGATCGGAAGATACACGAAACCATAGACCTTATTCTACTCTCAACTATAGAATACAATAGAAGAATGTATTCGGTCATAAATAAAAAACCAATTGAAGTCTTCCATGCAGCCCCAATAGAATTTGAAACACATATCAGAGACAAAATTCAAAAATCTCAGGACGAGAATTTAAGGGAAACAAACTCGGAAAGAAGTAACAGAGAATATCAGGTTGGGGACAAAGTTTATTTAAAAACAAGTAAGATGGCTCTAGTCGGCTGCCCCCGACTAGGAGATACCCTGAACCCAGCGGCGAGCTGTTGTTACATACATTTAAAGCTCTTTGTATTCATACACACATTCACAAAGTAACACAAAACGAACACTCAAACGCACACACACAAGCGCATGCAGCGTACTTTACACATCGGCTGCGCTTGGCCCCATGAAAAATAAATTCTTAAATAACTCCTAAACTAAGAGTATGATCGTTATGAAATGTTCAGTGTTTATATGCATATTACTTACGAGCATATATTAAATCATACTTGATAGCTCTTGCTTTTATAGTCTCCAAGATATGGCAAGAAAACCAAGTATAAAAATAGATTTTTATCGATAATGAAACGGAGCAACATATCGAAAAAAAATGGATTAGGAGAATCTATAGTCGTTTAGCTTAGGTTTCTAGCTTTTGTAGTTTCCGAGATCGCCGAGATACAGACGGACAGACGGATATGGCTAAATCGATTCGACTGGTCGTCCTGATCAAGAATATATATACTTTATGGGGTCGGAGATATTTCCTTCTGCCTGTTACAAACAAACGACTTGGAATTAAACTGACACCGATATGGTCAGAAGAGGCCGATCTGGGCATGACAGTTCTTATTAGGGGGAGGGTGGTCCATAAGGACAGCACTAAGTAAACAATACCACTCTTCACATTTTTTCCGTACTAATTCCAAAAACGTATTATTTTATATTTTATGCTAAGGCAGTTATTACCCACAATACTTCTGACGAGCTTTATCTTTGTTATTGACACCTTGAAACGATTACTCACACTCGAACCACATACCCATAATAGACGGTGGCGTGACAATCTGGGACGAATTTGGTACTTAGGACATACAACTAACGTGACATCATACAAAATCTACGCCGACGAGACCAGAAATACCATAGACTTCTTCAACAAAGATCACATGAGACAAATTATCACCACGGACCCTTGACAGAAATTCACCGTATTCACCGTAATTCACAGTAAATAACCAGAAAGAAATAAACACCAAAACTCAAAGTAAGCATAATGAAATTATAAACTCCTTAAACAGCAGTCAGAAATCAGACGGTCTGGACACGGAACATTTGTACAAGACAATTTCGACAAAAATATAATAATAACAGATTTAGAAGATTTAATACTCGCAATAACTTTGTCAAAAATAAACTTGATCAGCCCTACAATTCAGGATTATATTGATGTTAATGAAATAACAAATGATGTTAATGAAATAGCATCAAAACATTCCAGAATGAAAATTTATTGTATATTCTTATTAAATTCCCAAAACCAAAATTAGTTTGCAAAAAGGTTCAAGTTTATCCAGTCCATCATGATAGCCGAATTTTAAATTTCGAAGAAGGCAATACGGTCGCTGAGTGTGGTCCGAAGACCTTCGCTGTCAGCGAGTGTGATTCAACAGTGGGCACTACTTTCTGCAAAACATCGGAGATGTCAACCTGTGCTCAACAACTTGTATCTGAAACTGTCGCGAAATGCAGCACTCAACCGGGCCATTTGGACTCAGTTCCTGTGGTCGACGACGGGAAGATTATTATCAATGAAGCAACCATAAACGTCTTAGACAATAACGGAATCGGCCAACAAATCTCCGGGACCTACCTGCTAACTTTTGAGGACAAGGTATCCTTGAACCTGCGGTATCCGCCATGGCCCAAGTCAACGTTACTAGGCATCTGGAACGGCTCAATTTAACTTCCATTCATGAACTAAGCATGAAAAATCTTCAGCACATAGGTGACCTACAGACCATGTTGCTATCCAGGCCAATATTGAGCAGCTGCACTACCCTGGCCGTAGTCTCCTTGCTTTACATTATCATCTGTCTTGTTCGCCGCCGTCTGAAAATCAGACGTCAAACCGAACTAGCCGAGGCATTGACTTTATCATTACAGAAATCCGAGAACGGCCTTCATTTGACCAAGGGAAGAGTTAGCACAAACAATTCACAAAGTGTCGCAAGAGCGGATGTGTGCGCTACAAAGTAGCTAACGATGCAACATAGCGATCGACGAAATCTGACACCAACATGCGCGCGCCAAGTGTCCAAGCATGTGCGTTCCAAGTGCCCAGGCTAACAACGGTCACGAGGCGCCAAGTCAGCATTCTGTCGATGTCGCTGCCCCAGACCATGGACTACGTGGGATAGTTTTAAGTTAAGATAAGTTTAGTTTATATGAAGCGGTCAACCATCATAATTGCTGAATAAAAGAAAAATATAGCTCAACAATTTCGTTAATTTACATAGAGTAATACCCTTATGAGTGATAGTGAACTACATGAATTAGTATTCGGCTTCGACAATATTTCTGTAGAATTAAAACAAATCAAAGCATGTGAACGCGAGAATTGGTCTGATCGAAACAACAAAATACCAAAAATGTCGTTTAACGAATCCGATATAAAAACGCTCCTCAAGTTTGCAGTTAATACTGCACTCGCGATTCAAAATATTTGAACAAAAATCAAAAGACATAGAAAGTAAATTTGCCAACACTTCAGTGAGTGTACCCGATGTAAAAGTATTCAAAGATGCCGAAATAATACCAGACATTCAATGCAGCGAAACATTAGATATTGTGAATTCAGTACCTGACTTTCAGGCAAAACATGAAACAGACGTGTCATGGCGTAAAGCCAGGAAGCTCGAAACACCACCATGCACTCGGTATTATTAGAAATACAATAAAAGGCCCTGCCGACATGCTGCTGTCTTCGCAACTTAATTTTAAAGTAATTATTAACAGACCGGACTTTACATACGCCGATAAACGGCCTATTTACTTAATTGAGCAAGAACTATCGACTCTGCGTCAAGGAAACTTGACAATAATACAGTACTATGAGGAGATCGAACGTAAAGTAACGCTCCTCATTAATAAAACAATAATGACGTACGACGGCACCTTGGCTACCTCTCTTAACGAGAAAGTCAGAACAGATACCTTGAGCGTATTTATTTCAGGCACAAAAATCCTTGAGTGACGTTCTCTTTTCGGCACGTCCTAAGGACCTGCCATCAGCTCTGGCTTTAGCTCAAGAAGTTGAGTCTAATTATGAACGCTTCCAATTTGCAAATAATTATGCAAAAAGCCTTGAGAGAGCTCAACGGAATGAGCAACGACAGTAAAAAAAAGTTTAGTTACGGACAATAACAACCCGTAACACGGTAAAACATTTTTGCATTTTTCAACAAACAAAAAACACAGAATATCGGCTCATTTCCGAAACAAGAGCTACCTCAACCGATGGACATTGACAGTTCATCCCGGTTCAGACAACCTAAACAAGAAAAAAAAAACCAGGCCATAAAAGAGTAAATAGTGGCACTGCTAGGTATACAGATCCAAAATAGCAGAGAGTCAATCACCTTTTACAGGAAGAAAGCCCACCGATTCAAGAGAAAGAATACCAAGCTATTGCCGAATCGGAGGCAGCCGATATTAGCGATGAAAATAACCAATACGAAGAAATCAATTTTTTAGACATAGGTCCCTGCTACCGTTTGTAGAGCGAACGATAGCAGCTAAAATAATTAAATTACTTATTGACACGGGTGCTTCGAAAAATTATATAAAACCATTAACAGAATTAAAAAACGTAACTGCAGTAAAAGAACATTTCCTAGTTAAGTCATTTGTGGCTTTAACTCTGTTCAGAAAAAAAGTGTTTCATGCATCTTTTCAACATCACAACTACATTGTTTAGACTCCCAAACTTGTCAACATTGGACGGAATAATTGGACTTGATCTACTTAATGACTAAATCCACGTTAGATATTAAAAATAAAATATTGCAAACTGAATCAGGATCTGAAATAATCAAATTTGTAATATGCTAAATGTCAACTTTACAGAAGTTAAAAGCATAGAGGTCCCCAACAAATTCAGAAAGAATTCAAAAACATGATAAGAAAAAGAACAGGTGTTTTTGCTGACCATAACGAAGCACTCCCGTATAATACCAATATCGTCGCTACAATCCGAACAGAAAATGAAGACCCGTTATAATTTAAATTATGTCGTTAGCCAATGTCCGATTTTGTAAATAACGAAACCACTAATTTGTTTAAAGATAGTATAATTAGGCCTTCTAGATCACTCTATAATAACCCCGTGTGGATAGTAGACAAAAAGGGAATAGACGAACAAGGAAACAAGAAGAAAAACCATGTTATAGACTTCAGGAAACTAAATTCTAAAACCACCGACAATATACCCTATACCAAATATAGTAGCCACTTTCTCAAATGTCGGGAAAGCTAAGTACTTTACAACACTTGACTTAAAATTGGGATTTTACCAAATACCAAATAATTCAAATGGTCTGCAAAATAGTTCGTCAGGAAACCCTCAGAGAAATTCACACAATGGTCAACGAAAAGACAACAACCAGGTTTATCATGGTAGAAACCCTCATTACTCTAAAAGTCAGGGTAGTAGAAACCAGGCTCAGCACAATAATAAGTCAAATAGCTCGATGAGAATTAGCACCCAAAGACAACAGAACCAGGTCTCGGAGCCGATGGAAGTAGACTCTTCATCGGGCTTAGACAACAAGGAAATCATAAAGGAACACAGGGTTCATAAGACCAGTCCATGCGAAGCCATCAGAATGTTAACCACACAACTCAAGAGCAGCTTACTGATCAAAATTGTGAGACCAGGGCTCAGTCTGAGATTGCAGCGGTCGACGAAAATTTGTCCGATGCAGAATCTTGTAATTTTTTGGGGAAAGTCCCTGCTGCCGTACATCACACGCACAGTAGCATTCCAAATAATTAGATTATTAATAGACACGGGAGCTTCTAAGAATTACATAAAACCATTGCCAGGGCTGGCACACTTCGTGCCAGTCGAGGCCCCGTTTCAGGTAAAATCAATCCACGGGCAAACAAAAATCGAACAAAAATGCCTGATACATCTTTTTAATGCAAAGTTATATTTTTTCATCTTGCACAGCCTAAATGATTTCGACGGTATCATTGGGCTCGACCTATTAAAAAAAGTCAATGCGAAAATTGACTCAACACAAAACATAATTGAACACGAACTCGGTTCGGAACCAATTTTGTTTACGAAGTGTCAACATGTGAACTTCATAAACATCGACAATGCGCCCACCGAGCCGCACAAGAAAATATGAAACAAGTACATCGCGACTACTTTTTCCCTAAGATTTAGCATCAGAAATAGCTGCAAATTACAAACCTTGCTCCATGGCAAAATACAACAAAACAAAAAAACAGGTCTTATGGAAAACACCCATCCTATTATATACCGGTGAATTTCTCCATATCGATGTTTTTTCTGCAGACAAAAAGAATTTTCTGACATGCATCGATACATTTTCTAAGTTTGCCATAGTACAGCCTATTGATCGAAGAGCGATCGTAGATATCAAAGCACCGATACTTCAATTAATAAACATATTTCAAAAAAGACCATCTATTGTGTCACTCAACTCTGAAACCATTAGATCCATTGCAAACAATTTCGAAATTACAATTTCCAATGCACCTCCTTTTCACTTGCCACTCAAATGGCAAGTCGAAAGATTTCATAGCATTCTCGCAGAAATCGCACGGTGTATGAAGATCGATCGGAAGATACACGAAACCATAGACCTTATTCTACTCTCAACTATAGAATACAATAGAAGAATGTATTCGGTCATAAATAAAAAACCAATTGAAGTCTTCCATGCAGCCCCAATAGAATTTGAAACACATATCAGAGACAAAATTCAAAAATCTCAGGACGAGAATTTAAGGGAAACAAACTCGGAAAGAAGTAACAGAGAATATCAGGTTGGCGACAAAGTTTATTTAAAAACAAGTAAGATGGCTCTAGTCGGCTGCCCCCGACTAGGAGATACCCTGAACCCAGCGGCGAGCTGTTGTTACATACATTTAAAGCTCTTTGTATTCATACACACATTCACAAAGTCACACAAAACGGACACTCAAACGCACACACACAAGCGCATGCAGCAAGCTGCGTACTTTACACATCGGCTGCGCTTGGCCCCATGAAAAATAAATTCTTAAATAACTTCTAAACTGAGAGTATGATCGTTATGAAATGTTCAGTGTTTATATGCATATTACTTACGAGCATATATTAAATCATATTTGATAGCTCTTGCTTTTATAGTCTCCAAGATATGGCAAGAAAACCAAGTAAACAAATCGATTTTTATCGATAATGAAACGGAGCAACATATCGAAAAAAAAAATGGATTAGGAGAATCTATAGTCGTTTAGCTTAGGTTTCTAGCTTTTGTAGTTTCCGAGATCGCCGAGATACAGACGGACAGACGGATATGGCTAAATCGATTCGACTGGTCGTCCTGATCAAGAATATATATACTTTATGGGGTCGGAGATATTTCCTTCTGCCTGTTACAAACAAACGACTTGGAATTAAACTGACACCGATATGGTCAGAAGAGGCCGATCTGGGCATGACAGTTCTTATTAGGGGGAGGGTGGTCCATAAGGACAGCACTAAGTAAACAATACCACTCTTCACATTTTTTCCGTACTAATTCCAAAAACGTATTATTTTATATTTTATGCTAAGGCAGTTATTACCCACAATACTTCTGACGAGCTTTATCTTTGTTATTGACACCTTGAAACGATTACTCACACTCGAACCACATACCCATAATAGACGGTGGCGTGACAATCTGGGACGAATTTGGTACTTAGGACATACAACTAACGTGACATCATACAAAATCTACGCCGACGAGACCAGAAATACCATAGACTTCTTCAACAAAGATCACATGAGACAAATTATCACCACGGACCCTTGACAGAAATTCACCGTATTCACCGTAATTCACAGTAAATAACCAGAAAGAAATAAACACCAAAACTCAAAGTAAGCATAATGAAGTTATAAACTCCTTAAACAGCAGTCAGAAATCAGACGGTCTGGACACGGAACATTTGTACAAGACAATTTCGACAAAAATATAATAATAACAGATTTAGAAGATTTAATACTCGCAATAACTTTGTCAAAAATAAACTTGATAAGCCCTACAATTCAGGATTATATTGATGTTAATGAAATAACAAATGATGTTAATGAAATAGCATCAAAACATTCCAGAATGAAAATTTATTGTATATTCTTATTAAATTCCCAAAACCAAAATTAGTTTGCAAAAAGGTTAAAGTTTATCCAGTCCATCATGATAGCCGAATTTTAAATTTAGAAGAAGGCAATACGGTCGCTGAGTGTGGTCCGAAGACCTTCGCTGTCAGCGAGTGTGATTCAACAGTGGGCACTACTTTCTGCAAAACATCGGAGATGTCAACCTGTGCTCAACAACTTGTATCTGAAACTGTCGCGAAATGCAGCACTCAACCGGGCCATTTGGACTCAGTTCCTGTGGTCGACGACGGGAAGATTATTATCAATGAAGCAACCATAAACGTCTTAGACAATAACGGAATCGGCCAACAAATCTCCGGGACCTACCTGCTAACTTTTGAGGACAAGGTATCCTTGAACCTGCGGTATCCGCCATGGCCCAAGTCAACGTTACTAGGCATCTGGAACGGCTCAATTTAACTTCCATTCATGAACTAAGCATGAAAAATCTTCAGCACATAGGTGACCTACAGACCATGTTGCTATCCAGGCCAATATTGAGCAGCTGCACTACCCTGGCCGTAGTCTCCTTGCTTTACATTATCATCTGTCTTGTTCGCCGCCGTCTGAAAATCAGACGTCAAACCGAGCTAGCCGAGGCATTGACTTTATCATTACAGAAATCCGAGAACGGCCTTCATTTGACCAAGGGAAGAGTTAACACAAACAATTCACAAAGTGTCGCAAGAGCGGATGTGTGCGCTACAAAGTAGCTAACGATGCAACATAGCGATCGACGAAATCTGACACCAACATGCGCGCGCCAAGTGTCCAAGCATGTGCGTTCCAAGTGCCCAGGCTAACAACGGTCACGAGGCGCCAAGTCAGCATTCTGTCGATGTCGCTGCCCCAGACCATGGACTACGTGGGATAGTTTTAAGTTAAGATAAGTTTAGTTTATATGAAGCGGTCAACAATCATAATTGCTGAATAAAAGAAAAATATAGCTCAACAATTTCGTTAATTTACATAGAGTAATACCCTTATGAGTGATAGTGAACTACAGGAATTAGTATTCGGCTTCGACAATATTTCTGTAGAATTAAAACAAATCAAAGCATGTGAACGCGAGAATTGGTCTGATCGAAACAACAAAATACCAAAAATGTCGTTTAACGAATCCGATATAAAAACGCTCCTCGAGTTTGCAGTTAATACTGCACTCGCGATTCAAAATATTTGAACAAAAATCAAAAGACATAGAGTAAATTTGCCAACACTTCAGTGAGTGTACCCGATGTAAAAGTATTCAAAGATGCCGAAATAATACCAGACATTCAATGCAGCGAAACATTAGATATTGTGAATTCAGTACCTGACTTTCAGGCAAAACATGAAACAGACGTGTCACGGCGTAAAGCCACTCATACGGCTTAGAACATTTTTGAAAATTATTCAGGAAGCTCGAAACACCACCATGCACTCGGTATTATTAGAAATACAATAAAAGGCCCTGCCGACATGCTGCTGTCTTCGCAACTTAATTTTAAAGTAATTATTAACAGACCGGACTTTACATACGCCGTTAAACGGCCTATTTACTTAATTGAGCAAGAACTATCGACTCTGCGTCAAGGAAACTTGACAATAATACAGTACTATGAGGAGATCGAACGTAAAGTAACGCTCCTCATTAATAAAACAATAATGACGTACGACGGCACCTTGGCTACCTCTCTTAACGAGAAAGTCAGAACAGATACCTTGAGCGTATTTATTTCAGGCACAAAAATCCTTGAGTGACGTTCTCTTTTCGGCACGTCCTAAGGACCTGCCATCAGCTCTGGCTTTAGCTCAAGAAGTTGAGTCTAATTATGAACGCTTCCAATTTGCAAATAATTATGCAAAAAGCCTTGAGAGAGCTCAACGGAATGAGCAACGACAGTAAAAAAAAGTTTAGTTACGGACAATAAAACATTTTTGCATTTTTCAACAAACAAAAAACACAGAATATCGGCTCATTTCCGAAACAAGAGCTACCTCAACCGATGGACATTGACAGTTCATCCCGGTTCAGACAACCTAAACAAGAAAAAAAAAACCAGGCCATAAAAGAGTAAATAGTGGCACTGCTAGGTATACAGATCCAAAATAGCAGAGAGTCAATCACCTTTTACAGGAAGAAAGCCCACCGATTCAAGAGAAAGAATACCAAGCTATTGCCGAATCGGAGGCAGCCGATATTGGCGATGAAAATAACCAATACGAAGAAATCAATTTTTTAGACATAGGTCCCTGCCACCGTTTGTAGAGCGAACGATAGCAGCTAAAATAATTAAATTACTTATTGACACGGGTGCTTCGAAAAATTATATAAAACCATTAACAGAATTAAAAAACGTAACTGCAGTAAAAGAACATTTCCTAGTTAAGTCATTTGTGGCTTTAACTCTGTTCAGAAAAAAAGTGTTTCATGCATCTTTTCAACATCACAACTACATTGTTTAGACTCCCAAACTTGTCAACATTGGACGGAATAATTGGACTTGATCTACTTAATGACTAAATCCACGTTAGATATTAAAAATAAAATATTGCAAACTGAATCAGGATCTGAAATAATCAAATTTGTAATATGCTAAATGTCAACTTTACAGAAGTTAAAAGCATAGAGGTCCCCAACAAATTCAGAAAGAATTCAAAAACATGATAAGAAAAAGAACAGGTGTTTTTGCTGACCATAACGAAGCACTCCCGTATAATACCAATATCGTCGCTACAATCCGAACAGAAAATGAAGACCCGTTATAATTTAAATTATGTCGTTAGCCAATGTCCGATTTTGTAAATAACGAAACCACCAATTTGTTTAAAGATAGTATAATTAGGCCTTCTAGATCACTCTATAATAACCCCGTGTGGATAGTAGACAAAAAGGGAATAGACGAACAAGGAAACAAGAAGAAAAACCATGTTATAGACTTCAGGAAACTAAATTCTAAAACCACCGACAATATACCCTATACCAAATATAGTAGCCACTTTCTCAAATGTCGGGAAAGCTAAGTACTTTACAACACTTGACTTAAAATAGGGATTTTACCAAATACCAAATAATTCAAATGGTCTGCAAAATAGTTCGTCAGGAAACCCTCAGAGAAATTCACACAATGGTCAACGAAAAGACAACAACTAGGTTTATCATGGTAGAAACCCTCATTACTCTAAAAGTCAGGGTAGTAGAAACCAGGCTCAGCACAATAATAAGTCAAATAGCTCGATGAGAATTAGCACCCAAAGACAACAGAACCAGGTCTCGGAGCCGATGGAAGTAGACTCTTCATCGGGCTTAGACAACAAGGAAATCATAAAGGAACACAGGGTTCATAAGACCAGTCCATGCGAAGCCATCAGAATGTTAACCACACAACTCAAGAGCAGCTTACTGATCAAAATTGTGAGACCAGGGCTCAGTCTGAGATTGCAGCGGTCGACGAAGATTTGTCCGATGCAGAATCTTGTAATTTTTTGGGGAAAGTCCCTGCTGCCGTACATCACACGCACAGTAGCATTCCAAATAATTAGATTATTAATAGACACGGGAGCTTCTAAGAATTACATAAAACCATTGCCAGGGCTGGCACACTTCGTGCCAGTCGAGGCCCCGTTTCAGGTAAAATCAATCCACGGGCAAACAAAAATCGAACAAAAATGCCTGATACATCTTTTTAATGCAAAGTTATATTTTTTCATCTTGCACAGCCTAAATGATTTCGACGGTATCATTGGGCTCGACCTATTAAAAAAAGTCAATGCGAAAATTGACTCAACACAAAACATAATTGAACACGAACTCGGTTCGGAACCAATTTTGTTTACGAAGTGTCAACATGTGAACTTCATAAACATCGACAATGCGCCCACCGAGCCGCACAAGAAAATATGAAACAAGTACATCGCGACTACTTTTTCCCTAAGATTTAGCATCAGAAATAGCTGCAAATTACAAACCTTGCTCCATGGCAAAATACAACAAAACAAAAAAACAGGTCTTATGGAAAACACCCATCCTATTATATACCGGTGAATTTCTCCATATCGATGTTTTTTCTACAGACAAAAAGAATTTTCTGACATGCATCGATACATTTTCTAAGTTTGCCATAGTACAGCCTATTGATCGAAGAGCGATCGTAGATATCAAAGCACCGATACTTCAATTAATAAACATATTTCAAAAAAGACCATCTATTGTGTCACTCAACTCTGAAACCATTAGATCCATTGCAAACAATTTCGAAATTACAATTTCCAATGCACCTCCTTTTCACTTGCCACTCAAATGGCAAGTCGAAAGATTTCATAGCATTCTCGCAGAAATCGCACGGTGTATGAAGATCGATCGGAAGATACACGAAACCATAGACCTTATTCTACTCTCAACTATAGAATACAATAGAAGAATGTATTCGGTCATAAATAAAAAACCAATTGAAGTCTTCCATGCAGCCCCAATAGAATTTGAAACACATATCAGAGACAAAATTCAAAAATCTCAGGACGAGAATTTAAGGGAAACAAACTCGAAAAGAAGTAACAGAGAATATCAGGTTGGCGACAAAGTTTATTTAAAAACAAGTAAGATGGCTCTAGTCGGCTGCCCCCGACTAGGAGATACCCTGAACCCAGCGGCGAGCTGTTGTTACATACATTTAAAGCTCTTTGTATTCATACACACATTCACAAAGTCACACAAAACGGACACTCAAACGCACACACACAAGCGCATGCAGCAAGCTGCGTACTTTACACATCGGCTGCGCTTGGCCCCATGAAAAATAAATTCTTAAATAACTTCTAAACTGAGAGTATGATCGTTATGAAATGTTCAGTGTTTATATGCATATTACTTACGAGCATATATTAAATCATATTTGATAGCTCTTGCTTTTATAGTCTCCAAGATATGGCAAGAAAACCAAGTAAACAAATCGATTTTTATCGATAATGAAACGGAGCAACATATCGAAAAAAAAAATGGATTAGGAGAATCTATAGTCGTTTAGCTTAGGTTTCTAGCTTTTGTAGTTTCCGAGATCGCCGAGATACAGACGGACAGACGGATATGGCTAAATCGATTCGACTGGTCGTCCTGATCAAGAATATATATACTTTATGGGGTCGGAGATATTTCCTTCTGCCTGTTACAAACAAACGACTTGGAATTAAACTGACACCGATATGGTCAGAAGAGGCCGATCTGGGCATGACAGTTCTTATTAGGGGGAGGGTGGTCCATAAGGACAGCACTAAGTAAACAATACCACTCTTCACATTTTTTCCGTACTAATTCCAAAAACGTATTATTTTATATTTTATGCTAAGGCAGTTATTACCCACAATACTTCTGACGAGCTTTATCTTTGTTATTGACACCTTGAAACGATTACTCACACTCGAACCACATACCCATAATAGACGGTGGCGTGACAATCTGGGACGAATTTGGTACTTAGGACATACAACTAACGTGACATCATACAAAATCTACGACGACGAGACCAGAAATACCATAGACTTCTTCAACAAAGATCACATGAGACAAATTATCACCACGGACCCTTGACAGAAATTCACCGTATTCACCGTAATTCACAGTAAATAACCAGAAAGAAATAAACACCAAAACTCAAAGTAAGCATAATGAAATTATAAACTCCTTAAACAGCAGTCAGAAATCAGACGGTCTGGACACGGAACATTTGTACAAGACAATTTCGACAAAAATATAATAATAACAGATTTAGAAGATTTAATACTCGCAATAACTTTGTCAAAAATAAACTTGATCAGCCCTACAATTCAGGATTATATTGATGTTAATGAAATAACAAATGATGTTAATGAAATAGCATCAAAACATTCCAGAATGAAAATTTATTGTATATTCTTATTAAATTCCCAAAACCAAAATTAGTTTGCAAAAAGGTTAAAGTTTATCCAGTCCATCATGATAGCCGAATTTTAAATTTCGAAGAAGGCAATACGGTCGCTGAGTGTGGTCCGAAGACCTTCGCTGTCAGCGAGTGTGATTCAACAGTGGGCACTACTTTCTGCAAAACATCGGAGATGTCAACCTGTGCTCAACAACTTGTATCTGAAACTGTCGCGAAATGCAGCACTCAACCGGGCCATTTGGACTCAGTTCCTGTGGTCGACGACGGGAAGATTATTATCAATGAAGCAACCATAAACGTCTTAGACAATAACGGAATCGGCCAACAAATCTCCGGGACCTACCTGCTAACTTTTGAGGACAAGGTATCCTTGAACCTGCGGTATCCGCCATGGCCCAAGTCAACGTTACTAGGCATCTGGAACGGCTCAATTTAACTTCCATTCATGAACTAAGCATGAAAAATCTTCAGCACATAGGTGACCTACAGACCATGTTGCTATCCAGGCCAATATTGAGCAGCTGCACTACCCTGGCCGTAGTCTCCTTGCTTTACATTATCATCTGTCTTGTTCGCCGCCGTCTGAAAATCAGACGTCAAACCGAGCTAGCCGAGGCATTGACTTTATCATTACAGAAATCCGAGAACGGCCTTCATTTGACCAAGGGAAGAGTTAACACAAACAATTCACAAAGTGTCGCAAGAGCGGATGTGTGCGCTACAAAGTAGCTAACGATGCAACATAGCGATCGACGAAATCTGACACCAACATGCGCGCGCCAAGTGTCCAAGCATGTGCGTTCCAAGTGCCCAGGCTAACAACGGTCACGAGGCGCCAAGTCAGCATTCTGTCGATGTCGCTGCCCCAGACCATGGACTACGTGGGATAGTTTTAAGTTAAGATAAGTTTAGTTTATATGAAGCGGTCAACAATCATAATTGCTGAATAAAAGAAAAATATAGCTCAACAATTTCGTTAATTTACATAGAGTAATACCCTTATGAGTGATAGTGAACTACAGGAATTAGTATTCGGCTTCGACAATATTTCTGTAGAATTAAAACAAATCAAAGCATGTGAACGCGAGAATTGGTCTGATCGAAACAACAAAATACCAAAAATGTCGTTTAACGAATCCGATATAAAAACGCTCCTCGAGTTTGCAGTTAATACTGCACTCGCGATTCAAAATATTTGAACAAAAATCAAAAGACATAGAGTAAATTTGCCAACACTTCAGTGAGTGTACCCGATGTAAAAGTATTCAAAGATGCCGAAATAATACCAGACATTCAATGCAGCGAAACATTAGATATTGTGAATTCAGTACCTGACTTTCAGGCAAAACATGAAACAGACGTGTCACGGCGTAAAGCCACTCATACGGCTTAGAACATTTTTGAAAATTATTCAGGAAGCTCGAAACACCACCATGCACTCGGTATTATTAGAAATACAATAAAAGGCCCTGCCGACATGCTGCTGTCTTCGCAACTTAATTTTAAAGTAATTATTAACAGACCGGACTTTACATACGCCGTTAAACGGCCTATTTACTTAATTGAGCAAGAACTATCGACTCTGCGTCAAGGAAACTTGACAATAATACAGTACTATGAGGAGATCGAACGTAAAGTAACGCTCCTCATTAATAAAACAATAATGACGTACGACGGCACCTTGGCTACCTCTCTTAACGAGAAAGTCAGAACAGATACCTTGAGCGTATTTATTTCAGGCACAAAAATCCTTGAGTGACGTTCTCTTTTCGGCACGTCCTAAGGACCTGCCATCAGCTCTGGCTTTAGCTCAAGAAGTTGAGTCTAATTATGAACGCTTCCAATTTGCAAATAATTATGCAAAAAGCCTTGAGAGAGCTCAACGGAATGAGCAACGACAGTAAAAAAAAGTTTAGTTACGGACAATAACAACCCGTAACACGGTAAAACATTTTTGCATTTTTCAACAAACAAAAAGCACAGAATATCGGCTCATTTCCGAAACAAGAGCTACCTCAACCGAAGGACATTGACAGTTCATCCCGGTTCAGACATCCTAAACAAGAAAAAAAAAAACCAGGCCATAAAAGAGTAAATAGTGGCACTGCTAGGTATACAGATCCAAAATAGCAGAGAGTCAATCACCTTTTACAGGAAGAAAGCCCACCGATTCAAGAGAAAGAATACCAAGCTATTGCCGAATCGGAGGCAGCCGATATTGGCGATGAAAATAACCAATACGAAGAAATAAATTTTTTAGACATAGGTCCCTGCTACCGTTTGTAGAGCGAACGATAGCAGCTAAAATAATTAAATTACTTATTGACACGGGTGCTTCGAAAAATTATATAAAACCATTAACAGAATTAAAAAACGTAACTGCAGTAAAAGAACATTTCCTAGTTAAGTCATTTGTGGCTTTAACTCTGTTCAGAAAAAAAGTGTTTCATGCATCTTTTCAACATCACAACTACATTGTTTATACTCCCAAACTTGTCAACATTGGACGGAATAATTGGACTTGATCTACTTAATGACTAAATCCACGTTAGATATTAAAAATAAAATATTGCAAACTGAATCAGGATCTGAAATAATCAAATTCGTAATATGCTAAATGTCAACTTTACAGAAGTTAAAAGCATAGAGGTCCCCAACAAATTCAGAAAGAATTCAAAAACATGATAAGAAAAAGAACAGGTGTTTTTGCTGACCATAACGAAGCACTCCCGTATAATACCAATATCGTCGCTACAATCCGAACAGAAAATGAAGACCCGTTATAATTTAAATTATGTCGTTAGCCAATGTCCGATTTTGTAAATAACGAAACCACCAATTTGTTTAAAGATAGTATAATTAGGCCATCTAGATTACTCTATAATAACCCCGTGTGGATAGTAGACAAAAAAGGAATAGACGAACAAGGAAACAAGAAGAAACGCCATGTTATAGACTTCAGGAAACTAAATTCTAAAACCACCGACAATATACCCTATACCAAATATAGTAGCCACTTTCTCAAATGTCGGGAAAGCTAAGTACTTTACAACACTTGACTTAAAATTGGGATTTTACCAAATACCAAATAATTCAAATGGTCTGCAAAATAGTTCGTCAGGAAACCCTCAGAGAAATTCACACAATGGTCAACGAAAAGACAACAACCAGGTTTATCATGGTAGAAACTCTCATTACACTAAAAGTCAGGGTAGTAGAAACCAGGCTCAGCACAATAATAAGTCAAATAGCTCGATGAGAATTAGCACCCAAAGACAACAGAACCAGGTCTCGGAGCCGATGGAAGTAGACTCTTCATCGGGCTTAGACAACAAGGAAATCATAAAGGAACACAGGGTTCATAAGGCCATTCCATGCGAAGCCATCAGAATGTTAACCACACAACTCAAGAGCAGCTTACTGATCAAAATTGTGAGACCAGGGCTCAGTCTGAGATTGCAGCGGTCGACGAAGATTTGTCCGATGCAGAATCTTGTAATTTTTTGGGGAAAGTCCCTGCTGCCGTACATCACACGCACAGTAGCATTCCAAATAATTAGATTATTAATAGACACGGGAGCTTCTAAGAATTACATAAAACCATTGCCAGGGCTGGCACACTTCGTGCCAGTCGAGGCCCCGTTTCAGGTAAAATCAATCCACGGGCAAACAAAAATCGAACAAAAATGCCTGATACATCTTTTTAATGCAAAGTTATATTTTTTCATCTTGCACAGCCTAAATGATTTCGACGGTATCATTGGGCTCGACCTATTAAAAAAATTCAATGCGAAAATTGACTCAACACAAAACATAATTGAACACGAACTCGGTTCGGAACCAATTTTGTTTACGAAGTGTCAACATGTGAACTTCATAAACATCGACAACGCGCCCACCGAGCCGCACAAGAAAATATGAAACAAGTACATCGCGACTACTTTTTCCCTAAGATTTAGCATCAGAAATAGCTGCAAATTACAAACCTTGCTCCATGGCAAAATACAACAAAACAAAAAAACAGGTCTTATGGAAAACACCCATCCTATTATATACCTGTGAATTTCTCCATATCGATGTTTTTTCTGCAGACAAAAATAATTTTCTGACATGCATCGATACATTTTCTAAGTTTTCCATAGTACAGCCTATTGATCGAAGAGCGATCGTAGATATCAAAGCACCGATACTTCAATTAATAAACATATTTCAAAAAAGACCATCTATTGTGTCACTCAACTCTGAAACCATTAGATCCATTGCAAACAATTTCGAAATTACAATTTCCAATGCACCTCCTTTTCACTTGCCACTCAAATGGCAAGTCGAAAGATTTCATAGCACTCTCGCAGAAATCGCACGGTGTATGAAGATCGATCGGAAGATACACGAAACCATAGACTTTATTCTACTCTCAACTATAGAATACAATAGAAGAATGTATTCGGTCATAAATAAAAAACCAATTGAAGTCTTCCATGCAGCCCCAATAGAATTTGAAACACATATCAGAGACAAAATTCAAAAATCTCAGGACGAGAATTTAAGGGAAACAAACTCGGAAAGAAGTAACAGAGAATATCAGGTTGGCGACAAAGTTTATTTAAAAACAAGATGGCTCTAGTCGGCTGCCCCCGACTAGGAGATACCCTGAACCCAGCGGCGAGCTGTTGTTACATACATTTAAAGCTCTTTGTATTCATACACACATTCACAAAGTCACACAAAACGAACACTCAAACGCACACACACAAGCGCATGCAGCAAGCTGCGTACTTTACACATCGGCTGCGCTTGGCCCCATGAAAAATAAATTCTTAAATAACTTCTAAACTAAGAGTATGATCGTTATGAAATGTTCAGTGTTTATATGCATATTACTTACGAGCATATATTAAATCATATTTGATAGCTCTAGCTTTTATAGTCTCCAAGATATGGCAAGAAAACTAAGTATAAAAATCGATTTTTATCGATAATGAAACGGAGCAACATATCGAAAAAAAATGGATTAGTAGAATCTATAGTCGTTTAGCTTAGGTTTCTAGCTTTTGTAGTTTCCGAGATCGCCGAGATACAGACGGAAAGACGGATATGGCTAAATCGATTCGACTGGTCGTCCTGATCAAGAATATATATACTTTATGGGGTCGGAGATATTTCCTTCTGCCTGTTACAAACAAACGACTTGGAATTAAACTGACACCGATATGGTCAGAAGAGGCCGATCTGGACATGACAGTTCTTATTAGGGGGAGGGTGGTCCATAAGGACAGCACTAAGTAAACAATACCACTCTTCACATTTTTTCCGTACTAATTCCAAAAACGTATTATTTTATATTTTATGCTAAGGCAGTTATTACCCACAATACTTCTGACGAGCTTTAACTTTGTTATTGACACCTTGAAACGATTACTCACACTCGAACCACATACCCATAATAGACGGTGGCGTGACAATCTGGGACGAATTTGGTACTTAGGACATACAACTAACGTGACATCATACAAAATCTACGACGACGAGACCAGAAATACCATAGATTTCTTCAACAAAGATAACATGAGACAAATTATCACCACGGACCCTTGACAGAAATTCACCGTATTCACCGTAATTCACAGTAAATAACCAGAAAGAAATAAACACCAAAACTCAAAGTAAGCATAATGAAATTATAAATTCCTTAAACAGCATTCAGAAATCAGACGGTCTGGACACGGAACATTTGTACAAGACAATTTCGACAAAAATATAATAATAACAGATTTAGAAGATTTAATACTCGCAATAACTTTGTCAAAAATAAACTTGATCAGCCCTACAATTCAGGATTATATTGATGTTAATGAAATAACAAATGATGTTAATGAAATAGCATCAAAACATTCCAGAATGAAAATTTATTGTATATTCTTATTAAATTCCCAAAACCAAAATTAGTTTGCAAAAAGGTTCAAGTTTATCCAGTCCATCATGATAGCCGAATTTTAAATTTCGAAGAAGGCAATACGGTCGCTGAGTGTGGTCCGAAGACCTTCGCTGTCAGCGAGTGTGATTCAACAGTGGGCACTACTTTCTACAAAACATCGGAGATGTCAACCTGTGCTCAACAACTTGTATCTGAAACTGTCGCGAAATGCAGCACTCAACCGGGCCATTTGGACTCAGTTCCTGTGGTCGACGACGGGAAGATTATTATCAATGAAGCAACCATAAACGTCTTAGACAATAACGGAATCGGCCAACAAATCTCCGGGACCTACCTGCTAACTTTTGAGGACAAGGTATCCTTGAACCTGCGGTATCCGCCATGGCCCAAGTCAACGTTACTAGGCATCTGGAACGGCTCAATTTAACTTCCATTCATGAACTAAGCATGAAAAATCTTCAGCACATAGGTGACCTACAGACCATGTTGCTATCCAGGCCAATATCGAGCAGCTGCACTACCCTGGCCGTAGTCTCCTTGCTTTACATTATCATCTGTCTTGTTCGCCGCCGTCTGAAAATCAGACGTCAAACCGAGCTAGCCGAGGCATTGACTTTATCATTACAGAAATCCGAGAACGGCCTTCATTTGACCAAGGGAAGAGTTAACACAAACAATTCACAAAGTGTCGCAAGAGCGGATGTGTGCGCTACAAAGTAGCTAACGATGCAACATAGCGATCGACGAAATCTGACACCAACATGCGCGCGCCAAGTGTCCAAGCATGTGCGTTCCAAGTGCCCAGGCTAACAACGGTCACGAGGCGCCAAGTCAGCATCCTGTCGATGTCGCTGCCCCAGACCATGGACTACGTGGGATAGTTTTAAGTTAAGATAAGTTTAGTTTATATGAAGCGGTCAACAATCATAATTGCTGAATAAAAGAAAAATATAGCTCAACAATTTCGTTAATTTACATAGAGTAATACCCTTATGAGTGATAGTGAACTACAGGAATTAGTATTCGGCTTCGACAATATTTCTGTAGAATTAAAACAAATCAAAGCATGTGAACGCGAGAATTGGTCTGATCGAAACAAGAAAATACCAAAAATGTCGTTTAATGAATCCGATATAAAAACGCTCCTCGAGTTTGCAGTTAATACTGCACTCGCGATTAAAAATATTTGAACAAAAATCAAAAGACAGAGTAAATTTGGCAACACTTCAGTGAGTGTACCCGATGTAAAAGTATTCAAAGATGCCGAAATAATACCAGACATTCAATGCAGCGAAACATTAGATATTGTGAATTCAGTACCTGACTTTCAGGCAAAACATGAAACAGACGTGTCATGGCGTAAAGCCACTCATACGGCTTAGAACATTTTTGAAAATTATTCAGGAAGCTCGAAACACCACCATGCACTCGGTATTATTAGAAATACAATAAAAGGCCCTGCCGAAATGCTGCTGTCTTCGCAACTTAATTTTAAAGTAATTATTAACAGACCGGACTTTACATACGCCGATAAACGGCCTATTTACTTAATTGAGCAAGAACTATCGACTCTGCGTCAAGGAAACTTGACAATAATACAGTACTATGAGGAGATCGCACGTAAAGTAACGCTCCTCATTAATAAAACAATAATGACGTACGACGGCACCTTGGCTACCTCTCTTAACGAGAAAGTCAGAACAGATACCTTGAGCGTATTTATTTCAGGCACAAAAATCCTTGAGTGACGTTCTCTTTTCGGCACGTCCTAAGGACCTGCCATCAGCTCTGGCTTTAGCTCAAGAAGTTGAGTCTAATTATGAACGCTTCCAATTTGCAAATAATTATGCAAAAAGCCTTGAGAGAGCTCAACGGAATGAGCAACGACAGTAAAAAAAAGTTTAGTTACGGACAATAACAACCCGTAACACGGTAAAACATTTTTGCATTTTTCAACAAACAAAAAGCACAGAATATCGGCTCATTTCCGAAACAAGAGCTACCTCAACCGATGGACATTGACAGTTCATCCCGGTTCAGACAACCTAAACAAGAAAAAAAAAACCAGGCCATAAAAGAGTAAATGGTGGCACTGCTAGGTATACAGATCCAAAATAGCAGAGAGTCAATCACCTTTTACAGGAAGAAAGCCCACCGATTCAAGAGAAAGAATACCAAGCTATTGCCGAATCGGAGGCAGCCGATATTGGCGATGAAAATAACAAATACGAAGAAATAAATTTTTTAGACATAGGTCCCTGCTACCGTTTGTAGAGCGAACGATAGCAGCTAAAATAATTAAATTACTTATTGACACGGGTGCTTCGAAAAATTATATAAAACCATTAACAGAATTAAAAAACGTAACTGCAGTAAAAGAACATTTCCTAGTTAAGTCATTTGTGGCTTTAACTCTGTTCAGAAAAAAAGTGTTTCATGCATCTTTTCAACATCACAACTACATTGTTTATACTCCCAAACTTGTCAACATTGGACGGAATAATTGGACTTGATCTACTTAATGACTAAATCCACGTTAGATATTAAAAATAAAATATTGCAAACTGAATCAGGATCTGAAATAATCAAATTTGTAATATGCTAAATGTCAACTTTACAGAAGTTAAAAGCATAGAGGTCCCCAACAAATTCAGAAAGAATTCAAAAACATGATAAGAAAAAGAACAGGTGTTTTTGCTGACCATAACGAAGCACTCCCGTATAATACCAATATCGTCGCTACAATCCGAACAGAAAATGAAGACCCGTTATAATTTAAATTATGTCGTTAGCCAATGTCCGATTTTGTAAATAACGAAACCACCAATTTGTTTAAAGATAGTATAATTAGGCCATCTAGATTACTCTATAATAACCCCGTGTGGATAGTAGACAAAAAGGGAATAGACGAACAAGGAAACAAGAAGAAACGCCATGTTATAGACTTCAGGAAACTAAATTCTAAAACCACCGACAATATACCCTATACCAAATATAGTAGCCACTTTCTCAAATGTCGGGAAAGCTAAGTACTTTACAACACTTGACTTAAAATTGGGATTTTACCAAATACCAAATAATTCAAATGGTCTGCAAAATAGTTCGTCAGGAAACCCTCAGAGAAATTCACACAATGGTCAACGAAAAGACAACAACCAGGTTTATCATGGTAGAAACTCTCATTACACTAAAAGTCAGGGTAGTAGAAACCAGGCTCAGCACAATAATAAGTCAAATAGCTCGATGAGAATTAGCACCCAAAGACAACAGAACCAGGTCTCGGAGCCGATGGAAGTAGACTCTTCATCGGGCTTAGACAACAAGGAAATCATAAAGGAACACAGGGTTCATAAGGCCATTCCATGCGAAGCCATCAGAATGTTAACCACACAACTCAAGAGCAGCTTACTGATCAAAATTGTGAGACCAGGGCTCAGTCTGAGATTGCAGCGGTCGACGAAGATTTGTCCGATGCAGAATCTTGTAATTTTTTGGGGAAAGTCCCTGCTGCCGTACATCACACGCACAGTAGCATTCCAAATAATTAGATTATTAATAGACACGGGAGCTTCTAAGAATTACATAAAACCATTGCCAGGGCTGGCACACTTCGTGCCAGTCGAGGCCCCGTTTCAGGTAAAATCAATCCACGGGCAAACAAAAATCGAACAAAAATGCCTGATACATCTTTTTAATGCAAAGTTATATTTTTTCATCTTGCACAGCCTAAATGATTTCGACGGTATCATTGGGCTCGACCTATTAAAAAAAGTCAATGCGAAAATTGACTCAACACAAAACATAATTGAACACGAACTCGGTTCGGAACCAATTTTGTTTACGAAGTGTCAACATGTGAACTTCATAAACATCGACAACGCGCCCACCGAGCCGCACAAGAAAATATGAAACAAGTACATCGCAACTACTTTTTCCCTAAGATTTAGCATCAGAAATAGCTGCAAATTACAAACCTTGCTCCATGGCAAAATACAACAAAACAAAAAAACAGGTCTTATGGAAAACACCCATCCTATTATATACCGGTGAATTTCTCCATATCGATGTTTTTTCTGCAGACAAAAAGAATTTTCTGACATGCATCGATACATTTTCTAAGTTTTCCATAGTACAGCCTATTGATCGAAGAGCGATCGTAGATATCAAAGCACCGATACTTCAATTAATAAACATATTTCAAAAAAGACCATCTATTGTGTCACGCAACTCTGAAACCATTAGATCCATTGCAAACAATTTCGAAATTACAATTTCCAATGCACCTCCTTTTCACTTGCCACTCAAATGGCAAGATACACGAAACCATAGACTTTATTCTACTCTCAACTATAGAATACAATAGAAGAATGTATTCGGTCATAAATAAAAAACCAATTGAAGTCTTCCATGCAGCCCCAATAGAATTTGAAACAAATATCAGAGACAAAATTCAAAAATCTCAGGACGAGAATTTAAGGGAAACAAACTCGGAAAGAAGTAACAGAGAATATCAGGGTGGCGACAAAGTTTATTTAAAAACAAGATGGCTCTAGTCGGCTGCCCCGACTAGGAGATACCCTGAACCCAGCGGCGAGCTGTTGATACATACATTTAAAGCTATTTGTATTCATACACACATTCACAAAGTCACACAAAACGAACACTCAAACGCACACACACAAGCGCATGCAGCAAGCTGCGTACTTTACACATCGGCTGCGCTTGGCCCCATGAAAAATAAATTCTTAAATAACTTCTAAACTAAGAGTATGATCGTTATGAAATGTTCAGTGTTTATATGCATATTACTTACGAGCATATATTAAATCATATTTGATAGCTCTAGCTTTTATAGTCTCCAAGATATGGCAAGAAAACTAAGTATACAAATCGATTTTTATCGATAATGAAACGGAGCAACATATCGAAAAAAAATGGATTAGTAGAATCTATAGTCGTTTAGCTTAGGTTTCTAGCTTTTGTAGTTTCCGAGATCGCCGAGATACAGACGGAAAGACGGATATGGCTAAATCGATTCGACTTTATGGGGTCGGAGATATTTCCTTCTGCCTGTTACAAACAAACGACTTGGAATTAAACTGACACCGATATGGTCAGAAGAGGCCGATCTGGGCATGACAGTTCTTATTAGGAGGAGGGTGGTCCATAAGGACAGCACTAAGTAAACAATACCACTCTTCACATTTTTTCCGTACTAATTCCAAAAACGTATTATTTTATATTTTATGCTAAGGCAGTTATTACCCACAATACTTCTGACGAGCTTTATCTTTGTTATTGACACCTTGAAACGATTACTCACACTCGAACCACATACCCATAATAGACGGTGGCGTGACAATCTGGGACGAATTTGGTACTTAGGACATACAACTAACGTGACATCATACAAAATCTACGCCGACGAGACCAGAAATACCATAGATTTCTTCAACAAAGATAACATGAGACAAATTATCACCACGGACCCTTGACAGAAATTCACCGTATTCACCGTAATTCACAGTAAATAACCAGAAAGAAATAAACACCAAAACTCAAAGTAAGCATAATGAAATTATAAATTCCTTAAACAGCATTCAGAAATCAGACGGTCTGGACACGGAACATTTGTACAAGACAATTTCGACAAAAATATAATAATAACAGATTTAGAAGATTTAATACTCGCAATAACTTTGTCAAAAATAAACTTGATCAGCCCTACAATTCAGGATTATATTGATGTTAATGAAATAACAAATGATGTTAATGAAATAGCATCAAAACATTCCAGAATGAAAATTTATTGTATATTCTTATTAAATTCCCAAAACCAAAATTAGTTTGCAAAAAGGTTCAAGTTTATCCAGTCCATCATGATAGCCGAATTTTAAATTTCGAAGAAGGCAATACGGTCGCTGAGTGTGGTCCGAAGACCTTCGCTGTCAGCGAGTGTGATTCAACAGTGGGCACTACTTTCTGCAAAACATCGGAGATGTCAACCTGTGCTCAACAACTTGTATCTGAAACTGTCGCGAAATGCAGCACTCAACCGGGCCATTTGGACTCAGTTCCTGTGGTCGACGACGGGAAGATTATTATCAATGAAGCAACCATAAACGTCTTAGACAATAACGGAATCGGCCAACAAATCTCCGGGACCTACCTGCTAACTTTTGAGGACAAGGTATCCTTGAACCTGCGGTATCCGCCATGGCCCAAGTCAACGTTACTAGGCATCTGGAACGGCTCAATTTAACTTCCATTCATGAACTAAGCATGAAAAATCTTCAGCACATAGGTGACCTACAGACCATGTTGCTATCCAGGCCAATATTGAGCAGCTGCACTACCCTGGCCGTAGTCTCCTTGCTTTACATTATCATCTGTCTTGTTCGCCGCCGTCTGAAAATCAGACGTCAAACCGAGCTAGCCGAGGCATTGACTTTATCATTACAGAAATCCGAGAACGGCCTTCATTTGACCAAGGGAAGAGTTAACACAAACAATTCACAAAGTGTCGCAAGAGCGGATGTGTGCGCTACAAAGTAGCTAACGATGCAACAAAGCGGTCGACGAAATCTGACACCAACATGCGCGCGCCAAGTGTCCAAGCATGTGCGTTCCAAGTGCCCAGGCTAACAACGGTCACGAGGCGCCAAGTCAGCATTCTGTCGATGTCGCTGCTCCAGACCATGGACTACGTGGGATAGTTTTAAGTTAAGATAAGTTTAGTTTATATGAAGCGGTCAACAATCATAATTGCTGAATAAAAGAAAAATATAGCTCAACAATTTCGTTAATTTACATAGAGTAATACCCTTATGAGTGATAGTGAACTACAGGAATTAGTATTCGGCTTCGACAATATTTCTGTAGAATTAAAACAAATCAAAGCATGTGAACGCGAGATTTGGTCTGATCGAAACAACAAAATACCAAAAATGTCGTTTAACGAATCCGATATAAAAACGCTCCTCGAGTTTGCAGTTAATACTGCACTCGCGATTCAAAATATTTGAACAAAAATCAAAAGACATAGAGTAAATTTGCCAACACTTCAGTGAGTGTACCCGATGTAAAAGTATTCAAAGATGCCGAAATAATACCAGACATTCAATGCAGCGAAACATTAGATATTGTGAATTCAGTACCTGACTTTCAGGCAAAACATGAAACAGACGTGTCATGGCGTAAAGCCACTCATACGGCTTAGAACATTTTTGAAAATTATTCAGGAAGCTCGAAACACCACCATGCACTCGGTATTATTAGAAATACAATAAAAGGCCCTGCCGACATGCTGCTGTCTTCGCAACTTAATTTTAAAGTAATTATTAACAGACCGGACTTTACATACGCCGATAAACGGCCTATTTACTTAATTGAGCAAGAACTATCGACTCTGCGTCAAGGAAACTTGACAATAATACAGTACTATGAGGAGATCGAACGTAAAGTAACGCTCCTCATTAATAAAACAATAATGACGTACGACGGCACCTTGGCTACCTCTCTTAACGAGAAAGTCAGAACAGATACCTTGAGCGTATTTATTTCAGGCACAAAAATCCTTGAGTGACGTTCTCTTTTCGGCACGTCCTAAGGACCTGCCATCAGCTCTGGCTTTAGCTCAAGAAGTTGAGTCTAATTATGAACGCTTCCAATTTGCAAATAATTATGCAAAAAGCCTTGAGAGAGCTCAACGGAATGAGCAACGACAGTAAAAAAAAGTTTAGTTACGGACAATAACAACCCGTAACACGGTAAAACATTTTTGCATTTTTCAACAAACAAAAAGCACAGAATATCGGCTCATTTCCGAAACAAGAGCTACCTCAACCGATGGACATTGACAGTTCATCCCGGTTCAGACAACCTAAACAAGAAAAAAAAAACCAGGCCATAAAAGAGTAAATAGTGGCACTGCTAGGTATACAGATCCAAAATAGCAGAGAGTCAATCACCTTTTACAGGAAGAAAGCCCACCGATTCAAGAGAAAGAATACCAAGCTATTGCCGAATCGGAGGCAGCCGATATTGGCGATGAAAATAGCAAATACGAAGAAATAAATTTTTTAGGCATAGGTCCCTGCTACCGTTTGTAGAGCGAACGATAGCAGCTAAAATAATTAAATTACTTATTGACACGGGTGCTTCGAAAAATTATATAAAACCATTAACAGAATTAAAAAACGTAACTGCAGTAAAAGAACATTTCCTAGTTAAGTCATTTGTGGCTTTAACTCTGTTCAGAAAAAAAGTGTTTCATGCATCTTTTCAACATCACAACTACATTGTTTATACTCCCAAACTTGTCAACATTGGACGGAATAATTGGACTTGATCTACTTAATGACTAAATCCACGTTAGATATTAAAAATAAAATATTGCAAACTGAATCAGGATCTGAAATAATCAAATTTGTAATATGCTAAATGTCAACTTTACAGAAGTTAAAAGCATAGAGGTCCCCAACAAATTCAGAAAGAATTCAAAAACATGATAAGAAAAAGAAGAGGTGTTTTTGCTGACCATAACGAAGCACTCCCGTATAATACCAATATCGTCGCTACAATCCGAATAGAAAATGAAGACCCGTTATAATTTAAATTATGTCGTTAGCCAATGTCCGATTTTGTAAATAACGAAACCACCAATTTGTTTAAAGATAGTATAATTAGGCCATCTAGATCCCTCTATAATAACCCCGTGTGGATAGTAGACAAAAAGGGAATAGACGAACAAGGAAACAAGAAGAAACGCCATGTTATAGACTTCAGGAAACTAAATTCTAAAACCACCGACAATATACCCTATACCAAATATAGTAGCCACTTTCTCAAATGTCGGGAAAGCTAAGTACTTTACAACACTTGACTTAAAATTGGGATTTTACCAAATACCAAATAATTCAAATGGTCTGCAAAATAGTTCGTCAGGAAACCCTCAGAGAAATTCACACAATGGTCAACGAAAAGACAACAACCAGGTTTATCATGGTAGAAACTCTCATTACACTAAAAGTCAGGGTAGTAGAAACCAGGCTCAGCACAATAATAAGTCAAATAGCTCGATGAGAATTAGCACCCAAAGACAACAGAACCAGGTCTCGGAGCCGATGGAAGTAGACTCTTCATCGGGCTTAGACAACAAGGAAATCATAAAGGAACGCAGGGTTCATAAGGCCATTCCATGCGAAGCCATCAGAATGTTAACCCCACAACTCAAGAGCAGCTTACTGATCAAAATTGTGAGACCAGGGCTCAGTCTGAGATTGCAGCGGTCGACGAAGATTTGTCCGATGCAGAATCTTGTAATTTTTTGGGGAAAGTCCCTGCTGCCGTACATCACACGCACAGTAGCATTCCAAATAATTAGATTATTAATAGACACGGAAGCTTCTAAGAATTACATAAAACCATTGCCAGGGCTGGCACACTTCGTGCCAGTCGAGGCCCCGTTTCAGGTAAAATCAATCCACGGGCAAACAAAAATCGAACAAAAATGCCTGATACATCTTTTTAATGCAAAGTTATATTTTTTCATCTTGCACAGCCTAAATGATTTCGACGGTATCATTGGGCTCGACCTATTAAAAAAAGTCAATGCGAAAATTGACTCAACACAAAACATAATTGAACACGAACTCGGTTCGGAACCAATTTTGTTTACGAAGTGTCAACATGTGAACTTCATAAACATCGACAACGCGCCCACCGAGCCGCACAAGAAAATATGAAACAAGTACATCGCGACTACTTTTTCCCTAAGATTTAGCATCAGAAATAGCTGCAAATTACAAACCTTGCTCCATGGCAAAATACAACAAAACAAAAAAACAGGTCTTATGGAAAACACCCATCCTATTATATACCGGTGAATTTCTCCATATCGATGTTTTTTCTGCAGACAAAAAGAATTTTCTGACATGCATCGATACATTTTCTAAGTTTGCCATAGTACAGCCTATTGATCGAAGAGCGATCGTAGATATCAAAGCACCGATACTTCAATTAATAAACATATTTCAAAAAAGACCATCTATTGTGTCACTCAACTCTGAAACCATTAGATCCATTGCAAACAATTTCGAAATTACAATTTCCAATGCACCTCCTTTTCACTTGCCACTCAAATGGCAAGTCGAAAGATTTCATAGCACTCTCGCAGAAATCGCACGGTGTATGAAGATCGATCGGAAGATACACAAAACCATAGACTTTATTCTACTCTCAACTATAGAATACAATAGAAGAATGTATTCGGTCATAAATAAAAAACCAATTGAAGTCTTCCATGCAGCCCCAATAGAATTTGAAACACATATCAGAGACAAAATTCAAAAATCTCAGGACGAGAATTTAAGGGAAACAAACTCGGAAAGAAGTAACAGAGAATATCAGGGTGGCGACAAAGTTTATTTAAAAACAAGATGGCTCTAGTCGGCTGCCCCCGACTAGGAGATACCCTGAACCCAGCGGCGAGCTGTTGTTACATACATTTAAAGCTCTTTGTATTCATACACACATTCACAAAGTCACACAAAACGAACACTCAAACGCACACACACAAGCGCATGCAGCAAGCTGCGTACTTTACACATCGGCTGCGCTTGGCCCCATGAAAAATAAATTCTTAAATAACTTCTAAACTAAGAGTATGATCGTTATGAAATGTTCAGTGTTTATTTGCATATTACTTACGAGCATATATTAAATCATATTTGATAGCTCTAGCTTTTATAGTCTCCAAGATATGGCAAGAAAACTAAGTATTCAAATCGATTTTTATCGATAATGAAACGGAGCAACATATCGAAAAAAAATGGATTAGTAGAATCTATAGTCGTTTAGCTTAGGTTTCTAGCTTTTGTAGTTTCCGAGATCGCCGAGATACAGACGGACAGACGGATATGGCTAAATCGATTCGACTGGTCGTCCTGATCAAGAATATATATACTTTATGGGGTCGGAGATATTACCTTCTGCCTGTTACAAACAAACGACTTGGAATTAAACTGACACCGATATGGTCAGAAGAGGCCGATCTGGGCATGACAGTTCTTATTAGGGGGAGGGTGGTCCATAAGGACAGCACTAAGTAAACAATACCACTCTTCACATTTTTTCCGTACTAATTCCAAAAACGTATTATTTTATATTTTATGCTAAGGCAGTTATTACCCACAATACTTCTGACGAGCTTTATCTTTGTTATTGACACCTTGAAACGATTACTCACACTCGAACCACATACCCATAATAGACGGTGGCGTGACAATCTGGGACGAATTTGGTACTTAGGACATACAACTAACGTGACATCATACAAAATCTACGCCGACGAGACCAGAAATACCATAGACTTCTTCAACAAAGATCACATGAGACAAATTATCACCACGGACCCTTGACAGAAATTCACCGTATTCACCGTAATTCACAGTAAATAACCAGAAAGAAATAAACACCAAAACTCAAAGTAAGCATAATGAAATTATAAATTCCTTAAACAGCATTCAGAAATCAGACGGTCTGGACACGGAACATTTGTACAAGACAATTTCGACAAAAATATAATAATAACAGATTTAGAAGATTTAATACTCGCAATAACTTTGTCAAAAATAAACTTGATCAGCCCTACAATTCAGGATTATATTGATGTTAATGAAATAACAAATGATGTTAATGAAATAGCATCAAAACATTCCAGAATGAAAATTTATTGTATATTCTTATTAAATTCCCAAAACCAAAATTAGTTTGCAAAAAGGTTCAAGTTTATCCAGTCCATCATGATAGCCGAATTTTAAATTTCGAAGAAGGCAATACGGTCGCTGAGTGTGGTCCGAAGACCTTCGCTGTCAGCGAGTGTGATTCAACAGTGGGCACTACTTTCTGCAAAACATCGGAGATGTCAACCTGTGCTCAACAACTTGTATCTGAAACTGTCGCGAAATGCAGCACTCAACCGGGCCATTTGGACTCAGTTCCTGTGGCCGACGACGGGAAGATTATTATCAATGAAGCAACCATAAACGTCTTAGACAATAACGGAATCGGCCAACAAATCTCCGGGACCTACCTGCTAACTTTTGAGGACAAGGTATCCTTGAACCTGCGGTATCCGCCATGGCCCAAGTCAACGTTACTAGGCATCTGGAACGGCTCAATTTAACTTCCATTCATGAACTAAGCATGAAAAATCTTCAGCACATAGGTGACCTACAGACCATGTTGCTATCCAGGCCAATATTGAGCAGCTGCACTACCCTGGCCGTAGTCTCCTTGCTTTACATTATCATCTGTCTTGTTCGCCGCCGTCTGAAAATCAGACGTCAAACCGAGCTAGCCGAGGCATTGACTTTATCATTACAGAAATCCGAGAACGGCCTTCATTTGACCAAGGGAAGAGTTAACACAAACAATTCACAAAGTGTCGCAAGAGCGGATGTGTGCGCTACAAAGTAGCTAACGATGCAACAAAGCGGTCGACGAAATCTGACACCAACATGCGCGCGCCAAGTGTCCAAGCATGTGCGTTCCAAGTGCCCAGGCTAACAACGGTCACGAGGCGCCAAGTCAGCATTCTGTCGATGTCGCTGCTCCAGACCATGGACTACGTGGGATAGTTTTAAGTTAAGATAAGTTTAGTTTATATGAAGCGGTCAACAATCATAATTGCTGAATAAAAGAAAAATATAGCTCAACAATTTCGTTAATTTACATAGAGTAATACCCTTATGAGTGATAGTGAACTACAGGAATTAGTATTCGGCTTCGACAATATTTCTGTAGAATTAAAACAAATCAAAGCATGTGAACGCGAGATTTGGTCTGATCGAAACAACAAAATACCAAAAATGTCGTTTAACGAATCCGATATAAAAACGCTCCTCGAGTTTGCAGTTAATACTGCACTCGCGATTCAAAATATTTGAACAAAAATCAAAAGACATAGAGTAAATTTGCCAACACTTCAGTGAGTGTACCCGATGTAAAAGTATTCAAAGATGCCGAAATAATACCAGACATTCAATGCAGCGAAACATTAGATATTGTGAATTCAGTACCTGACTTTCAGGCAAAACATGAAACAGACGTGTCATGGCGTAAAGCCACTCATACGGCTTAGAACATTTTTGAAAATTATTCAGGAAGCTCGAAACACCACCATGCACTCGGTATTATTAGAAATACAATAAAAGGCCCTGCCGACATGCTGCTGTCTTCGCAACTTAATTTTAAAGTAATTATTAACAGACCGGACTTTACATACGCCGATAAACGGCCTATTTACTTAATTGAGCAAGAACTATCGACTCTGCGTCAAGGAAACTTGACAATAATACAGTACTATGAGGAGATCGAACGTAAAGTAACGCTCCTCATTAATAAAACAATAATGACGTACGACGGCACCTTGGCTACCTCTCTTAACGAGAAAGTCAGAACAGATACCTTGAGCGTATTTATTTCAGGCACAAAAATCCTTGAGTGACGTTCTCTTTTCGGCACGTCCTAAGGACCTGCCATCAGCTCTGGCTTTAGCTCAAGAAGTTGAGTCTAATTATGAACGCTTCCAATTTGCAAATAATTATGCAAAAAGCCTTGAGAGAGCTCAACGGAATGAGCAACGACAGTAAAAAAAAGTTTAGTTACGGACAATAACAACCCGTAACACGGTAAAACATTTTTGCATTTTTCAACAAACAAAAAGCACAGAATATCGGCTCATTTCCGAAACAAGAGCTACCTCAACCGATGGACATTGACAGTTCATCCCGGTTCAGACAACCTAAACAAGAAAAAAAAAACCAGGCCATAAAAGAGTAAATAGTGGCACTGCTAGGTATACAGATCCAAAATAGCAGAGAGTCAATCACCTTTTACAGGAAGAAAGCCCACCGATTCAAGAGAAAGAATACCAAGCTATTGCCGAATCGGAGGCAGCCGATATTGGCGATGAAAATAGCAAATACGAAGAAATAAATTTTTTAGACATAGGTCCCTGCTACCGTTTGTAGAGCGAACGATAGCAGCTAAAATAATTAAATTACTTATTGACACGGGTGCTTCGAAAAATTATATAAAACCATTAACAGAATTAAAAAACGTAACTGCAGTAAAAGAACATTTCCTAGTTAAGTCATTTGTGGCTTTAACTCTGTTCAGAAAAAAAGTGTTTCATGCATCTTTTCAACATCACAACTACATTGTTTATACTCCCAAACTTGTCAACATTGGACGGAATAATTGGACTTGATCTACTTAATGACTAAATCCACGTTAGATATTAAAAATAAAATATTGCAAACTGAATCAGGATCTGAAATAATCAAATTTGTAATATGCTAAATGTCAACTTTACAGAAGTTAAAAGCATAGAGGTCCCCAACAAATTCAGAAAGAATTCAAAAACATGATAAGAAAAAGAACAGGTGTTTTTGCTGACCATAACGAAGCACTCCCGTATAATACCAATATCGTCGCTACAATCCGAATAGAAAATGAAGACCCGTTATAATTTAAATTATGTCGTTAGCCAATGTCCGATTTTGTAAATAACGAAACCACCAATTTGTTTAAAGATAGTATAATTAGGCCATCTAGATCCCTCTATAATAACCCCGTGTGGATAGTAGACAAAAAGGGAATAGACGAACAAGGAAACAAGAAGAAACGCCATGTTATAGACTTCAGGAAACTAAATTCTAAAACCACCGACAATATACCCTATACCAAATATAGTAGCCACTTTCTCAAATGTCGGGAAAGCTAAGTACTTTACAACACTTGACTTAAAATTGGGATTTTACCAAATACCAAATAATTCAAATGGTCTGCAAAATAGTTCGTCAGGAAACCCTCAGAGAAATTCACACAATGGTCAACGAAAAGACAACAACCAGGTTTATCATGGTAGAAACTCTCATTACACTAAAAGTCAGGGTAGTAGAAACCAGGCTCAGCACAATAATAAGTCAAATAGCTCGATGAGAATTAGCACCCAAAGACAACAGAACCAGGTCTCGGAGCCGATGGAAGTAGACTCTTCATCGGGCTTAGACAACAAGGAAATCATAAAGGAACGCAGGGTTCATAAGGCCATTCCATGCGAAGCCATCAGAATGTTAACCCCACAACTCAAGAGCAGCTTACTGATCAAAATTGTGAGACCAGGGCTCAGTCTGAGATTGCAGCGGTCGACGAAGATTTGTCCGATGCAGAATCTTGTAATTTTTTGGGGAAAGTCCCTGCTGCCGTACATCACACGCACAGTAGCATTCCAAATAATTAGATTATTAATAGACACGGAAGCTTCTAAGAATTACATAAAACCATTGCCAGGGCTGGCACACTTCGTGCCAGTCGAGGCCCCGTTTCAGGTAAAATCAATCCACGGGCAAACAAAAATCGAACAAAAATGCCTGATACATCTTTTTAATGCAAAGTTATATTTTTTCATCTTGCACAGCCTAAATGATTTCGACGGTATCATTGGGCTCGACCTATTAAAAAAAGTCAATGCGAAAATTGACTCAACACAAAACATAATTGAACACGAACTCGGTTCGGAACCAATTTTGTTTACGAAGTGTCAACATGTGAACTTCATAAACATCGACAACGCGCCCACCGAGCCGCACAAGAAAATATGAAACAAGTACATCGCGACTACTTTTTCCCTAAGATTTAGCATCAGAAATAGCTGCAAATTACAAACCTTGCTCCATGGCAAAATACAACAAAACAAAAAAACAGGTCTTATGGAAAACACCCATCCTATTATATACCGGTGAATTTCTCCATATCGATGTTTTTTCTGCAGACAAAAAGAATTTTCTGACATGCATCGATACATTTTCTAAGTTTGCCATAGTACAGCCTATTGATCGAAGAGCGATCGTAGATATCAAAGCACCGATACTTCAATTAATAAACATATTTCAAAAAAGACCATCTATTGTGTCACTCAACTCTGAAACCATTAGATCCATTGCAAACAATTTCGAAATTACAATTTCCAATGCACCTCCTTTTCACTTGCCACTCAAATGGCAAGTCGAAAGATTTCATAGCACTCTCGCAGAAATCGCACGGTGTATGAAGATCGATCGGAAGATACACAAAACCATAGACTTTATTCTACTCTCAACTATAGAATACAATAGAAGAATGTATTCGGTCATAAATAAAAAACCAATTGAAGTCTTCCATGCAGCCCCAATAGAATTTGAAACACATATCAGAGACAAAATTCAAAAATCTCAGGACGAGAATTTAAGGGAAACAAACTCGGAAAGAAGTAACAGAGAATATCAGGGTGGCGACAAAGTTTATTTAAAAACAAGATGGCTCTAGTCGGCTGCCCCGACTAGGAGATACCCTGAACCCAGCGGCGAGCTGTTGTTACATACATTTAAAGCTATTTGTATTCATACACACATTCACAAAGTCACACAAAACGAACACTCAAACGCACACACACAAGCGCATGCAGCAAGCTGCGTACTTTACACATCGGCTGCGCTTGGCCCCATGAAAAATAAATTCTTAAATAACTTCTAAACTAAGAGTATGATCGTTATGAAATGTTCAGTGTTTATATGCATATTACTTACGAGCATATATTAAATCATATTTGATAGCTCTAGCTTTTATAGTCTCCAAGATATGGCAAGAAAACTAAGTATACAAATCGATTTTTATCGATAATGAAACGGAGCAACATATCGAAAAAAAATGGATTAGTAGAATCTATAGTCGTTTAGCTTAGGTTTCTAGCTTTTGTAGTTTCCGAGATCGCCGAGATACAGACGGAAAGACGGATATGGCTAAATCGATTCGACTTTATGGGGTCGGAGATATTTCCTTCTGCCTGTTACAAACAAACGACTTGGAATTAAACTGACACCGATATGGTCAGAAGAGGCCGATCTGGGCATGACAGTTCTTATTAGGAGGAGGGTGGTCCATAAGGACAGCACTAAGTAAACAATACCACTCTTCACATTTTTTCCGTACTAATTCCAAAAACGTATTATTTTATATTTTATGCTAAGGCAGTTATTACCCACAATACTTCTGACGAGCTTTATCTTTGTTATTGACACCTTGAAACGATTACTCACACTCGAACCACATACCCATAATAGACGGTGGCGTGACAATCTGGGACGAATTTGGTACTTAGGACATACAACTAACGTGACATCATACAAAATCTACGCCGACGAGACCAGAAATACCATAGATTTCTTCAACAAAGATAACATGAGACAAATTATCACCACGGACCCTTGACAGAAATTCACCGTATTCACCGTAATTCACAGTAAATAACCAGAAAGAAATAAACACCAAAACTCAAAGTAAGCATAATGAAATTATAAACTCCTTAAACAGCATTCAGAAATCAGACGGTCTGGACACGGAACATTTGTACAAGACAATTTCGACAAAAATATAATAATAACAGATTTAGAAGATTTAATACTCGCAATAACTTTGTCAAAAATAAACTTGATCAGCCCTACAATTCAGGATTATATTGATGTTAATGAAATAACAAATGATGTTAATGAAATAGCATCAAAACATTCCAGAATGAAAATTTATTGTATATTCTTATTAAATTCCCAAAACCAAAATTAGTTTGCAAAAAGGTTCAAGTTTATCCAGTCCATCATGATAGCCGAATTTTAAATTTCGAAGAAGGCAATACGGTCGCTGAGTGTGGTCCGAAGACCTTCGCTGTCAGCGAGTGTGATTCAACAGTGGGCACTACTTTCTGCAAAACATCGGAGATGTCAACCTGTGCTCAACAACTTGTATCTGAAACTGTCGCGAAATGCAGCACTCAACCGGGCCATTTGGACTCAGTTCCTGTGGCCGACGACGGGAAGATTATTATCAATGAAGCAACCATAAACGTCTTAGACAATAACGGAATCGGCCAACAAATCTCCGGGACCTACCTGCTAACTTTTGAGGACAAGGTATCCTTGAACCTGCGGTATCCGCCATGGCCCAAGTCAACGTTACTAGGCATCTGGAACGGCTCAATTTAACTTCCATTCATGAACTAAGCATGAAAAATCTTCAGCACATAGGTGACCTACAGACCATGTTGCTATCCAGGCCAATATTGAGCAGCTGCACTACCCTGGCCGTAGTCTCCTTGCTTTACATTATCATCTGTCTTGTTCGCCGCCGTCTGAAAATCAGACGTCAAACCGAGCTAGCCGAGGCATTGACTTTATCATTACAGAAATCCGAGAACGGCCTTCATTTGACCAAGGGAAGAGTTAACACAAACAATTCACAAAGTGTCGCAAGAGCGGATGTGTGCGCTACAAAGTAGCTAACGATGCAACAAAGCGGTCGACGAAATCTGACACCAACATGCGCGCGCCAAGTGTCCAAGCATGTGCGTTCCAAGTGCCCAGGCTAACAACGGTCACGAGGCGCCAAGTCAGCATTCTGTCGATGTCGCTGCTCCAGACCATGGACTACGTGGGATAGTTTTAAGTTAAGATAAGTTTAGTTTATATGAAGCGGTCAACAATCATAATTGCTGAATAAAAGAAAAATATAGCTCAACAATTTCGTTAATTTACATAGAGTAATACCCTTATGAGTGATAGTGAACTACAGGAATTAGTATTCGGCTTCGACAATATTTCTGTAGAATTAAAACAAATCAAAGCATGTGAACGCGAGATTTGGTCTGATCGAAACAACAAAATACCAAAAATGTCGTTTAACGAATCCGATATAAAAACGCTCCTCGAGTTTGCAGTTAATACTGCACTCGCGATTCAAAATATTTGAACAAAAATCAAAAGACATAGAGTAAATTTGCCAACACTTCAGTGAGTGTACCCGATGTAAAAGTATTCAAAGATGCCGAAATAATACCAGACATTCAATGCAGCGAAACATTAGATATTGTGAATTCAGTACCTGACTTTCAGGCAAAACATGAAACAGACGTGTCATGGCGTAAAGCCACTCATACGGCTTAGAACATTTTTGAAAATTATTCAGGAAGCTCGAAACACCACCATGCACTCGGTATTATTAGAAATACAATAAAAGGCCCTGCCGACATGCTGCTGTCTTCGCAACTTAATTTTAAAGTAATTATTAACAGACCGGACTTTACATACGCCGATAAACGGCCTATTTACTTAATTGAGCAAGAACTATCGACTCTGCGTCAAGGAAACTTGACAATAATACAGTACTATGAGGAGATCGAACGTAAAGTAACGCTCCTCATTAATAAAACAATAATGACGTACGACGGCACCTTGGCTACCTCTCTTAACGAGAAAGTCAGAACAGATACCTTGAGCGTATTTATTTCAGGCACAAAAATCCTTGAGTGACGTTCTCTTTTCGGCACGTCCTAAGGACCTGCCATCAGCTCTGGCTTTAGCTCAAGAAGTTGAGTCTAATTATGAACGCTTCCAATTTGCAAATAATTATGCAAAAAGCCTTGAGAGAGCTCAACGGAATGAGCAACGACAGTAAAAAAAAGTTTAGTTACGGACAATAACAACCCGTAACACGGTAAAACATTTTTGCATTTTTCAACAAACAAAAAGCACAGAATATCGGCTCATTTCCGAAACAAGAGCTACCTCAACCGATGGACATTGACAGTTCATCCCGGTTCAGACAACCTAAACAAGAAAAAAAAAACCAGGCCATAAAAGAGTAAATAGTGGCACTGCTAGGTATACAGATCCAAAATAGCAGAGAGTCAATCACCTTTTACAGGAAGAAAGCCCACCGATTCAAGAGAAAGAATACCAAGCTATTGCCGAATCGGAGGCAGCCGATATTGGCGATGAAAATAGCAAATACGAAGAAATAAATTTTTTAGGCATAGGTCCCTGCTACCGTTTGTAGAGCGAACGATAGCAGCTAAAATAATTAAATTACTTATTGACACGGGTGCTTCGAAAAATTATATAAAACCATTAACAGAATTAAAAAACGTAACTGCAGTAAAAGAACATTTCCTAGTTAAGTCATTTGTGGCTTTAACTCTGTTCAGAAAAAAAGTGTTTCATGCATCTTTTCAACATCACAACTACATTGTTTATACTCCCAAACTTGTCAACATTGGACGGAATAATTGGACTTGATCTACTTAATGACTAAATCCACGTTAGATATTAAAAATAAAATATTGCAAACTGAATCAGGATCTGAAATAATCAAATTTGTAATATGCTAAATGTCAACTTTACAGAAGTTAAAAGCATAGAGGTCCCCAACAAATTCAGAAAGAATTCAAAAACATGATAAGAAAAAGAAGAGGTGTTTTTGCTGACCATAACGAAGCACTCCCGTATAATACCAATATCGTCGCTACAATCCGAATAGAAAATGAAGACCCGTTATAATTTAAATTATGTCGTTAGCCAATGTCCGATTTTGTAAATAACGAAACCACCAATTTGTTTAAAGATAGTATAATTAGGCCATCTAGATCCCTCTATAATAACCCCGTGTGGATAGTAGACAAAAAGGGAATAGACGAACAAGGAAACAAGAAGAAACGCCATGTTATAGACTTCAGGAAACTAAATTCTAAAACCACCGACAATATACCCTATACCAAATATAGTAGCCACTTTCTCAAATGTCGGGAAAGCTAAGTACTTTACAACACTTGACTTAAAATTGGGATTTTACCAAATACCAAATAATTCAAATGGTCTGCAAAATAGTTCGTCAGGAAACCCTCAGAGAAATTCACACAATGGTCAACGAAAAGACAACAACCAGGTTTATCATGGTAGAAACTCTCATTACACTAAAAGTCAGGGTAGTAGAAACCAGGCTCAGCACAATAATAAGTCAAATAGCTCGATGAGAATTAGCACCCAAAGACAACAGAACCAGGTCTCGGAGCCGATGGAAGTAGACTCTTCATCGGGCTTAGACAACAAGGAAATCATAAAGGAACGCAGGGTTCATAAGGCCATTCCATGCGAAGCCATCAGAATGTTAACCCCACAACTCAAGAGCAGCTTACTGATCAAAATTGTGAGACCAGGGCTCAGTCTGAGATTGCAGCGGTCGACGAAGATTTGTCCGATGCAGAATCTTGTAATTTTTTGGGGAAAGTCCCTGCTGCCGTACATCACACGCACAGTAGCATTCCAAATAATTAGATTATTAATAGACACGGAAGCTTCTAAGAATTACATAAAACCATTGCCAGGGCTGGCACACTTCGTGCCAGTCGAGGCCCCGTTTCAGGTAAAATCAATCCACGGGCAAACAAAAATCGAACAAAAATGCCTGATACATCTTTTTAATGCAAAGTTATATTTTTTCATCTTGCACAGCCTAAATGATTTCGACGGTATCATTGGGCTCGACCTATTAAAAAAAGTCAATGCGAAAATTGACTCAACACAAAACATAATTGAACACGAACTCGGTTCGGAACCAATTTTGTTTACGAAGTGTCAACATGTGAACTTCATAAACATCGACAACGCGCCCACCGAGCCGCACAAGAAAATATGAAACAAGTACATCGCGACTACTTTTTCCCTAAGATTTAGCATCAGAAATAGCTGCAAATTACAAACCTTGCTCCATGGCAAAATACAACAAAACAAAAAAACAGGTCTTATGGAAAACACCCATCCTATTATATACCGGTGAATTTCTCCATATCGATGTTTTTTCTGCAGACAAAAAGAATTTTCTGACATGCATCGATACATTTTCTAAGTTTGCCATAGTACAGCCTATTGATCGAAGAGCGATCGTAGATATCAAAGCACCGATACTTCAATTAATAAACATATTTCAAAAAAGACCATCTATTGTGTCACTCAACTCTGAAACCATTAGATCCATTGCAAACAATTTCGAAATTACAATTTCCAATGCACCTCCTTTTCACTTGCCACTCAAATGGCAAGTCGAAAGATTTCATAGCACTCTCGCAGAAATCGCACGGTGTATGAAGATCGATCGGAAGATACACAAAACCATAGACTTTATTCTACTCTCAACTATAGAATACAATAGAAGAATGTATTCGGTCATAAATAAAAAACCAATTGAAGTCTTCCATGCAGCCCCAATAGAATTTGAAACACATATCAGAGACAAAATTCAAAAATCTCAGGACGAGAATTTAAGGGAAACAAACTCGGAAAGAAGTAACAGAGAATATCAGGGTGGCGACAAAGTTTATTTAAAAACAAGATGGCTCTAGTCGGCTGCCCCCGACTAGGAGATACCCTGAACCCAGCGGCGAGCTGTTGTTACATACATTTAAAGCTCTTTGTATTCATACACACATTCACAAAGTCACACAAAACGAACACTCAAACGCACACACACAAGCGCATGCAGCAAGCTGCGTACTTTACACATCGGCTGCGCTTGGCCCCATGAAAAATAAATTCTTAAATAACTTCTAAACTAAGAGTATGATCGTTATGAAATGTTCAGTGTTTATATGCATATTACTTACGAGCATATATTAAATCATATTTGATAGCTCTAGCTTTTATAGTCTCCAAGATATGGCAAGAAAACTAAGTATTCAAATCGATTTTTATCGATAATGAAACGGAGCAACATATCGAAAAAAAATGGATTAGTAGAATCTATAGTCGTTTAGCTTAGGTTTCTAGCTTTTGTAGTTTCCGAGATCGCCGAGATACAGACGGACAGACGGATATGGCTAAATCGATTCGACTGGTCGTCCTGATCAAGAATATATATACTTTATGGGGTCGGAGATATTACCTTCTGCCTGTTACAAACAAACGACTTGGAATTAAACTGACACCGATATGGTCAGAAGAGGCCGATCTGGGCATGACAGTTCTTATTAGGGGGAGGGTGGTCCATAAGGACAGCACTAAGTAAACAATACCACTCTTCACATTTTTTCCGTACTAATTCCAAAAACGTATTATTTTATATTTTATGCTAAGGCAGTTATTACCCACAATACTTCTGACGAGCTTTATCTTTGTTATTGACACCTTGAAACGATTACTCACACTCGAACCACATACCCATAATAGACGGTGGCGTGACAATCTGGGACGAATTTGGTACTTAGGACATACAACTAACGTGACATCATACAAAATCTACGCCGACGAGACCAGAAATACCATAGACTTCTTCAACAAAGATCACATGAGACAAATTATCACCACGGACCCTTGACAGAAATTCACCGTATTCACCGTAATTCACAGTAAATAACCAGAAAGAAATAAACACCAAAACTCAAAGTAAGCATAATGAAATTATAAACTCCTTAAACAGCATTCAGAAATCAGACGGTCTGGACACGGAACATTTGTACAAGACAATTTCGACAAAAATATAATAATAACAGATTTAGAAGATTTAATACTCGCAATAACTTTGTCAAAAATAAACTTGATCAGCCCTACAATTCAGGATTATATTGATGTTAATGAAATAACAAATGATGTTAATGAAATAGCATCAAAACATTTCAGAATGAAAATTTATTGTATATTCTTATTAAACCAAAATTAGTTTGCAAAAAGGTTCAAGTTTATCCAGTCCATCATGATAGCCGAATTTTAAATTTCGAAGAAGACAATATGGTCGCTGAGTGTGGTCCGAAGACCTTCGCTGTCAGCGAGTGTGATTCAACAGTGGGCACTACTTTCTGCAAAACATCGGAGATGTCAACCTGTGCTCAACAACTTGTATCTGAAACTGTCGCGAAATGCAGCACTCAACCGGGCCATTTGGACTCAGTTCCTGTGGCCGACGACGGGAAGATTATTATCAATGAAGCAACCATAAACGTCTTAGACAATAACGGAATCGGCCAACAAATCTCCGGGACCTACCTGCTAACTTTTGAGGACAAGGTATCCTTGAACCTGCGGTATCCGCCATGGCCCAAGTCAACGTTACTAGGCATCTGGAACGGCTCAATTTAACTTCCATTCATGAACTAAGCATGAAAAATCTTCAGCACATAGGTGACCTACAGACCATGTTGCTATCCAGGCCAATATTGAGCAGCTGCACTACCCTGGCCGTAGTCTCCTTGCTTTACATTATCATCTGTCTTGTTCGCCGCCGTCTGAAAATCAGACGTCAAACCGAGCTAGCCGAGGCATTGACTTTATCATTACAGAAATCCGAGAACGGCCTTCATTTGACCAAGGGAAGAGTTAACACAAACAATTCACAAAGTGTCGCAAGAGCGGATGTGTGCGCTACAAAGTAGCTAACGATGCAACAAAGCGGTCGACGAAATCTGACACCAACATGCGCGCGCCAAGTGTCCAAGCATGTGCGTTCCAAGTGCCCAGGCTAACAACGGTCACGAGGCGCCAAGTCAGCATTCTGTCGATGTCGCTGCCCCAGACCATGGACTACGTGGGATAGTTTTAAGTTAAGATAAGTTTAGTTTATATGAAGCGGTCAACAATCATAATTGCTGAATAAAAGAAAAATATAGCTCAACAATTTCGTTAATTTACATAGAGTAATATCCTTATGAGTGATAGTGAACTACAGGAATTAGTATTCGGCTTCGACAATATTTCTGTAGAATTAAAACAAATCAAAGCATGTGAACGCGAGAATTGGTCTGATCGAAACAACAAAATACCAAAAATGTCGTTTAACGAATCCGATATAAAAACGCTCCTCGAGTTTGCAGTTAATACTGAACTCGCGATTCAAAATATTTGAACAAAAATCAAAAGACATAGAGTAAATTTGCCAACACTTCAGTGAGTGTACCCGATGTAAAAGTATTCAAAGATGCCGAAATAATACCAGACATTCAATGCAGCGAAACATTAGATATTGTGAATTCAGTACCTGACTTTCAGGCAAAACATGAAACAGACGTGTCATGGCGTAAAGCCACTCATACGGCTTAGAACATTTTTGAAAATTATTCAGGAAGCTCGAAACACCACCTTGCACTCGGTATTATTAGAAATACAATAAAAGGCCCTGCCGACATGCTGCTGTCTTCGCAACTTAATTTTAAAGTAATTATTAACAGACCGGACTTTACATACGCCGATAAACGGCCTATTTACTTAATTGAGCAAGAACTATCGACTCTGCGTCAAGGAAACTTGACAATAATACAGTACTATGAGGAGATCGAACGTAAAGTAACGCTCCTCATTAATAAAACAATAATGACGTACGACGGCACCTTGGCTACCTCTCTTAACGAGAAAGTCAGAACAGATACCTTGAGCGTATTTATTTCAGGCACAAAAATCCTTGAGTGACGTTCTCTTTTCGGCACGTCCTAAGGACCTGCCATCAGCTCTGGCTTTAGCTCAAGAAGTTGAGTCTAATTATGAACGCTTCCAATTTGCAAATAATTATGCAAAAAGCCTTGAGAGAGCTCAACGGAATGAGCAACGACAGTAAAAAAAAGTTTAGTTACGGACAATAACAACCCGTAACACGGTAAAACATTTTTGCATTTTTCAACAAACAAAAAGCACAGAATATCGGCTCATTTCCGAAACAAGAGCTACCTCAACCGATGGACATTGACAGTTCATCCCGGTTCAGACAACCTAAACAAGAAAAAAAAAACCAGGCCATAAAAGAGTAAATAGTGGCACTGCTAGGTATACAGATCCAAAATAGCAGAGAGTCAATCACCTTTTACAGGAAGAAAGCCCAACGATTCAAGAGAAAGAATACCAAGCTATTGCCGAATCGGAGGCAGCCGATATTGGCGATGAAATTAACCAATACGAAGAAATAAATTTTTTAGATATAGGTCCCTGCTACCGTTTGTAGAGCGAACGATAGCAGCTAAAATAATTAAATTACTTATTGACACGGGTGCTTCGAAAAATTATATAAAACCATTAACAGAATTAAAAAACGCAACTGCAGTAAAAGAACATTTCCTAGTTAAGTCATTTGTGGCTTTAACTCTGTTCAGAAAAAAAGTGTTTCATGCATCTTTTCAACATCACAACTACATTGTTTATACTCCCAAACTTGTCAACATTGGACGGAATAATTGGACTTGATCTACTTAATGACTAAATCCACGTTAGATATTAAAAATAAAATATTGCAAACTGAATCAGGATCTGAAATAATCAAATTTGTAATATGCTAAATGTCAACTTTACAGAAGTTAAAAGCATAGAGGTCCCCAACAAATTCAGAAAGAATTCAAAAACATTATAAGAAAAAGAACAGGTGTTTTTGCTGACCATAACGAAGCACTCCCATATAATACCAATATCGTCGCTACAATCCGAACAGAAAATGAAGACCCGTTATAATTTAAATTATGTCGTTAGCCAATGTCCGATTTTGTAAATAACGAAACCACCAATTTGTTTAAAGATAGTATAATTAGGCCATCTAGATCCCTCTATAATAACCCCGTGTGGATAGTAGACAAAAAGGGAATAGACGAACAAGGAAACAAGAAGAAACGCCATGTTATAGACTTCAGGAAACTAAATTCTAAAACCACCGACAATATACCCTATACCAAATATAGTAGCCACTTTCTCAAATGTCGGGAAAGCTAAGTACTTTACAACACTTGACTTAAAATTGGGATTTTACCAAATACCAAATAATTCAAATGGTCTGCAAAATAGTTCGTCAGGAAACCCTCAAAGAAATTCACACAATGGTCAACGAAAAGACAACAACCAGGGTTATCATGGTAGAAACCCTCATTACACTAAAAGTCAGGGTACTAGAAACCAGGCTCAGCACAATAATAAGTCAAATAGCTCGATGAGAATTAGCACCCAAAGACAACAGAACCAGGTCTCGGAGCCGATGGAAGTAGACTCTTCATCGGGCTTAGACAACAAGGAAATCATAAAGGAACACAGGGTTCGTAAGACCAGTCCATGCGAAGCCATCAGAATGTCAACCACACAACTCAAGAGCAGCTTACTGATCAAAATTGTGAGACCAGGGCTCAGTCTGAGATTGCAGCGGTCGACGAAGATTTGTCCGATGCAGAATCTTGTAATTGTTTGGGGAAAGTCCCTGCTGCCGTACATCACACGCACAGTAGCATTCCAAATAATTAGATTATTAATAGACACGGGAGCTTCTAAGAATTACATAAAACCATTGCCAGGGCTGGCACACTTCGTGCCAGTCGAGGCCCCGTTTCAGGTAAAATCAATCCACGAGCAAACAAAAATCGAACAAAAATGCCTGATACATCTTTTTAATGCAAAGTTATATTTTTTCATCTTGCACAGCCTAAATGATTTCGACGGTATCATTGGGCTCGACCTATTAAAAAAAGTCAATGCGAAAATTGACTCAACACAAAACATAATTGAACACGAACTCGGTTCGGAACCAATTTTGTTTACGAAGTGTCAACATGTGAACTTCATAAACATCGACAACGCGCCCACCGAGCCGCACAAGAAAATATGAAACAAGTACATCGCGACTACTTTTTCCCTAAGATTTAGCATCAGAAATAGCTGCAAATTACAAACCTTGCTCCATGGCAAAATACAACAAAACAAAAAAACAGGTCTTATGGAAAACACCCATCCTATTATATACCGGTGAATTTCTCCATATCGATGTTTTTTCTGCAGACAAAAAGAATTTTCTGACATGCATCGATACATTTTCTAAGTTTGCCATAGTACAGCCTATTGATCGAAGAGCGATCGTAGATATCAAAGCACCGATACTTCAATTAATAAACATATTTCAAAAAAGACCATCTATTGTGTCACTCAACTCTGAAACCATTATATCCATTGCAAACAATTTCCAATGCACCTCCTTTTCACTTGCCACTCAAATGGCAAGTCGAAAGATTTCATAGCACTCTCGCAGAAATCGCACGGTGTATGAAGATCGATCGGAAGATACACGAAACCATAGACTTTATTCTACTCTCAACTATAGAATACAATAGAAGAATGTATTCGGTCATAAATAAAAAACCAATTGAAGTCTTCCATGCAGCCCCAATAGAATTTGAAACACATATCAGAGACAAAATTCAAAAATCTCAGGACGAGAATTTAAGGGAAACAAACTCGGAAAGAAGTAACAGAGAATATCAGGTTGGCGACAAAGTTTATTTAAAAACAAGATGGCTCTAGTCGGCTGCCCCCGACTAGGAGATACCCTGAACCCAGCGGCGAGCTGTTGTTACATACATTTAAAGCTCTTTGTATTCATACACACATTCACAAAGTCACACAAAACGAACACTCAAACGCACACACACAAGCGCATGCAGCAAGCTGCGTACTTTACACATCGGCTGCGCTTGGCCCCATGAAAAATAAATTCTTAAATAACTTCTAAACTAAGAGTATGATCGTTATGAAATGTTCAGTGTTTATATGCATATTACTTACGAGCATATATTAAATCATATTTGATAGCTCTAGCTTTTATAGTCTCCAAGATATGGCAAGAAAACTAAGTATACAAATCGATTTTTATCGATAATGAAACGGAGCAACATATCGAAAAAAAATGGATTAGTAGAATCTATAGTCGTTTAGCTTAGGTTTCTAGCTTTTGTAGTTTCCGAGATCGCCGAGATACAGACGGACAGACGGATATGGCTAAATCGATTCGACTGGTCGTCCTGATCAAGAATATATATACTTTATGGGGTCGGAGATATTTCCTTCTGCCTGTTACAAACAAACGACTTGGAATTAAACTGACACCGATATGGTCAGAAGAGGCCGATCTGGGCATGACAGTTCTTATTAGGGGGAGGGTGGTCCATAAGGACAGCACTAAGTAAACAATACCACTCTTCACATTTTTTCCGTACTAATTCCAAAAACGTATTATTTTATATTTTATGCTAAGGCAGT